>OX421434.1:1217500-1817500 GCA_949126915.1 Musotima nitidalis | reverse complement strand
CCTATTTTAGATAGGTACTTTGATTTTGAACGCCATACTGGCGCAGTAGTCGTACTAGTTCTCAGGTTTTAGCTTCAAAGATTGTAGGATCGATTTAAAGTAAAAGAAATGTTTATTCACAAAATTTTAATATGTCTTAGGAATTTTGTTTTGGTTTTTGGAAAAGTCTTAGTAAGTAGCACTCTTGGGTAGCCCCAAGTTGCCGCTGTGTGTAATATCCAAAGATATATAAATTGTTTATGTAATTTACATAATCAAAGACGATTTTGTAAACTATAAAAATTTACTTCATGACAGTCTTAATGACTTTCGTTCATAAGTGATGTTTGCACCTCTGTTGGAATTTTCTTAAATTTAAACACCAATTATTTAGTTCCAAGTTAAATATCATCAAGAAGTTGTGTTACGGATACTAAATAACGGATAAACATACATAAATACTTTATATTTTTTATGTAAATATATACTTAATATACATAGAAAAAAACTTAGACCAGAACAAATATTCATGTTTGTGCACACAAAAAATTGTCCTGTGTGGGAATCGAACCCACGGCCTCAGGATCGGAGTGCGGGTATACTCGCCGCCACGCCATATCTGTCGTCAAAGAGAATAAAAGCAGTGCAGTTTCAGTATTTTTTTTTACGTGTATTTCAGATTCATTGACATGATGTACGCTATATTTTTATAAAAAAGTTTATTAAATATGAACGTTTTTATTCATTTTTTTGATTTTTCAAATGTTTTTGCTGAATACCCATACGTTTTTACTGAATTTTCGAATGTTATTGAATAGCCGCCCACTGCTGAATCGCTGCCTAACATTCTGCTGAGTAAAATTACAATATGCCATTGAAGACGGCACAACTCATAAGAAATAAAAGAAAGCGAAGTAGCAACAATATTTTCACATCACTTTAGGTTTACAAATGAGATAAGATATTACAAGTAAATTAAAGTAATAATAATAATAATAAGTTTATTCAAGTCCACTTATATCTATTTACAAATTTCGGTGACAACCACACTAGGCGCAGCCTGTATCGTGGTTATCAAGCTGACGTGTTTAAGGACACAGAAACAAAATATGTATTGTTACGAAAAAAACAAATAACAGAAAGTAATTGAAACCTTAACTAGTCTAGTGTTTCCATAATATTAATTTGTATATATATAAGTGTGTGTTTGTGTGTGTGTGTGTGTGTGTTATGTGTGTATAATCTACGAAATAATTTAAAGAAGTCTTTCGGTCTCATGGTAGTTTAAATTACGTAAAAAAGTATACAACTTTGGATGAGCTTCTCGCATTGTATCATGTTTTATATTACATATATTAACTGTTTTATTGTATAAATAAGGAAACATATGGATTAGTTTACGTAATATCCCTTTTCCTTTATTTTTTTCGAAGATGCGTTTAAGTTTACATGAAAATAACACACAAAGAATACTAGTAAATGTATGTGACTCTATTTTTTTAATGTGACACGTCAAATTGACTACTTACACGGGGGTGTACAGGGGATTCTTCCATCATCTATGGAGCCCAAGCCAACCTCACCTGCAAGTGGTGCACCTGCCGATCAACGGACGAAGCTCTGGCTAGTATAAAAGTTCCCGTCAAGCGGCAATAGGCTCGCCACCTATTACGTGGGACCAACGATATAAATGGCAAAATGTGGGCGTATAATACTATAATATAATATAATATACTATACTATGCCTCTGTCTACACCTTCGGAGATATAGGCGTGATTGTGTGAATGTATAATGACTACATCCTGCCTGATGGTAAGCAGTTGATGCAGTTCAAAAAAATTAAGACGCTTCATACCGTAAAATAAGGACGATACAAAGCGCGTAGACTTAACTAAGATAAAAAAAGGCTAGCTGTATAGAGATCCTACCAAGATCTAAGAAGCCCAAGCCAACCTCACCTTTTTTTATTTTTTTTTGTTTTACGTCGGTAACAAAATGCATTTACGCACTGCCTTCCGGCCAAAGGGGGACCGAAAGGGGGTGTGGGACTCACCACCGGCAGACACGACCGCCAAGTAATACCCACTAAAAATCTTCCGACGACGCCCGCCGCTTGTTGAGAAAGAGGCGGGGGCCAGTACCTGGGTTGCAGCTTCTGACACCCCGCCTGCGGCCAACGTCCCCCGAACCAAAACCGGGAGGACCTCCTCAGAGAGGCGCAGTGGACGCGCCCCTCCTACCTCCCCCTGCGACCATAGCGTGTCTGGCCGACTTCCCGGAGGGTCCATGGTTAGACAGCAGGGGCCCCCTGCCCCCGCTGCCTAGACCCTCCTGGCGCTGCTGAGCGGGCCCTCCTGGCCTACCCGCAGCGCCCTCCATAGGTCCGTCTTAGTTTCCCCCCCCGGTAGTCAGTACTAAGGGCACCCAGAGTCTCAGCCCCCCCACCACGACGAGGTGGCGACCAGTCGGGGGGGGCAGCCAACCTCACCTGCAAATGGTGCACCTGGACAGTGGCCGAAACTCTGGCAAACACAGAAGTCCCGGTAAGCGACAATAGGCACGCCATATTACGTGGGACAAATATAATTAGCAAAGTGTGGGCGTGCCTCTGCCTGCCCCGTCGGGACGAGAGGCCAGATTTTATACATGTATGTAGGTATGTATGTGCATATCCTGCGTATTAGCTTGAACTGCGGTCACTAACCCGCCTGCTTATCATGGTGATTATAAATAAATAATATTCTCTTACAATCACACCAATTATTTAGTTCCAAGATAAGTATCATTAAGAACTTGTGTTATGGATACTAAAGAACGGATAAACATACTTAAATACCTTTCTTTTTTTTTTGTAAATATTAATATACATAGGAAAACACCCAGACCAGAACAAATATTCATGTTCATGCACACAAAGATTTGTCCTGTGTAGGAATCGAACCCACGACCTCTGGAATGAAATGCAGGTATACTGACCTCCACGCCATATCGGTCGTCGAAATGGCATATATATTATGGGCATATACCCCAAATAGAGTGTAATCCACTAGGGAGGCCAGTGTGCACTATATCATACAAAGCTATGCCAGCAGGTAATAATGAATGTATAATTTATCGGAATAAATGAAAAATAAATATATAATATATGGTATCTTGTTATTTTTATATTCCCTCACCGTTCACAGCGCTCCATGCCTCTTTCACTCATATACCACATCCTTACACACTTACAAAAAGTTAGTTTTATTTTTCTACACTAGAAATCCCTAGAAATAGTTTATATGGCAAAACAACGTTTGTCGGGTGAGCTAGTAACATATAAACGTGTTCAGGTTACCACAAGGGATTCAGGGGACCTTAAGAGTCGGGTTATGAAATGAAATGAAATGAAATGAAATGAAATGAAATGAAATGAAATGAAATGAAATGAAATGAAATGAAATGAAATGAAATGAAATGAAATGAAATGAAATGAAATGAAATGAAATGAAATGAAATGAAATGAAATGAAATGAAATGAAATGAAATGAAATGAAATGAAATGAAATGAAATGAAATGAAATGAAATGAAATGAAATGAAATGAAATGAAATGAAATGAAATGAAATGAAATGAAATGAAATGAAATGAAATGAAATGAAATGAAATGAAATGAAATGAAATGAAATGAAATGAAATGAAATGAAATGAAATGAAATGAAATGAAATGAAATGAAATGAAATGAAATGAAATGAAATGAAATGAAATGAAATGAAATGAAATGAAATGAAATGAAATGAAATGAAATGAAATGAAATGAAATGAAATGAAATGAAATGAAATGAAATGAAATGAAATGAAATGAAATGAAATGAAATGAAATGAAATGAAATGAAATGAAATGAAATGAAATGAAATGAAATGAAATGAAATGAAATGAAATGAAATGAAATGAAATGAAATGAAATGAAATGAAATGAAATGAAATGAAATGAAATGAAATGAAATGAAATGAAATGAAATGAAATGAAATGAAATGAAATGAAATGAAATGAAATGAAATGAAATGAAATGAAATGAAATGAAATGAAATGAAATGAAATTAAATTAAATTAAATTAAATGAAAATATTTATTCATAAAAGATAATGTTGCAGGGATCTTTAAACAATTTCTTAAAGTTCTATTACTATCTTGCCAACGCAGGGCGTATGAATGTCAAAAAATGTTGAAAATTATGGTCACATTAAAATGTCACATAAAATCATTAGAATTGTTACATAACTTCTTTTTTTATATTAATGTCTAAATATTCCTGGACTGAATAAAAGCACTTCAGTTTGAGCCAGCGAAACAACTTTCTATTAGAATTCTGATAAACTAAGGTCAATTAAAGTAAAAGACAACTTATTATAATATATTCCAATACAATTGGGGTAACTACTTTTCCTATAGAAATATGTGTGCATTTTGGGTAACACTAGATGCTGGCCGCGATATCTCCTAGATCTGTCTGTGTTGACAACATTATGCTGAAACAGATGTTGATGTGTTTTGACGTTAACACATTGTTACCTTATAACATTCTTATGGGTGACCGGTTGTGTGGCATTTGCTATCGAAAGCTTCCATATCTACTAGTAAAGTCACGATAAGCTATTGGTCGATATGATTAAAATCTGATAATATTATTGCATTTATCATCGGACTAAACTGATGATTACAGTCATAGGCCTCCTTCTAAAAACGAAGACCTGTTAGTAATAATGCTACGATTGTCCACAGAGGCAATTAAAGAAATTTCTTATTAAAGCTCTGCTCTCCTCCGCCCTCTATAATCAGTTGCATCTGCTCTCGAACATAATTACCCATCAGAGGCACCTATCATGTCTTTATGACAAATCACAAAGAGATTCTAGTATTGATTCTAGTATCGCGAAAAGCTTATAATTGGCGTTAGAATGTCTTGCACTACAGCAATCTGTGAATCCAATACACAATCAAAACAAGCTTTGATAACTAAAACCTGATTTTGAAAAAATAATGATTTCTATATTAGAGACCATTAGTAAAACAGTGTAATTTTTATTGTAAAATTCCAGTACTTTAAATGTGAATTAGAAAAACCATGAATGTAGTAATAAAGCAGGCTAAAAAAGCTTCGAATGAACATCATCAGTATTAGAGAGCACCACAGTGGGATCGATTCTTGAACTGCCACCTAGACTCTAGAGAAGATTGGTGTTATTTAGTTATACTTTATTAATATTTATACTCACATGAATATCACTTTCATTACTGCTTTCTGATGATCTTCTTTTAATCTTTATCACCACTACCTCACTTTTATGATTAACAGCTGATTCAGTACATCTTTCAAAGACAACTTCATCACAACAACTTTTAAAAGCATCATCACTTGTTTTATCAGCTTGTACCGTTGTGAAAAAATCTGCGTTTTCTCCATTACCCTCAGTTGGTTCTTTGTCTTGTACTCCTGTGATATTTGTAACAAAATTTTCAATAACATCAGTTGTTTTAGCACTTTTTGTGACAACTTCTGCAAAATATTCACTAACATCACTTGTGTTACCATCTCGTACAGGAGAAACTTTAGATTTTTTTTCATTATAATTGTCAGTCTGTACCGCCACATCTTTTACTTTCAAATTTGTGTTCAAAACAGGATTTTCTTTATTAATCTCTTCGTCAACATATAGTGTATTGTCTAGTTTGTTGGTACAAAGAATTAACTGTATAATTCTTAGTTTGTTCACACAGAAGTCACAGGCACTCACGCACACGTTCAGTTTCATTTTGATATTTAACTTCAATTTGTCGCAGGAAATACTCATTGATTCATTTGGAATGATATTAAACTTATCAGCGTTGATATACTATCAGTAGTCTATTAATTAAAATGAAAAGGTATATGTACCAGTAGTTCGATGAGTGTCTGTGTTTGTGCAATTGACTTCCAAGCTTCGGAAGGCTTGAGCTTAGATTGGGGCTGTTATGATGGGATAGTTTAAAAGCCAAATGACAGGCCTTTTTAAAGTATTGAATAATTCTAACAGCATGATAAGTACCATAGAGTTAGTTGCGAGAATGTTCGAAAGGGTTACTGCGTCCCCGGAAGATAGCAGGCTAAGGAAGGAACATGGATGGTTTTAAGTCAGTATAGGTCTGGTTACAACCTTCCGCTCCATCCACAGTGGGAGTGGGTCATTTGATGATATTCCATTCGAAAAAGGGTTGCCATACACTTGCTTTCGCCAACTCTCATGCGTCTCGACTGCCATGGATGCCCTAAAGAGTTACATTAAAGAGAATTTTGGGACAACGATTCCTTTTCGGTTGATTTAAGTCCAACAACTGGGTACTAGCTGCCTCACTCATACCAAGGTGAATGGAATGCATATCAAATGGTTCCATAACTGAAAAACGACATCGCTGCATCTTCTCGTTCGTCTTCGTTTCATACAGGCTATTCTAATATGAATGACTTAAAACATGAATATTGTTAATGTTATATTATATCGCATTATATAGCTTCACAGACAAATGAAGATTGTAATTCAAGTACCAAACCAATGGGTAAATTTCACATAGCCTGTGTGTTTCTAGCCAGTTCTTCTTACAGAGCAGTGGCTCGGAACTGGCCCTTAATTATTTTTTGTTTTTAAATTGTTTTGTTGCATGTAAGTGAATCTAAGCTTCGTGATTTCAGTGTAATAATGTTTCGATTGTATTTTTATATTTATATTTAATTATGACGTTTTCAAGTACTATGTATAATAGTTTATGACATAAATAATTTTTGACCTTTGATTTTTCTATCATTATGCAAATTACTTGACAAAGACAAATATTCTAATCGAGTTTAACATATACTTAGTAACCTTAACAAAATTAACACCTCTTGTGAAAAATAGAGAAATTAAATAAAAAATAGACATTATAATGTTTTCTATTTATTTACAAAAATCATGATAAATGATTGATTATATACAAGATGATAACTGGATTTAACAAATAGCATCTAAATACTTATATATTATAATTTTATGGATTGTATTCCCCTTTTCTATTATGAATAATAATTATATAACAAGTTTCAACAAATAATATTTCTATATAAAATCTTTTAAAAAATTGAAATATTTGCACGTGTTGTACATTTTTAATGAATTTTACAAAAATATAACTTTGATTTAAAAATATCTTTTAGATTAGGTAAATATTATTAGAAAATAGTTTTTAATGTTATTTGGACTTAGTAAAAAAATATATTATGGGTAACTTTAGCCATTAATATTAAAGCTTATAAATAAGTTTATTTAGTTGTTACTATGTTAGAACATAGTCATTCAATAAAAAACATATAGTAATAAATATATATTATTTATCCTAAAACTGAAAATTTACTAAAATTGCTGCTGACAGTAAATAAATTTACAAACATTACAATTGACAGTTAATAATTGATATAAACGGCCATATTTGTTTAAATGCTGTTCATTATAATGTACAAAATGTTTAAAAAATCAGCATTTAAATATTTCTGCACTAAAATATTTCCAAAAACAAAATGTATGAACATGAATAACATTTATTTAGTTAGATTGACATCAATAATCTTGTGAATATCATTATTCTTTATAAACTTGTTTTTTATTAAGTTATAAAATTATTTGTCCATCTTGCAATAATAATAGTTTATGAAATAATGAACATTTTACTTTTACTTTTTACTATTCATTAATATGGGCAAATAATCCTTCCTGCAATCATGAATAACTTGGCAGATTCAAGATATGTTCAGAATATTCCATACTTTGACGAATTATGCGCTGTTCATCGGCTTTCTGTACGGTTCACAATGGCTTCTGTCCACCTTATGCAAAAGTAGCCTTTTTTTCATACTCATTTAAACCACACTAAAATTGTTGCCGAATTAAATAGATTATATTTTTTATGGGGTTGAAAGTTTAGAAAAGTGCATGAAATTTGCTTCAAGAAAAAACATTTTTCGGATTAAAACGCGGCTTAAGTCTTTACCTAATGATTTACAAAGAATATCGATTCTTATTGAAACCAAAGTGAGCTCAACGAAACTGATAGTTTTTTAAAATGAATTATTTTATCTATAAAGACATATAAGGGCTTATTAAAAAACAAAATCTTAAGGTAGACCAGGTTTAAAACTAGTGCTGTCACTGTCTTCATCTTATCAAATAAAAGTGACAGCCCCTTGGAGTCAATTATTGAATTCTTCAATTACACTTTATTAACAATGGAATAAAGTATTAGACTAACGAATATAAAATGTCATTCATATTATTGCTATTCGTTAAATTGTTATGGATGTTAACATTACTACATAAGTCGTTTAATTTCTGAATTCTATATATTATATTTATCGACCATTGAAATATGTAAAAAATTGTTATTTGAGTCATCAATCAATTATAAATCCTTAGAGTTCACTGTATAATGAACTCTAAGGATTTATCGCGAAAAATTTACTCTGAATTGGATATGATATTCATTGTTTAAACTCTTTATATCTTTATTTCATTATTTGTACATAAAAATGTATAACAATCATGTATCTGTGTATTTAATTTGTGCTACTATTTTATTATGTGTTACTTTTTTGTATTATGTAGTGATTGGTTCATTTGTAGACTTTAAATAAATGGATTATTATAATTAAGACCAGCGTCACAGCTTCACTTAGATGCTTCGGTAGATACTTTTTACAATAATGTGTACATGTATTCTGGCTTGTATATTAATATGTCTACATGTTTTTTCGTTTGTGTGTATAGGGTTTCCACCAAGATCTAAGGAGCCCCAGCCAACTTCCCCTACAAGTGGTGCACCTGCCGATCAACGGACGATCCTTTAGTGAACATAAAAGTTCCCGCTAAGCGGAAATAGGCTCGCCACCTATTACGTTGGACCTCCAACATAACTGGCGAAATGTGGGCGTATAATATGCCGCTGCCTACCCCTTCGGGGTAACAGGCGTGATTATGTATGTATGTTTCTTCGTGCAAGGAAATGTTAAGCTACTTGCGTAAGTCCTAATTAAGAGATTTGCTAATGTAAGGCAGTTAATGTCTTATTTAAAGCTAGAAAACGTATTTCAAACACTTGACGCAATCTTAAAAAATGATCACTGTTGCTTTGACAATAAAAAAACAATTGCTAAAATTTAAAACCAGAACCTTCCCGGGGAATTGAAAACGTTTCACGATTTTAAAAAAAAGTACCTAAACCAATTTAGTTGTACGATGATATAACAGTTAACCTACATTTGGTCCCAAAAGTAAACAATATGAAAAAATACATAAAAGTAATAAAACTAAAAACTTCATAAAAACGTTGCTAAGTCAGGTCCCAAAACACTATTTAAAAATAAACTAACAAAAATTTTCAATCAATCGATGTCCAAACTTTTGAAACTGCTGGTGAAGCTGGCGAACATTCCTCTGCTTGGTTTTTTTATCCTTTTCTTCTCATCAGCCTTGAATATCTCTGTCTCTATCAACCAGTCTTTATAATTTTCTTCCATGTTCTTTCTCTGCTCTTCATGAAGCTGCTTAACTGCTGGTAAAGGGCCACCGTAATCTTCTGGAAGAAGATTGATATCCACTACAGAAGACGGACCATCAGACGAGAAGTTCAGGAGGTTGAGGAGGTTGGAGTGTATCAAGGGTTTGACGAGGCACATGACTTGGTTGATGAAGGAGACTGTATGCACGACGTGGATTTTCTTTAGACGACACGGGTGGGCGTTCTGGAATGAAGAACATTGGACTTTAATAACTAGCGGCCGCGTGACATATAAACCCTTCTCTCAAATCAATTTATCTGTTAAAATAAACCACACCACCGATCCACTCCAGAGGTCGTGGGTTTGATTCCCACACAGGACAAATCTTTGTGTGCATGAACATAAATATTTGTTCTGGTCTGGGTGTTTTCCTATGTATATGTCACCGTAAAATTGTAAATAACGTTAAATTATAACCTATCCCGCAATATTGTTATCTGTCGAAAAATTGTGATCCGTAACAAACTGCTCACAATTTAACGCATTAAATTTCGATTCGATTTTTCGAGAATATTTATTTTATTTTATTAACACCAAAATCCGTTGCTCACTTTTAAAGACCTAAGCATACATAGAGAAAGACAGAGGAAACAGATCTTTTTTTAAACTATGTAGTGAGCTTATAAACTTGAATAGGGCGTACTCATTAGGTCCGTAGGGTTTGAAACCACTCCATCTTGGATTGTGATTAGTGCCGTAGCTAGCCTTTTATGTACCCGGTGCGAGCTTTCAAAACTGCGCCCTTGGAAAATGCTCTGACCAGGCTTTGAAAATACAGACCAGGTACAGTAGGGCGCGTCTACACCATGTTCGCAATAAAACATAATGTACCTACTAGCCACCATGCATGAGATATAACTAGATACAAGTCTGGTCATTTCTGCGCCCCTCCAGGGTCTGCGCCCTGTGCCTGGGCACTGCTGGCACCGCCCTAGTTGCGGCACTGATTGTGAGAGGAGGCCCGAGCCAATGATGGGGTGTTAATAGGCTGCGAAGATGAGGTATCAGATATACCTTTTAGAGGTCAGATGGTACACGGAAAAATCATTTATAATCATGTAAGACTTCACAACTA
The DNA here is from genome assembly GCA_949126915.1 of Musotima nitidalis. Lineage (NCBI taxonomy): Eukaryota > Metazoa > Arthropoda > Insecta > Lepidoptera > Crambidae > Musotima > Musotima nitidalis. The sequence continues at coordinate 1,806,841 of OX421434.1, read as the reverse complement.
AGTTCAGGGAAATGAGCTCAGTGGTGTTAAGTATATATTTTTTAACGGCAGTACGATTTTTCTTGAACGTCTTCCTGACCTTGATTCTCAGTACAATATTCTTGTCTGTAAGGACAGGCCTGAATCTTATCATCAGGTGCACATCTCGATGCCTCCAATAAACACTACGGCAAGAGAGTTACTGGAAATTTTCTATTCTTATGCAAAATGGCTTTTTAAAGTAATTAGGTAACCTTTTGAAAATTTATGAAACAAAAGGAATTAAAAAATATGTTAACGTCACCAACTTTTGGACATTAAAAAATGTGCGATGTATAATTAATAAAGTAAATTTATTTTAATGAAGTTACAAACATTTACTTGACATCGTCTTCAAAGGAGGTACCATTGTATTGTACCGATCCTTTTTTCTGTGTGTAACAACTAACAATAACCCTTACCTGAATATAGTGCATAAAAGCCCGAAGCGCTGGCAGCGTGACCCTGGTAAGATGGCCTAGGCTGCAGCCTTTCATGTCGAAGATGACGATGTAACCCTCAGACAAGCAATCCTCGGACAGCTTGACGTCATTGAACATGCAGAACACCCGGACAGCGTCCGCGAAGTTCAACTTGCTGTAGTCGAACTCGGACAATCGGTAGATGAGGACGTGGTAGCCCTCTTCAGTGGTGTTCGGTAGGGCTACCATGTGCCTGTAAGTTTTTTCAAATTTATTTAATTAAAATATGGTTTTTGTTCTTTATTAATTTAAATATAAATTTAGTACTACGCCGTAGTATTATTACTATTGTTATAGAAACATTTTTCTTTAGGAGGTTAAAATATATACATATTTCTATTTATACTTTTTTTGTTAAATCAGAAGTAAAAACTATTTTCAAATTACTTCCATAATAAAATAAACTTATTGTAATTAAGTGGTCTATATCTAATAAATAAAATAAATATTTTCCAACATTGTAAACATAGGTATATATTTATTGATGAAAATGTATTACTTAAGTACATGCAGAAAAAAAGCATAATGAGCATAATCAGCATATTGGTAGCGTTTATATGTCTAAATACTTCCATCAGCAGTCACTAGATGGCGCATACATACAGACATAAACTACAATGGTCAGCGAATAGATGGCGTTTTCTGCCCTTGACAGAAAGTTCAGTAACTTTGTCAAAAAAGTCAAACAATGTGATATGCTAATTTAATGAATTTATTATAACGACATAACTTGATGCAAAGCGACAATGTTGTAAAAATATGTTTTCCTGGGAACTAGTTTAATTAACAAAGATCTTATTTCATTGTGAATAAGTACACAAATCGAATTTAAGGACCAATTGCTTATTATACATAATCGAAACATGTCTCTGTTGTCAGGAACGTTACGGATTGTTCCGATATATATGGCGATATAGAGTGGAGGTCAGACACCTGCACTTCACTCCAGAGGTTGTGGGTTCGATTCCCACACAGGCCAAATCTTTGTGTGCATGAACATGAATATTTGTTCTGGTCTGGGTGTTTTCCTATGTAGGTATATTAAGTATGTATATTAATATATATTTTATATATATTAAGTAGGTATATTAATCTATGTATTTACAACAAAAAAAGGTATGTATGTTTATCCGTTCTTTAGTTGTTCTTTATTATAAGAAAGTTCTTAGTGATACTTAACTCGGAACTAAATAATTGGCGTGACTGTAAGATTTTATTTATTGTTATTTATTTGTCGCTTTAGTTGCTTACAGCAAATTGTCGCTGACTATTCATTCATTCACGGTCATATATCCCATTTTGGTGTAGGTCATGTCATTCATTTACTTTCAAGAATCGCTGCGCTGTGCAAAGCTAAGTAAATGTAGCGATTCTATTGGTTCTTAACAAACACATTCCTCGAAAAGAAACGCACTCTTAACGTGGAATGCTGTGATATTTTTCCACTTTATGCCTATCTATGGGAAAAAGACGTAATAGGCCTAAAATTGACTCATATGTGCCATAAGATTGAGCACTTACGTGATATCCAAAATTTTCTGATTCTTCTGCGACAGAAGTGTCAGTATACTGATCACGTCAATGGGTAGTTCATAGTTCATAGTTCTTTATTTGCGTCATGTTGTACATAAAGATCTTAATGTTACATATAAATACTATATATCGTTGTTCTAGATGTGATTGCTCGTAACAATTTTTTATGGTAAGATTCGATTTTAATGCAGAAAGCTTGAAAGAGTAATTCCGGTAATAGCTCACAAATGTCTTAAGAACTAAAAACAATTTGACGGCAAAAACAACTTTGTGTGAGACCTCGTAATAAGCACTGGTACTAGTTTAAAAAAACTATTATCTCTCTTTTGTAAAGTTTATCAGCTTGCATTTACGAGTTGTCACAACTAGACCGACGATATACTATATACATTACAAATTAACATTAACATTACACACAATATGAAAAACAAAATTACAATAAAAATATAGTTACAATTAAAATCAAATCACATTAAATACAATAATTATACAAATTAAAAGTTACTATGTCAATTAGGTAAATATTCACATAAGTCATAAAAACATTTTTCTACTAGGAAGTCTTTGAGCCTTTTATAAAATAAACAGTCTTCCTTTACGTTTTTTATATCGTGTGGCACGTTGTTGTATATTCTTATTGACATATGATATGTTCCCAGTTGATGAAGAAATCTGGCACGTTGGCTCACAAACAATAACCCATCCGAGTACTCATTTCTGAAAACTTTGCTTTACATTGTAAGATCAACAAAATACTTACATAATATCCAAAATTGTCTGATTCTTCTGCGACAGAAGTGTCAGTATACTGATCACGTCAATGGGTACCGGTTGATGAAAAATCTGGCACGTTCGCTCACAAACAATCACCCATCTGAATACCCACTTCTGAGAACTTTGCTTTACATTGGTAATCTTTTTCATTCATCAAGTACCAGAAGATCAACAGAATACTTACGTGATATCCAAAATTGTCTTATTCTTCTGCGACAGTGGGTCCCGGTTGGTGAAGAGGTCCGGCGTGTTGGCTCGCAGCGTGAAGTAACACTCGATGGTGTCCTTGGTTTCCTTGACCTTGTAGTAGTTGGAGTGGAGGAACAGCATCAGGTACTCGTCCGATATGTAAGGAAGGTGCGGCTGGCTTTTCATCCTGGAAATCAAAATAGAGGTTTATTTACAAAATGAATTAAGAGATTCATATTTATGCGCAATTATTTTTCCTGAAAGGGAATGGAACTCACGACCTGAGGTCAGGAGGGCAGAAGTGTCAGTATACTGGTCACGCCATATCGGGCATAATGAGGTTTGATACGATACAGTAGAGTATTTAGATTTTTCTTTAGGTATACCTGAAATTTTGCTTTTTTGTGAGTTTGAATTTTGAATAAGTAGGTACATAAAATATATAAATGAAAATAGAAAATATTATGCAAAGGACCATTTTGGGAATTTCCTTTTTTAATAATTTTTTTGTGGATAAAATAAACTTTGTTTGAAAACTTATAAAATTACAATTGTATACCTAAATAATTAATTTAATTGTACATTATAGGCTGTAGAAGCTAATTACAATTGATAAGGTTAAATAATTACAAGTAGGTACACGTTATGTAGATGTACCGACTAGTAATTATACAAAATTAATATCAATTATAACAAATTTTAATATAACAATGACCTCAATCCCTATAGCTAATGTTTAGATTATTCATCGCTTATTATATTATTTTTATTTTAAATATTATCTTTTGACTACCGATATAACCCGTACTCCGCTTCTGAGGTCGTGAGTTCGATTCCTACACGTACAATTAAATTCTTACCTATGATATGTACTTATAGAAATACTTATGTATTTTAATGTATGTTTAGTGTCGTACCAGTAGTACAAGCTCTGTATAGAAGCGCAGTGTGAGATGTCAAATAATATATATCATTATTGTTATTAATTATCCAATCCTATACAAATGAAGTACCAAACCAATATTTGTCTTGTTTCAGAATCAAACCCACGACTGGTAAAGTTAACAACGGGTATCAAGTCGTATCATTTGTTATTTATATGACATGGCAGAGGCGATGCCGTGGCAATAACATTAATGACGTAGCTACATAATCAAATTACGTAGGTATGTGACTTTCATTATTACTTGGAATAACATGAAATACGTAATGACACATTTTTTATGTCGCATAGTCACTGTATTATAAGTAGTAGTAGTATGTAATAAATAAGTTACCAAAAAATATTAAATGCATAACTAAAGATTCCAAATTTGATATTAATCTAAAGGAACATCTATTGCAAAATGCTTACTACAGTAATGAATACCTACATTCTTAAACATATAATTGAACCGTTAAATACATTTAATATAATTAGTAAAAACATAATGTATATATAGTTGATTGATTTTTATGGTTGTTTAATTTATAATGTATGTAATTTCTATATATAATATAAGGAAGAAATGTGTTTCTATTTTAAATTGTGATACCCTTGCGTCATTTGAGGACAAAATATTATTTTTAAGACCTAATTGTACACCAAATGAAACAATAAAGAATTATGATTATGATTATTAGGTGTATAGGAATCCAATCTAGACATTTGGAGCCCAAGTCAACCTGCAAGTGGTGCACTTGGGCGGTAGTTAGATTAAAGAGCAGAATTACCACCCCGGGGCCTGATGGCTTGCCTAGCAAAGCCTGAGTCTTAGCCTTGCCGCCACCACACGGTATAAAAATGTCGCTATCATCAAATATTGCATTATTACAGAATTACATTCAATTAAGTACTCACATAATTGAATGTAAATCAACTTTTAGTATTGTTAAAAGAGGTTAAAGTTTACATGACATTATGTTGCTTCATAAAACTGTGACTTGCATTTTTTCTGTTTACCAAAAGCGCGACACGGCTATAAATTGCTGTGGATTTTTAATTAATAAGATTTTATGTGGCTTGTAAAAATAACTACATCCTGTCTGAAGGTAAGCAGTCCAAAAAAATATCTAGAGCTCTATATCGTGGGAATAAGCACGTAATAAGCTCACCCACTTAACATGATCTGTAAAACAGTTTCAGGCCGTGCTTAAAATATCCTGGACTGAATAGGAGCAGAGGAACACGTGCTCTTGAAGTCCAATAGTCTTACAGAGGGGCGACTCATCTAATTTCTAGACCCGAGTGCTGATACGAGTAGCCTAGTGGTTCCTAAGCTATTTCTGCATTATATTTTCATCGACGCGATTGTTGCAACACCAGCTTTTAAATTATGCATTTTTAGTTTCACCTATTGTCATTCGCTTGCAAAATGCGTGCAGTTAAGCGTAGATTTATTAAACGGGCACAACGAGCCCACCCAATACTCCAGTTAACGCCCTAGTGCCTGCTCGGGCCATTGAGCACCAGTCAGATCCAGTTTGAACCAGTTTGAACCAGTATCGGGGTGTAACATCGCATTGCGTGAGTGTAGCTTCGTTTTAGGCAACTGCCGCATTTCTGGCGGTTACCACTCGTAACCCGTAACTGCGCTATATCCGCATATACTTGGACGAATTAACTACTTATTACGGTGTTATGCTTTATTTAAGTATAATACTGCATATTTTCTTTAGAGTACAATTAATCAAAATATGCTAGTCTCTTCATCAGGGTGTGATTCTTCCGATTGCTGCATCGTTCATTATCATTAATACAAATATCATTAATCACGCCTTTTTCCCCGAAACGTATGTAAAAATTCAGCATGTTCTGCCTGTCAAAGGGTTAAGTGCCATTATTTAAAAAATATAATATTCTTCCTCTACCTTGTTTGTATATTTATGAAATGTGTGTATTTGTCTATAAAAATCAAAAACTATTTGAAAAATCTTGTACTAATAGAAATAGTAGGAATAATTATAAAATTTCTGTACCTAATCAACGCACTAGCATGTTCAGTAAGAATTCATATTGTATGGCTATTCGAATTTATAATAAATTACCAAATGGCTATAAAAAGGAAACAATTGTTATATTTAAACAAAAATTATATTCTAAACTAATAGAAAAATGTTATTACGCTGTTAGTGAATATTTAAAGGATATGATGTAATGTAATTTTTTTTGATGATCAATAGCTTTGTTCATTTTATTTTGTTAGTTTATAAGATCAATATTTGTACACCAGTAATGGTAGAATGCAAGATGCTAATATTTATGTAACACCTTAATGTACTGTATTTTGACAAATAAATTATCTTTATCTTTAAGGTATCAACCACCTTGATTACATTAAAAACAAAGGATTAAGGAAAGATTTTCGCGCCAAAACTTTTAACGCGATTTTCTTAACCCTGTCGAAAGCGTACTTACTGTAACTAGTTACAGTAGACTAGGCAATATAATATTGACAACAGTATATTAAAATTTGTCTTATCATTGAGGTCTTCTCTAAGGGCCTTCACCTAACCATCTCTTTCACACTCTAGGTGAGAAATTATCCCTTTCTCTTATCGAGTGAAAGGGATGGGTGAAACAAATGTGTAAATGTCTCACTGCGGTTAGGGTGGGCTTGAAGAGATCTTTGTTAGAGACAAACCTACATTTGTACTTGTTCAGTTTTGATGTGCTATGTCTCTTTGTATTGTTAAATTATAATAAATAAGTAATTATATTTTAGTCCAATAATCAGTGATCGAGTAAGGAGAGCAAATGCGATTCAGCGACCGCCAACGTTGATGTTACTGTGGACATTCCCCGGAATTATAACATAAATGCGATATTTCAATAAATTATAAAGAAATGAATTAATTATGGAACCGATGGTGACTTTTTACATATTATTAAAAAAATAATATATGTACAACATTCTGAGAGTCTAGTAAGCTTGCTTTAATCCCCTATTTCTAAAAGTAGGCTATGTCCTTTCTCCGGTTTCTTTCTGTGGACCAAATTTTATGTTTATAGATTTGGCGTGTAAGCGAGACAGACATAGTTACTTTCGCATTTTGAATATTAGTATGAATAGATAGAAATCCATTTATTTATGAATTTCTCTGATAGCACATTTAGAAATGACGATATACCTTACTATTAAAGCTTACTGCTCGTCAATTTCTGTGGCGTTTATAATAAACGAACTCGGCATCTTCACACGCTGTCTATTTCGCACCAGTACAATTGTCACCACGACTCCACATTATTTTAAGTTAATGTGACTGCTAACACATCTTCAATATGCGTAAACTCATATAAAATAACTTCAAGCTTAGGTAACGTTTATAAATAACGCATTATGTTAATATTTTTAATAACGAAAGCGAGTTAAGTTGTTATGCTTTCACGGCTAAACTTGTTAATATTTTATTCATACACAATCATATGGTTCAAACTTCAAGATTTAATGAAAACACAAATGCGTATAGGGATCCAATCTATGTCTAAGCCGAAGCCAACCTCACCTGCAAGTGGTGCACCTGCCGATCAACGGACGAGGCTCTGGCAAATATGAAAGTTCCTGGTAAGCGGCAACAGCCTCGCCATCTATCACGAGGTCCCACCATATAATTGGCGAAGTGTGGGCGTATAATATGCCTATGCCTATCCCTTCTGAGAAACAGGCGTGAAAACTTGCAAGTGAGATCGGCTTGGGTTCCTGAAGTCTTCCCCCCCGAACAGGTCGTAGTAACCTTGTAGTGGGGGGGGGGGGCTGAGTACCTACCGGAGGCCGGGAAAAGGTTACACCCAGAAGTTGGCGATTCTGGGTGCCCTTAGTACTGACCACCGGGGGGAAACTAAAAGGGACCTGCAGACTACCTTTTTAACTAAAAGGGACCTGCAAAGGGCGCAGCGGGCGGGGCAACTTAAGCCCCGTTAAGCAGCGCCAGGAGAGTCTTAGGCAGCAGGGGCAGGGGGCCCCTGCTGTCTAACCATGGACCCTCCGGGAAGTCGGACACACACGCTATCGTCGCACAAAGAGGTAGGAGGGGCGCGTCCACTGCGCCTCACTGAGGAGATTTGGTCCAGGGGACGTTGGCTGCAGGCGGGGTGTCAGAAGCTGCAACCAAGGTACTGGCCCCCGCCTTTTATTCAAAAAGCGGCGGGCGTCGTCGGAATTTTTTAGTGGGTATTACTGCTGGCAGTCGCGTCGCGTGAATACCACACCCTCTTTCGGTCCCCCTTTGGCCGGAAGGCAGTGCGTTAATTCATTTTGTTACCGACGTAAAACAAAATAAAAAAAGAAAGGTAGGCTTATACACCTAGGATTATTTAAAAATGTGACTCGACCTCGACGGTGTGTAATGACCACAGCTTGCCTGGTGGTAAGCAGTCAATGTAGTACAGAAAAATGAGCAAGCGTTTCCTACCATAGAAAAGCGCGATAACAAGCGTACCCGCTCAAGACGTCCTGCGAAAAAGCCGTTTTACGCCCCACTTTATAGCCCCTGGACTATCGAAGTTAAGGAACACATGCACCGGTAGATAACTTCAAAGCTAGTGGTGGTCTTACATAGGATTGACTTAATTAAGTGGTGGCGTCATGCGTCGGGTCGTTTCGTTCCCTAAAATATGGGTGAGCGAAACGATGGATGGTTCATGCGTCATACTCGTGAACGGGTGCCGCCAGTGGGGACTGGTCTGCTCATGTCTACTATGTTTATTCGTAATCATGCTCGTTTATCTTTAAAAAAAAGTTATTTTCTTCTTTTATTTTAAATCTTGTGACTGCAGAACACAGGTTTTTGTAGACTTGTCAAATTGTTTTACTACTAAGTACATTTTCTTGTAACTGGCGGGAGAAAAAACTAACCTTGACGATTTTCTTGCCCGTTCTTTTACGATCAAGCTCCCGCCCGCAGTGAATGGGCGCGCTACTTTTTAAGTTTTGACGTTCATAAGAGCTCTTTTGAGACAAACTTGAATAAATGAATATGAATTTGAATGAATAAGTAACTTACCACTCTCTAACTTGTTGCATCTCCTCCTCATAGCTATCAGGTAGGGCCTTCACCCTCTTCATGAACGGATGTGAGTACTTGGTGGCCGACATGTCCGAGCGACTCGCCTTTACCTGAAACAGAAAGGTAAATATATCAATAATCATGATCAGCATCAAGATTCTGACGACCGATATGGCGTGGTGGCGAGTATACTCGCTGGCGCTCCTGAGGTCGTGGGTTCGATTCCAACACATGACAAATCTTTGAGTGCATAAATGTGAATATTTGTTCTGGTCTGGGTGTTTTCCTATGTATATTAAGTTTATATTTACAAAAAAGTATGTAAGTACACAAAAATTTTTCCTGTGTGGGAATCGAACCCACGACCTCAGAAGCGGAGGGCAGATATATTTACCTCCACGTCGTCATAATTGGTGATACTGTGAAGTCATGGTCAGACAAAAAGTTATAAGGGGTTAATTTACTGGTAAGGGTATTAACCCTTTGCAAGGCAGAGGTGAACATATTACCACCATAAATTACACCTTATGAAGTTGAGTTAAGATAGAAAACCAATGAAAAATGTCAACATGTTACTGCCCGTTAAATGGTTAATAGTAATTACTATCATTCTAGCATTGTCTCGGCTGCGCCATAGTTTACACTTAGGGTCCGGGGTCTGATCACTAATCGAACCAGATTTTAGCTAAGACTTCAGTTATTTTACACGGAGCAGACCCGCAAAACCCAGAAGGAAACAACATTATATGGTTAATCCAGCTATCAGGATATTAGAAGGCACTGACTACGTAATAACGACTGACATAGATGTTCATGACAGACGGTACCAACAGCTTAAGGTTTCCGAAGCACCAAGCAAGCGGTAATTACGCACATAACTTCAAAAATTCATAGGCGCGAATATGGTTTTAGTCCCTCTCTTTCAAATAATTTATTGATTCAGGCGTTACTTTGCGGAAATCCATTGTAAGCAAGTGATGAATTAAAAATATCTTTGTAACAATTACCGCGCTATTATAATTTTCCGAAAAATCGAGAAACTCTCGTTTCAGCGTTGGTCGTGAAGACATCGTTGTTCTGAAGCTCCTATCTTACCTGAAGATGCCCTTCGTAAGGGCGAAACACGTGTCGTGTTGAATAGTTTCTCGATTTTTCGGGAAATTATAGTAGCGCGGGAATTGTTACAAAGATATTTTTAATCCATCACTTGCTCCCTCTATATTTGCAGTCTTCGGGTCTAACCATCGGACTATCGCTGCTTTTTAATTATTATTTAATACCACAAGCTGCTCTTAAAAGACGTGTTTATCCCCGCATAAAGTAACATAGACACACGCTTACACAAGTGCACACTCTCAAACATATTCACACAAAGACACACTTACATATATTCACGTTTTTTATCTTTTTTAGTTAGATAATTCACAGCATATTTTTTTTATTTTGTATGTTTAATCATTTCAATTTCAAGTTTTTTGTAGTTATGTCAAAATTGTTATTTATTTTGGTTTGCTCGAGCTTTATTTTTACAATCGATAACTGTGGTCTGGTCTCTGCGATACAAGCTTAGCTTAGTGCAGAGCTCGCTACATATAAGTTTTATGTATGTAAGCATTATGACCTTGACGATTTTCTTGCCTGTTCTTTTACGATCAAGCTCCCGCCCGCAGTGAATGGGCGCGTTAGTTTTTAAGAGCTCTTTTGAGCCAAACTTCAATAAATGAATATGAATTTATGAATTTATGGCAAACAAATGATTCATTATTATTATTATCTATTAACATACATACATACATACATGCACGACTGTTTCCCCGAAGAGGTAAGCAGAGGCATATTACTCGCCCGCACTTCTCCAATTATTTAGTTGGTCCCACATAATGGGTGGCGAGCCTATTGTTGCTTATCGGGCACTATGTTCGACAAAGCCCCACTCAGAGACAGTTGACTTGGGCTCCTTATGTCCTGTAGGATCCCTATACAGCCTATATACTATTAATTATAATAAAAAACGGTATAATTGCAAGAAATACATTTATAGCACCAATTATAAAATCTCATAGCGGTCGGCTTACGGTAATAGATATGTACTTGAAGCTATATCCAGTAATTAATTTAATCACTTAATTTGTGAAGTAATTATATGAGAATAAGGCTCTTGTTACCGTGAATGACAATATAATGAGACTCATCTCCCTACAGTATGGTAATCGCAATGATGATTGAATTGATAATGCGGACACGTTGTCGTTAGGCACAATGACACTCATATAACTCAGTCTTTATTCAGTGGAGTAATGAGTGTGATATTGAAGATGTTCATTAAATAATTTATTGATTCAGGCGTTACTTTGCGGAAATCCATTGTAAGCAAGTGATAAATTAAAAATATCTTTGTAACAATTCCCGCGCTACTATAATTCCTCGAAAAAACGAGAAACTATTCAACACGACACGTGTTTCGCCCTTACACAGGGCATCTTCAGGTAAGATAGGAGCCTCAGAACAACGATGTCTTAACGACCAACGCTGAAACGGGAGCTGAGTTGAGATTTTTTATTATTTTCTTTTATTCATGAATATATTGACGACCGATATGGCGTGGTGGCGAGTATACCCGCATTCCACTCCTGAGGTCGTGGGATCGATTCCTGCACAGGGCAAATCTTTGTGAGTATAAATATGAATATTTGTTCTGGTCTGGGTGTTTTCATATGTATATTAAGTATGTATTTACAAAAAAAAAAGGTATTTATGTATGTTTATCCGTTATTTAGTATTCATACCACAAATTCTTAATGATACCTATCTTGGAACTAAATAATTGGTGTAAGTGTAAAAACAAAAAAAAACAAAAAAAAAAAAAGATGTCTTCCAACTGTGGGCCCATGGGTATGGTGCCAAGAAACTAGGCAGCTTTTCCTCTTAGAATTGCCAGGCCAAAACGCTGGCAGAAGTAGCTGCCAGCCTTCTTGTCACCGGATGCATAAATGAGGCGAGCACTTTGCTCTTTCACGAGCTTTTTTCATGAAGTTTATATTTACTCTATTAACGTATTCACCAGGGTCAAGTTATTTGCAACAATGTGCACGTAATTAGTCGTAGTTAAAGCCAAGTCAAGATAGGTCTGTCACAGTCCAGTAAAGTTGAGACTATGCTGGCTGTTCTATATAGTTTTATAATCAACACGAAAAATCACAATTCGCTGCAATATACCACTTTCCTACTCTTGGGTACGATGCCGAAGAATTTATGTCCAAAAATCCATATTTACACATAAAACTCGTAAGTACGTACATAGTTTTGAAAAATTAAATTTTGCGGCCATGGGTCTTTTTTCATGTTGGCGCCAAAACTCGATATTGAAGTTGGCAGAGGTTACACTTCAGACATGATATTGGCTTATGACATCGACATTGGCCGACGTGTACATGTCTTCAAAACTCGATATTGAAGTTGGCAGAGGTTACACTTCAGACATGATATTGGCTTATGACATCGACATTGGCCGACGTGTACATGTATTAAATAACTAAATAATGACATGTTTTTACAGATTTGACACTCGGACTTAAAAGCTAACACACCCAATCCACCCTGCGCAGGCATAAAACATTAATAACCGAAGCGTTAATCAGAGCTAACTCTAATAGGTAAATTAGCTAGAGCTAAATTATACTTGACTGTGATGAAAGGTTCCCTTAGTGCTACTTTATTGGTACAGCTTCGGGGGACCCTTTCAGTATCATCAAATTTACACTGTGCGTGTCATGTAATAAAAATAATTTAAAAGAGCATAGCCTGTGAGTTTCTTGTCAGTTCTTCTCACAGAGCGGAGGCTCGGAACTGGCACTTAGATTCACTTACACCTAATTTTTATTTATTTGCATGTAAGTGAATCTAAGCTTCGTGATTTCAGGGTTGATATAATTTTTTTTTTTCATGTATATTTTGTTTTGATGTTTTCAAGTGCTATATAGTAGTTAATGAAATAAAGAACTTTTTACTTTTACTTTACTTTACTATGCAATTACAAAAAAATATTTTAACAGAAATTTTAACTTTTGAAAACATGTAAGTTTTAGGATGTTAACGCAATTTCAGACTTCATATTGTTTTGAATTGTTTTTGTCCCTCCTTGTAAGGAAATTCTAAATTTATGTTCGATTAAGATACACTATAGTCTACGTAGAACTTAGATTTTGAATTAAAATTTCGACAATAGCTCGAAAGTAGTGCCTGCAAAAGCAAAAGTTAACTGCGCATGCGCATCCCATGCAAAAACAGGCCAAGCAGTCTGTGCGTTAACGTCAAGTTTTGCATTTTAATAGTTCTCGTCTAATTGGCCACTATAGTAATTAGTGGAAAAGAAAAGTGTTTCGTGTGCAGTGTTCGGTGAGTGCGAGCCACTTCGGTCGCGGTCCACCGAACCGTACGTAACGCGTGGCGTGCGGCCGAAATGTGCCCCCACAACCGTAACAAGCTGATGTTGCCTACTTTTGTGGGTTAACCACTTGAAATCGGTCGATGAATATTGAATCGAGGATTGCAGTAAGACATTCCGATGATGTATAGGAAGTAAAGCAACTATTCTTTCGCATTTTTTGTACATACTACTTACATAAAACGTACTCTCTCGCTCATGTATTCAATTTGGGGTGGGCAGAACTTGCATCTATTTAAAAGAGACCTAGGTATATAGTTGAAGCTAAGTTCACTAACTTGTATTACAGAGATATCTAGATGAAACGTCTCAATTGGTGAGAGAGGGCTAGTCCTTATATATTATCCTTTATTGCAGATAAACATTCATAAAAAACACAGTAACAAAAAAACGTTTACAAATGTGAGCTTATTTCTATAAGAAATCTCTTTCAGCCAACCCTAGCAGAAGTGTCGGAGATTAGTGTGTGGGATCAGAATAAGAAATAATAAATTAATATACATAAATATTGGGTCTTCGCCCATATTGACACAAGACGGAATTGTGTATATGTTACCGGCCAAACCCGAATTTAGGACAAACTAGTATGGCCTAGTCCAAACTAATTTAGGTGCAACTATTATAAAAATATACTTAATCTTCTCTTTTTGGGTTAGGTTGAGGTTATTTTTTTTCTTACCATTAAAAACATATTATGCAGCCCACCTAAATCAATACTCTATATATTGACGTGAGGAAGGAAATTATGTGAAGTACTTTGTGAGTTAAAAAATTAACTATTTATGTTAGAAAAACTATTAGCAGGAGTTTCCAGGGGGGGGGAGGGGGTATTAGTAATTACTTCACTGTCTCATGATAAGCAGACTATGCTGTCCATAAAAATGTGAGCGCTTCATTCCATAACGCGCTATAGGCGCAAAAAGAAGCTTACACGCTAAATACCGCTTCACGTCCTGACTCCACTGAAACACTCATAGCCTGGAGGTAATTCCAAAGAATTAATTAACCTTATTGGGATACAGTATATTACTCACTTACCTGAGTCCCTAAAAAATGAAGATAACATAAAACAATTTACTAAACAATTAAAAAACTTACTGATTGCGAAATGTTATTACACACTTCACGAATATTTTGACGACAAACTCTATTAAAAGCCTATAGTGATTTATTATATAAATTATGAGTTAATGTTAAATATAATAATAATACTGTAAATATAATTAATATTGTTTTTTGTTTGTTTCATGTTTTGGAGAAATTCTACGGACAAAGAAATAATATTTAAAGCCCAGAAAAGGTGCATACGAGCTATGTTTAATCTTAAACAAACAGACAGCTGTAGGCCATTTTTCATTAGACACAGGATAATAACTCTTCCAGCACTTTATATTTTAGAGATCGCAGTGTTCGTAAAGACGAATCCCGAACTTTTCCCGCGGAAAGCTGATACTGTAATACGTAACAGGCGCGATGACAGTAAGCTCTGTCTACAAACAAGCCACACAACGCTTATGCGCAATAGTGTTTTTTGTATGGCCCCAGTTATTTATAATAAGCTTCCCAAAACATTGAAAAATTTGACAATACATCTATTCAAGAAAAATCTTCAAAAATTACTGTTAGACAAATGTTACTATCACATAAGCGATTTTCTGACCGATACACTTTATGATTAATTGTAATAGGTGTTTACTGACCCCGTTTTTTCTTGTAATTTAATTTAGTTGACATCATTTTCTTGTAATATATTTTAATTTTATTGTTATTGTGTAGTTTTAGATAATTAATTTTTGATCATAAATAATTATACTGACATTTAATGGGGAATCATAAAACTGACATTTGCATACCACAAAATGGTAAATATATTGAGACTTGGTCGAAAGACTTTATTGTAATACCATATTTTGTTAAGTACACATGTTTGAGCAAATAAATTATTTTGTATTTGTATTTGTATTTGTATTGTTGATTTCATATTTGTGTTTTAGCGAGTTTGTTAGTTTATAGAATAATTAAGTACGTAGTTTTGTAATATGTTTAAGTTCCTTCTCAATTTGCAGTGCCCCTACGGGGTATCAGTATTCATTGTATTACTTAGGTACCTACTGTTTACTTGATGCAATAAAGATTTATGATTTATGACTGCTTAAATGAGGAAAGAAGAGGTTTGTTACGGGAACTACACTCAAAACCAAACATTCAAAATCCATACCTAATAACACGGTTAGTATGTAGCGGCTATACTTAAAGTATCAATACCGAGACAGGGCACTATAAAACTGATCTTACCATCAAGCTCCTGCTAGGATTTGAGTAATAAAATCCTTCAGAAAGCTATTCTTCGCCTAGTAAACACTGGGTGTACGGATCTACCACATGTAGAGTCCAAGCCAACCTCGCCTGCAAGTGGTGCACCAAATAACTAAAACTAATAACTATTTTCTGACAATTACACCAATTATTTCGTTCCAAGATAAGTATCATTAAGAACTTGTGTTATGGATACTAAACAACGGATAAACATACTTAAATACTTTTTTTTTGTAAATACATACTTAATATACATAGGAAAACACCCAGACCAGAACAAATATTCATGTTCATGCACACAAAGATTTGTCCTGTGTGGGAATCGAACCCATGACCTCTGGAGTGAAGTGTAGGTATACTGATTTCCACGCCATATCGGTCGTCAAACCAAAGGCTCTGGCAATCAATAAAATAATCAATAAAAGTTTCCGGCAAGCGGCAATAGCCGCCGAATAAGACTATTATTCGTTCGTATGCTGTGTACATTTTTAAGAGATATACATATAAGAACTTCTTTCTCTGGAAATGTTTTTTTTTAATGTGACACGTCATAATGACTACATTCTGCCTGATGGTAAGCAGCCGATACAGTCCAATAAAAAATGAAAGTGCTTCAAACCGTGAAATAAGCACGGTACAAAGCGCATCCACTCATGACAGCCTGCTAAAATGCCGTTTCACGCCCCGCTTAAAATTGTAATATATGTATATTGTTAATGTGCCAATTATAAATAAATAGCCTCGCCACCTATTACGTGGGACCAACAATAATAATTGGCGAAATTACGTTGTAAATATATAATATATAATATGCCTCTGCCTACCTTTTCGGGGAAACGCGTGATTGTATTTATATACACTAGGCGAAGTATATGCCGTACGGCACCAAGCATCAGTAGGTAACTTAAGATATGGGTAAACCACCACCAACAGCACTTCCGTAAAAGGTTGGTGTAGGCAGCCGGCCAAAAGACCTCGACCTCTTTGCAATATAATCAGAATACATGCTGCGCCGACTCCAGATAAACTAGAATCAGAACATCAGGATAATGAGCAATGCGACTGTCTAAGCAAGCAATATTGACCACACAAGGCTAAGTTACCATACCAAGTATAGCTTTTGAAATGTTTACACGAAATAAATAATATATTTGTTGTTTAATATTTCGCTTTAAAGCAAACAGACAAGCGAACACGTTTGTACTTCACTTGAACTACACTTGATTCAAAGTACACTTCCGGAAATAAGTTCTAAAGTTGTGAATATATTTTGTGCGTAAATATTTAAAAGCCTTGATTTTTTAAGTTTTTAATATTTATTTTCATATGCAAAAATAGCTTTAGAACTTCCACTCAAAGCCAAAGACAAATATCAACACATAAAAATTATTTGTGCTATGTGAGAATCGTAGCAGCGACCAGTTAAGTACTAAATACACGTTATGTATATATATTTATTTATGTCACGGGTGTATAGGGATCCTGCCAAGACGTAAGGAGCTCAAGCCAACCTCACCTGCAAGTGGTGCTTCTGCCGATCAACGGACGAGGCTCTGGCGAACATAACAGTGCCCGGTAAGCGGCTATGGACTCGCCACCTATTACGTGGGACCAACTATATTATTGGCGAAGTGTGGGCGTATAATATGCCTCTGCCTACTCTTTAGGGGAAACAGGCGTGAATGTATGTATGTATGTTTATTTCAACTAAGCTACATTTTATAAAGTAGCTTTTAGTAGTACATTAGCCTAAGTGCAAATACGGACGAGGCTCAGGCGAACATAACAGTGCCCGGTAAGCGGCTATGGACTCGCCACCTATTACGTGGGACCAACTATATAATTGGCGAAGTTCCTACCCCTTCGGGGAAACAGGCGTGAATGTATGTATGTACACGTTGTTTATAAGAAAAAAACAAAAAATTGGTTCATCACCATATCCTAGCCTCATACTTAAGCTTAGGACTAAAGGTGTGCTTACTGGTATAACCAGATTTGGCTGAATTTCAGTTATCACTCGAAACGCCTGCCAGACTGACCTTCGCAACCCAGAGAGAAACATCATTCAATGGTTATACTAGCAGTCAGAATATTAGAAGACACTGACTTCCTAATAACGACTGCCATAGATGATCATGACAGCCGGGACTAACGGCTTAACTTGCAAGCGATAATTACGCACATAACTTCATAGCAAAGTTAGAGTATATAGTTTGAATGCTATAAGCCTCGCCACTGAGCTATCGCCTTTAAACGATAAATTGGTTAATATGACGTATTCTTAAACTGAAGTGGGTATACATAAGTCGGTAGTCGTGTTTGTAGGCTGCAGTAACCACTTTGCTCTTGGGTCCTGCTTAAATGCCAACTTCAATGAAAAAATCAGCTCCAGCATCCGCAGTAACAAATTGAAACATCTGAACCACTATTATAAATAAATAAATATTTCTGACACTTACACCAATTATTTAGTTCCAAGATAAGTATCATTAAGAACTTGTGTTATGGATACTAAATAACGGATAAACATACATAAATACTTTTTTTTTGTAATTACATACTTAATATACATAGAAAAACCTCCAGACCAGAACAAATACTTGTCCTGTGTGGGAATCGAACCCACGACCTCAGGAGTGGAATGGACTCGCCACCACGCCATATCGGTCGTCAAAACTATTCTATTATTATTATATCCTAGCACTAACCTGGTTGCCCTAGACTTAAGCTAAGGGTCCCAAGGTCTGCTTACCGCTCTAACCAGCTTTGGCAGAGTTTCTGTTATTACCTCAGTGTAAGTCGACTGACGTCTGACCTCCGCAACCCAACGGGAAACATCTTTTTTTTATTTTTATTGTGACACGTCATAATGACTACGTCCTGCCTGATGATAAGCAGTCGATGCAGTCCAATAAGAAAATGAAAGCGCTTTATAAGTGAAATAAGCACGCTATAAAGCGTATCCACTCATGACGGCCTGCTAAAATGCCGTTTCACGCCCCGCTTAAAAGACCCGGGATCATAGGAAATAAGAAACACATGAGCCGGCAGCGAATTCCAGAGCTTAGTGGTCTTGCACAGAAACGACCTCCCAAATTTCTTGGTTCGAGTGCTGATATTCTGCACAGTATGAGGATTGTTTCGAAGATCAGCACGTGTTGTTCGGGAGAGGAAAGGAGAGGGCGGCATGAGATCGAAAAGCTCCTCAGAACACTCGCCGTATTCTAAGGTTAAACCAGAAATGTCATTATTATTAAATAAATTCTCATACATCTTGCACAACACGTCAAGCCCTAAATCAAGCTAAAACTTAATATATTTTTATTTCATAAACTATTACATAGTAATTGGAAACGTCACAACTTGTCTAATGAGAACTAGACAATAATAATAATAATAATAACTTTTTATTTGCACAAACATGGTATACACAGATGATACATTTGATTTACAAGAAGCGCATGTTTCGCCATCACAGTGGCATGCAAAAGTTTAAAATAATGATGATAAAATGCAATGTTATGAATTATTCAATTTTAAATAACTATTTAATTCAAGCGGTTTTAAGTCACAATATTAAAAACAATAAAATACAATGTGTCAATAAGTAAAACAATTAAAGAATGTTTGTAAAAGTCATCATGTCAAGATAGAAAATATATAAATTAAAGAAATATAAAATTGTATGTCAGTTATGAAAATATTCTGATAAATTGTAAAAACAGTTTTCAATCAGCCACTGCCGCAAAGCATTGATAAACGAATGGGTAGGTAACTGCCTAATATCTAAACGCACAAATATAAATAAATATTTATATTGCAACTACTAATTTTAGTTAAGTTTTATTACAACTATACTATAACATATTATAAAGTAGCTTTTAGTGGTACATTAGCCTAAGTGCAAATACGTCGCCCCAGCGTGCGACTTTCTCGCGTTCACTGTAGAAAGCGCGTTCATTACCGCTATTACGAAATACCACAAATAAAGGTTATGATTAAAATAATGATCAGTGTACGCCGCGCATCTATTCTGTGGTGAGATTTTGTGTGAATTGATATGTGAACGTGACTGCCATTTGGGTTTATATGATAAAAACGTTTGGTTTATAAGATTTCGCCATTGAACTTAAAATAATTTGATAAATAAAGTTTTGATTTAATTATTCATTAATATAGCCCCCAGTATCTACAACGACATTATAGTGCGTTGTGATGGGGCTTAATAGTTTGCAATTGCAGTCAACCACGAGGTTTAATCATTAAAAAAACCTATGACAGCGATATTAATACCTTATAAAAAGTCGACATAACGCATGCTTACAGGAACATCGACCTATTAATAGATAGGTCAGGTTTGAGTTACGTACTTATACAGTCTTTCTATTTCTTACTGAGATCGAATCAATGTTAATCAAACGTTCGAAACACAAGCAGAATTACTAATTAATAAATCAGTATTAATTTAATGCGCTTACTAGTATTATTATATCCTAGCACTATCCCGGTTGCCCTAGACTTAAGCTAAGGAATATAATAAACTGAACCTCTAAAAAATACTTTTTGATCATCAAAAATACTGAGTGAGCACCTAATGAGGTGATTAGGTGCGCAATCAGTATTTTTGATGCACAAAAAGGTTAGGTTGGGTTGGCAATTTATTAATTCTGATAACACGTTAAATACAAGCCTTAAGCTAAGGGTCCGAAGTCCTGCTTACCGCTCTCACCAGCTTACAGTCAATTGTGTCTTTTAATACAAACTTAAAGAAGCACTTGCTATCGAGCTAGTCATTATGATTTTTGTTTATTTTTTATTTTTCTTTGTTTTTATTTATGTATATAAGTAGGTTTATATATCTGATATGTATCTTATATCATATTTTTGTATATGTATAATATTATCCTCCCACTTTAGTTAAGGTTGACTGGAAGAGATTTCTTTTAGAAATAACACCTTTGTTCATCGTCTTTTTCACATAAGGCTTTTTTTTGTTATTGTTTTTTGTGCAATAAAGAATATATATATAGTAGGACAAGTATTTTTTAGAACATCTTTTTTTGTGTTTTCCCAAAAATAGTATTTTTTGAGTTTTATATGTATTCCATTGAGCATGCGAAAGTCTAAGTCTCAAATTAAAGATAAAAATCCTTTATCTAGGGTTCTGTACCACAAGTTGCGGGACTTTTAGAAAGGGCTTGGGTAAACGCGGCCTTGGAACATAGCAGGCTCAAGAAGGAACATGGATGGTTTTTAATCAGTAAAAGTCTGACACACCTTTCCGCTTCACCCACAGCGGAAGACGGTCACTAGATGATTTTCTATCGAATATAAAAATTGTCTGTCAGTCTGTCTGTATAGTCAATTTATTTCAGGGACGCGTTGGGTAACTTCATACTTATGTCTGGGATAAAAATTATGCTCCTTAATCGACGCAAGATTTACAATGCCCAATTATCGCGCAATGAGGTAGAATGGATGTATAAGTATAGGAATCCTACTATCATCTTTGGAGCCCAAGCCAACCTCACCTGCAAGTGGTGCACCTGTCGAACAACGGACGAGGCTCTGGCAAACATAGAAGTGCCCCGTACACGGCAATAA
Source organism: Musotima nitidalis (assembly GCA_949126915.1). Taxonomy (NCBI): domain Eukaryota; kingdom Metazoa; phylum Arthropoda; class Insecta; order Lepidoptera; family Crambidae; genus Musotima; species Musotima nitidalis. The sequence goes on along the minus strand of OX421434.1, from coordinate 1,785,496 downwards.
AAAAAAAGTAAAGTAAAAAGTTCTTTATTTCATAAACTATTACATAGCACTTGAAAACGTCAAAACAAAATATACATGAAAAAAAATTTTATATTAACCCTGAAATCACGAAGCTTAGATTCACTTACATGCAAATAAATAAAAATTAGGTGTAAGTGAATCTAAGTGCCAGTTCCGAGCCTCCGCTCTGTGAGAAGAACTGACAAGAAACTCACAGGCTATGCTCTTTTAAATTGTTTTTATTAAAACACACACAGTGTAAATTTGAAGATACTGAAAGGGTCCCCCGAAGCTGTAACCAATAAAGTAGCACCAAGGGAACCTTAATAGGATCACCACCTATTACGTGGGACCAACTTTATAACTGGCGAAGTGTGGGCGTATTTTATGCCTCTGCCTACAGGTAAACTGGCGTGATATTATGTATGTATTTAAGGTAGAATGATTCCTTACGACGGAACGCTGGGCATACATTAACAAATTGTTGTTTATTGCCAATCGGGAATTTATTAAAAGTTTAGAATGCTATGTTGAAACCGCTGTGGGGTCTACGTTTCCCAATACATGTTTAACCGATGCGATATCCGATTCATGCGTCATACTCGCTAACAGGTGCGCCAGTGGAGACTGGTCTGTTCCAGTCTAGGAAACTGAGCAGATTTTTTAATTTATTATCATAAAGTCATGAGTTTGCAATAAAAATTTGCACACCATGTTGTATCCGATCGTGTCGTAGATGACGACTATCTCGTGTAGTCTCCACGTCCACCTCTCACCATTCTATAATTATACAGATCCATTTTAAATACCTAGTTTTAGCAAGGTTTCCGTTCACTCTGAACCACCTAATATCTATATATTAGGTCCAGAATATAAAAATGGTGTTGTAGCTGACTGGCCACTTTGATCTTAATAATTCTGCGTTGGGCCATAAATTCCAAATTCAAAATTTAAATTTAAAGCTTGTCTTTTCGGGTTCTAAATTTGATAAGATTAATGACTCAGAAGCCACTGTAAAATAAAACACGGTACGTTTTTGGTTTCAACGCTTTTTTGGAAAATTCTGGAAACGTAGACCTCCAGAACAAACCTCGTGGACGGCCGTAGACCTTAGTTGTCAATGAGGAATTGAAAGGCCAGGTGAACCGATCAAATTATGCTCCGAGCGAAGGTTTACACAAAAAAAGGTACTAGTTAGTGTATGGTGGACTAACGTTGGTGTCATCCACTACAGCTTCCTAAGATCTGGTTAGACTATTACGGCAGATCTGAATTGCCATATGGAAACATGAGGAACTACTGGAAACCATGGAATAGCTTGCCTTTAAACAACCGAGATTGGTGAACTGCTCTAGCCCATTGTTGCTAACGGTGGCGAAACTTGAGGGCCTGGAATGTCTTTGTCAACCACCATACTCCCCAGGTCTTGCTCCAACCGACTCCTACTTTTTTGGAAATTTGAATAATTTTTTAGTTGGAAAAAGATTCATTTCAGATGAGACAGTCCAGAACCATTTCATTTTATTAATTCTCGCTCCCGCAGTTTTTTCAGCAAAGGAATCAATGAACTCCCTATAAAATGGCAAAAGTGCATAGATAATTATGGCAATTTATTGTACAAAAAAAGTTAAACAAAGCGAGCCGAGGTTTTTGGGAGCCTGATGCTGTAAAACAGGTATGTACTCATACCTATCTCAGGCATCAGTCTCACACAAACAAACTGTTACTTTGTAATAATTATAATCATCTACATACTGCTAATGTACCAATTGTTTGTGTTGAGAAAAATAAACATTATTATTATTATTATTATAAAAAAGAATCGATTTCCTTTTTCCATGCAAAACAACAATTTCATATGTGGGGAACTAATATTTCAGATTATGTATGTTTGTACATTTTGGATAACCCTAACCCTCAAATTCAAATTCAAATTTCTTTATTTGCTTTAAATAGGGTAGTTATACAAATTTGGTCTTAAAATTAAAATTCCAGGAGCTTAACCTATTTATCCTTATAAAAAGGCATGCAAACATTAAGGGTCATTGTCAAATTTTGCGCAGGTAAATGTAACTTAATGTGATATTATTTTGAAATAAATATGTGCTAAGATATTGCTTTTTTTTATGTCCGTGTCTGTTAAAACAACTGATTTATCATCTATTATAGTTAGCCACGATGTTTAACCAATAATTTAAGATTTATTCCAGATATAGTGGATCAAGGTGTAAAAAATTACAACTTTGTTACCAATACGTTTTATTTTTTATTAAGAAATTAAAGAAGTCAGTCACAAATATTTTGGCAAAAACATGAAACAATCTTACATCTTTTACATATAATTAGAATCATCACAGTCTTTTTAAAGTTTAATAATCATAAATCTAAACTCTTAAACAACTCTGTTACTTCCTGAATATTAAAATACCTTAAATTCTACCCAAATCCTCTAAATATCTATATATTGACAGCTAACTGAAACATTATACTGTGTAAATATCCAATAAATTAACGCTTTGTGTTATTTGCTATATTATATTGACTGGCTTTTCTATAAAGTCTTATTATCTTCTTTAATCTTTGGGACAGAAAAGAAACAGAGTTGTAACACAGTAACATAGTTGTTCTTTTTATCGTAGCTTACGTAATAAATTGTACGTAGTTCAGCTTGAGATCTAAATAGCTTAACAAATAAACTGTAATATTAATCAAAATTAGCTTATAATTTTAATTTACCAATCAAGAGCTTTCTTTCTTACATTTTCTTATCATTTATAACAATAGAAATTAGATTATTTTGGAAGAGTAGTTCCAAATGTAAAGTTACTTATTTCTCAAATATATCTAAGGGTGTATCAAATTGATAGTATACTCTTTTACCTTTGCAGACTTGTTTAGGTTCTGGAACAATGGCAAGTAAATTATCAAAGGGCTCATAGGATAAATCAGTCTCAACTAATTTGAATTTTGTTGCAGTATCGTCAATTGCCTTAAAAAACATAATTTTAACATCACCATCTTCTTCTACTTCAGACAATGCTTTACCCAGATAGACGTAATTCTGCTTTAAGCTGGAAACTTTCACTGAGACGCAAACACCTTGTTTTATTTTATTAGCATGAATATTTTCCGTTTCAATCAAGGCATCTTCTTTTTCCTTTGATGTGCAGGGTTGTTCTACTGAATAGGTGGTAGAAGGTTTTTGTTTTAAAGATATCAAAGGAGCATCATCATCCTCGGAGTCAGAGCTAAAGACATCTCTGTAAAACCTTTTTTTTTTTTTTTTTTTTCGGATGGAAAATCATCTAATGACCTTCTCCCGCTGTGGGTGGAGCGGAAGGGTGTGTCAGACTTTTACTGACTAAAAACCATCCATGTTCCTTCTTGTGCCTGCTACGTCCAGAGGCCGCGGTAACCCTTTCGGACAGTCCCGCAGATCTCTGTAAAACCCTGTTGTTCTCTTTTGATAAAGGTTGCTTATATCGGACAGGATACTTTTATCGCAAATGGTGGGAGTTGATTGTTCCACTGCAGATTTCAATGGATAGTAGTCCTTTGGATTCATGCAAGTACAAAAGCCGCGCTGACAAAAAATAGCTTCTCTATCTATCTCTAAATAGCTTTGATCTGTTTCTTTTTACTTGCTTTCTGCCGCGAACAGCCACTGATGTAGAGTTAGGAGTGCTTTCACGGGAAGTAGACGGCTGAGGTGTTGACAAATGACGATAAGCTCTTAAAATAACTTGATGTTGATCGGTGGGGGCTGGACTGTTTGACCCCTCATTCAAGTGATGACTCTGGAGTGTGCATAATAATACTGAGAGTTCTGGCTGTATCTCTTCGCCTAGCATTAGCAGATCGCCATTTCTTCTTTCTTGCTCGATGTTCACGTGTCGTTAAATCTCGTACTAAGTGTTTGTTTGCGTGGTATCTTTCTCTATCTTTTCTTTTGGTTTCTTTTTCCTTTTCTGGATTATTTCTACGGCGTTCCCGGTATCTTCGCTGCTTTTCAGCAGGCGTTAGAGGCATTTTGAAAACATAAACCACGCACAATATCCTGTAACAATGAGTTGTCGGTGTTATTTATAATTATTTAGATTTATTTGTATGTAACAAAGTTACCCATTGCTTGGTACAACCGATTGTTAAAAAAAATGTCATTTGAACACACACAATTTTAGACAAGTGAAAGAATACAATGGCTTACACAACTCTGTTACTTTTTAAACCACTCTGTTACCATACGCCAGTAACAGAGTTGCGCGGTAACAAAGTGGTAAATTTTACATTTCATTATACATAAGGCATGAAATAAGTGGTAAAGTAAATATATTTCATGCACATGTAACACATTTACCGCTTAGACAACATACTGAACGTAAACTAAAGAAAAAACATTAATTTACTCACGTGAATATGTAGGTAACAGAGTGGACGCGCAATTAAAACACGCGGCACGTTTAACAGCTTGCGGCCGACTGTCAAGCGACAGACTCATCCCCCCGTCCGAACGAACTACCGCGACGAATGCAGACATCCCTCCCAAGATAAAACGGTTTCAAAAGCAGCGCCATCTTTATTTTGAGTTGTGAATTAGTTAGTAAAATAGTAGTTCAGACGTTTTAGAACAATACGTGGGACAATGTTTAAAAAAATATTTAAAAACATAATTTTAATACTGACTGATTTTATAATATATTTTATGAATATTCATAATACTCCGTTAATGATAATCATTTATTTTAAGAAGGTTACCATACTTAAAAATGCAGTTATTTGATCTTTATTATAACGGAATGCTACATGGGACAGGTACAATTTGTAAGGAAAACCATTCTGTTACCACCAATGACCACAATGTTACTTAAAAAAAATATATAAATATCGAAACTGAGTCTATATTCCAATAAGGGATGTTTGCTAATGCGATGTATTTTGTATTTAATATATAATGTTAAGAGGTTTTGACCTTATTAATAACAAATAAAATTTAAATGTTTAGGGACTCGTTTACCTGCGCAAAATTTGACAATGACCCTAAACATAATTAGATTATTATTATTAAAATTAAAATATCAAGTTAAGTTTTTTTTATAGTCACTAGGACTATAAAATTCTTTTTTTTAAATCTTATGCTTATTGTTTGTATGTATATAAATTGACGAGGTAAGATTGGCTAATGATGCAATAGCCGCGTTAGTTTTAAGGTTGAAATCAAATTTAAAAGATTAATTGAGCCAAACTTGAATAAAATAAATTTTGAAATTGACTTCGACTTTATGTAGAGTTTTGATGTGATCTAACACTTTGACGGGCGGCGGAAAGCCGATGGATGCAGGCGACTCAGGATCGCTCAATGTGGAAATCTATTGGGGAGTCCTATGTTTAGCAGTGGCCGTCAGATGGCTGAGATAATGATGTTGATGTACACCTTGACTTTATATAAATCTTTGTTGTATCACAACAAAGCCTACATACAGTGAAAGTCTTAGTCCGAGAGACTGTTATATGAGACCCTAGTTTTCCGCGGGAATCTCATGCCTTACACAAAATCTATAAAAGGCAAGGGCTTCTGTAAAGCTTATCTTATCACGCCAGTCTTCTCACGACATCCTGAGCCAAGGTTCGGGTCTACTAGAGACCGCCCTTAGTATGTCGCTCTTCAGTTAAAATACTTTTAGTATTTAATCTAGGTTTGAGGTACTCAGCCTCGCCTTCCCCAATACATTCCGGTTGCGCTGTAACGTCCATCAGAGGCATGCAGCATCCACACACATGGAGTTTAGTCGGTCGGCCGGCCCCTTATGGGTCATCCCGGCATAACCTACTCGCCGGCGAGAGGTATCTGGGAGTTAGCCGGCTGGCTTGGGCCACCGCCACGGCGGTGAACCAAGTCAGCTAGCGTGAAGTATACGCATCTTCTTCAAAGATGCGCGTACTTTGCTCCGGAAGCGCACGCTATAAAAAATAAAATAAAAAACACGCCAGTCTTGCGTGACGAAAAGTGGGCGGTGGACAGACTCTTAGCTACTTTGTTGTAAAGATCGAACAAAGTTGCGGCCCATTGTCTCTGTCTACTTTGTAAGAACATTGTGTGAGTTTATCTATGTGTTAAACCCGATCATTAAATTGACCAGACCGTATAATAGCTTAATAAAGTGTATGTGCAAGGTTTTTTTTATTTTCCTTAACAAATTCTTTTTATTTGCGTTTTAATTGTAAGTTAGTGCTTATCCTCACATACTTTGTTATCTGCAGTATTCATGAGCTCGGCCAGCGTGCAGGTGTTAGCAGCATATCGCACTGCTATATTAAAACTGTTTCAACTTAAAAAAACGAATTTTGATAAACCCAATTTTTCTGATTCTCCATTCGATTACGTATATGAAAATGTTAATTTCTCACAATAGCCTTTTCTTTGAGTTGATACAGTTTTAATATAGCAGTGCGATATCATAGCGGCCAGGATATTAGGATATCAGGTATAAGTAAGCCATGGTCGTACAAGAAGGTAGATATAATGCTGGGATGACGATGTGTGTAGTTTATTTAGTTATTTTATTGTTATAAATTCTTTTTCATTGAGTGTATCGTTCGCCTTAAGTGATTTTTTCAGTTAATTTAATAAATGAATCAGTTAATTAAGGTACTTACCCCATTTTTTTGTAATTTAATTTTGACATGTATTTTAAATTTATTGTATTGTATAATTTTAGATGATTTATTTTTGATAATAAGTAATTATACTGACATTTGATATATATTGACTTTCGTCTTCGAAGACCAGTGCCGTTGTTGTGAAAAATAAACGTATTATTATTATAAACGTATTTAATGGGGAATCATAAAACTGACATTTGCATACCACAAAATTTCTTAAAGATGCTTATTTTGGAACTATATTAAATAATAAATAAATAATAAATATTTTTTGATAATCACACCAATTATTTAGTTCCAAGATTAGTATCATTAAGAAAATTGTGTTATGGATACTAAACAACGGATAAACATACTGAAACACTTTTTTTTTTGTAAATACATACTTAATATATATAGGAAAACACCCAGACCAGAACAAATATTCATGTTAATGCACACAAAGATTTGTCCTGTGTGGGAATCGAACCCATGACCTCTGGAGTGAAGATACTGACCTCCACGCCATATCGGTCGTCAAAGTTATTATTTATTATTAGTAGTTATTTACTTTATGATGATTTGACAATAAGGATGATACTAGGAAAACCTTGACGCTGTTCCATCGCATCGTCTGCGACCTGTTTATAATTTCATATAGTTTTTTGCTACTAAGCACTTATTATTTACATACAGCACAATAATCGTGTACAGTGAATAGAATTCTGTGCACATATTGTGTATTAATACATACTAAAGAAAATGACGAAAAAATATGTTTAGGAAAAAATTTGAAGGTTCTAAATTTTCCAAAACATAATGAGGTTCCGTATCATAACTACATATTGCTGAAATATTCCTCATACACGCCCGTCGGTTTGGGGTACTTTTGTCATGCCCTTTCTCCAAAATTTTCTGAATTTGGTCACGGAAGGTCTTACGTGGTCTTCCCCTCCCAACACTTACATTCCCTTGTCCATTATACATCACTTTCGTTTGTCTACTTTCATTTATTTCATCAATAAATCAGTCTAATGGTCATTCTGACGATTCTAAAGTGCCCAGGTCTATTTGAATAAAACCTTTTTTTGAATTTGACTTTGACATTAAAATATAATTTCAAGTCTGGTATACCAGCCGAAGAAAATAGCCATAATCTCAATAAAACAAATAAGTTTATCTGTTAAGATTACGCCCAATAAAATATAATTCGACTTAATTAGTAACGTTAACATCGATTAACCGAATATAAATTATCTTATATATCTTATAAATTATAAATTATTCAACTGTTAGTTTGTTATATGGCCATTAAAAAATCAGCAATAAATCAAACATATATAAGCGAACTGCGATCTCAAACTGATTAGCTTATTGGATATTGAACCATGTGTCTTGAGATTAAAGATCTTTTGCGTATTATCCGCGGCGCATTCGTTGAATGACCTTGCATGCGCAGTAACACATGACATAGGGTCTCAATCGAAGTGCGGCGTGGGGGGTTCAAGTAACTAAAGCAACGCGGCCACGTATCTCTTGCGCGAATACTTGTCCATTGAAAAAATACATTTGGGGTTGCGTTTCTCAGAGGACGCAATAAATTTTTTAGATATATAGGAGGTTGCCACCCATGACCCACGGCTGCCATCTTGGAAAACGGAATTAAAATAGTTTTGACGGCCTATTTCCTAAACTATTGCTCTCACAAAAATATATAGCCACATATTTGTTCCAAACTAACTACAATATTTTAATAGTACTAGAGTAAACAATACGTTTAGACACATTATATCCCTTCCCTTCCTTTGTCTACGATTGTTTCTGTGCAGACAACCGCCATATTTGTTCAACTTTCGTGCCAATTCCTCTGAATGTAACAGGCCTCTGAAACAACGCTGTTCTGCTGCGTTATACAACTTTAGATCTTACGTGTATATGCTTACGTCTTAAAATGCCGAATGCTGTAACCAGCAGTTATGAAAACAATAACTTAGCTAATATACTAGCATTTTCAGCAGGATTAACTCAGCAGCGTTATATATGTGATGCAATCTGAATTGAGTGATGCGTAGGATAGGGTATAAGGGGACCTTTATCTCTGGACCCTAAGCCAACCTTACCCGTAAGTGGTGCACCTGCCGATTAACGGACGAGGCTCTGGCGAACATAGAAGTACCCGGTAAGCGGTAATCGCCAGCTATTACGTGGGACCAACAACACAATTGGTGAAGTGTGTGCATATATTATGCAGTAGGAGTAGGCAGAGATTCTTCAGGGAAACAGGCGTGATTGTATGAATGTATGATGCGTAGGAGAACTGGAGTGACCAACATTACGAGGGGGATTTGTAAGCTGAAGTGGCAGTCGGCGGGGCACATATATCGAAAAAGGGACGACCGATAGGGCGTGAAGATTTCTCAACAGCGACCGCGAATCGGAAAACGCCGATACATAAAGCAGGCGGCTTTAAATAGAAGACACACAGATGCGGCACCAGAAAATTTCCAAATCAGGCAACCTTATTGCTCACAGCAATTTTTTCCATGCAACCTTGGAATAGACAGCACATGATAAGAAGTATACACGTGGGATCATAATAAGAAGGTCTGCATACGTCAGTCTTCAGCATATGTATGTAAGTAGAATTAGGGCTGTAATTAAGGGTGTATAGGGCTCCAACCAAGATCTGAGGAGCTCAGGCCAACCTCACCTGGATGTGGTGCACCTGCCGATCAACGGACGAGGCTCTGGCTAACATAAAAGTGCCCGATAAGCGGCAATGGGCTCGCCACCGATTACGTGAGACCAACTATATAATTGGCGAAGTTTGGGCGTATAATATCTGCCTACCCCTTCGGGGAAACATGCGTGAATGTATAAACTACTTTTAAATTTTTTGGGTTCAAAAGTATAGTCAAAATAACTTCTTATAACATTAGTTGTCTCCATAAAAATTGGCGAAGTGTGGGCGTATAATATGCCTCTGCCTACCCCTTCGGGTAACAGGCGTGAATCTATGGATGTATGTAGAATTAAGGCCCAGTCTGGTACGGGTAGCGTGATCGCTCACGTAACGGAGCCGAGCACGTAACGATTACGTCGAGTGCGCCGTACGCTCGCCGGCAGGTATTTGCCTACCGACCGCAATCACGAGCAGCGAGCACGCGAAAATACTTTTTTTTACTTCTGCAATCAAGTTTTTGTAAGATGACTCAGTTACTGCTGGTTTATTAGTTTAATACTTTTATATTATTAATGCGAAATGATCTCTGTTTGCTTGTTTCGCTTTCACGTTAAAACTACCTACTGAAACAATTAAATGATGTTTGGTACACAGATAGTCTAGGCATGAAGACATAAACTACTTTTTAACTGGAATTTACGTGGGCAGCCGCTAGTGTTATTTTTATGTAAAATATTACATATTTTGTTATATTAGTAAAGGTTTAGTAGGGACCCCTAATTTTATCTTGTAGCCTATGTTACTCCGGGTACCATTGACTAAATTGCCGACGCCGGATAAACACGGCACAAATCCCTGACAGTTTGGCAAAAATTTGCCATTTTCCCGGGCACTCTTGAATAATATTTATTGCCACAAAATAAAAACATCGTTGTTATCTATATATATAAAAATCAATTGCTGTTCGTTAGTCTCGCTAAAACTCGAGAACGGCTGGACCGATTTGGCTAATTTTGGTCTTGAATTATTTGTGGAAGTCCAGAGAAGGTTTGTACGTAGAGAAAATAAAAATAAAATCTTGAAAAAGTGTAAAATCAACATATTTCTATACTCCCATATACAAACAATTTGTACTAATACTTAAAAGCCAATTTGAACCTTATCAAACAAATTTAATGTCAAAAGTGACGTTAGTTATATCAAAAAAAATTTATGTCATCATATGTCATTTCATTTTATCAGCGATAATTATTACTTTGTTGTGTTTATATTTTCAAAAATATTGTTGTTATTGATTTGTGTTTATATTTTCCAAAATATTATTGAGTTGTTGAGTGAAGGTAAAATGCCATAAGCAAGACGACAAAACATAGGCCGGCGATTGCACGGCGATCAAGAATACGTCGTGCTGTTTTGGATGAAATGCTGCGTGCTGCTTTTAATTACAACAGTCAGATTAATTATAGTATATACGGATACATTGGAATGATGGACGCAATATGTCCACATTGTGATGCGGCTAACTTTTGTGAATTGGATGAACGTTGTGCAATTGTTTCAAATACAAGACCATCCAAGGTTTTTCCATCAGCATAACGCATTAGTTCAATTGTTCAAAATTGCTCTCGATCGTATGCCAAAATTACTAAACAAATATGAACATTATATGGCAGAAGACATTTTAATTCGTATGCGTCATCATGAAAGAAATCACAATTTGTTGATTACCTTGGAAATGTACAACGAAGCTTTCATAATAATTGAAGATATGTGTCTAAAGATTTTAAATAAAGCATTAGCACAATTGGGTATGACCGCACCAAATCGTGAGATACATGATTTTTTTGATCGTGAATTGCAATATGAGCAGGAGTTCAATTCTAATGCAAAACTTTCGTTGTATCATTGATTTTAGCGACTATTCGATCGGAACAGAAAATTGCATTGCATCTTCGGGAATTGCTGCTACATTATTAGAAGGTGGTCGGACCGCACACTGCATTAAAATTGCCTTTGAATGTACAGGTGATTGAAACTCCAACATGCAATATTTCGAGAAATTCTGCTATGGCAAAAGTTCTGCGATTAACGTCAATTAGTTTATGGGATGAGTGCACAATGGCGAATAAAAAATCAATAGAAGCATTTAATCGAACAATGCAAGATTTACGCGGTAATCAACAGCTTTTTGGTGGTGCTCTGATATTGCTGTCAGGGGACTTTCGTCAAACATTGCCTGTCATTTCTCGATCAACTCCTGCTGATGAAATAAACGCCTGTTTGAAGTCATCAGTTCTTTGGAGATATGTACGAAAATTTACAATGAACATTAATATGCGTATTCACCTACATAATGATGCAACTGCCCATGAGTTTTCAAAACAATTGTTAGAAATTGGTGATGGCAAAATACCAATCGACAGTACCAACGGATTTATCACTTTACCGAACAATTTTTGTATAATTGCGCAATCTATAGATGAGTTGATTAAATGTGTTTTTCCGAATATTCTTCAGAATTACAGAAATCATGATTGGTAGAGAGAACGCGCCATTTTAGCACCCAAAAACTCACTCCATAAACCACCCAAAAACTTCATATCAATGCCATTAATTTTCAAATTCAAGCGAAACTGCCAGGTGTAGTCACGACATATAAATCAATTGACAGTGTTATGAATCAAGATGAGGCAATGAATTATCCAATTGAGTTTTTAAATTCATTGGAACCGGCTGGTATACCACAGCATTGCTTGAATCTGAAAATTGGTTCTTCGATTATATTATTGCGAAATATTAATCCACCAAAACTGTGTAATGGCACCAGATTGGCAGTGAAAAAGTTATTTCCAAATTTGATTCAAGCTACAATCTTAACTGGTAAATCAAAAGGAGAAGTGTGTTTGATACAATATATAAACAATATATCATTTGGGTCATTTGGAATTTTATATAGCTAGCAATTTAAAATATTTGTTTGAATAAATGAACTTAATAGTAATTTTTTTTATTACTATGCCTTATACGTAGCGAAGCACGTACCGGGCCGCTAGTTAATAAATAAATGCTTGCTGGGTTTTTTAAATTTTTTTTTTTTAAATCCTTAGTAACCTTCGCCATATCCATTTATCACAAAGTTCAGAGTTGTTTATATGTATGAATATATGTATGTATATATTATTATAGTTTATAAATATATAAATTTATTTATTCTATTTATTTGTATTCAGTTTTACTGCTATATTTTTATTTGCCCTATTGTAATATTTTTTTATATCACATACAAATTTCTCACTCCTGTTAAGGGTTGGCTGGAAGAGATCTCTCTTAGAGATAAGCCCACTTTTGTACTTGTTTGTTTTATTTATGATGTGTTTCTTTGTGTGAATGTGCAATAAAGGATATATATAAACACACACAAGGGGCAGAGACATATTATACGCCCACACTTCGCCAATTGTATTCTCGCCACCACGCCATATCGTTCGTCAAAATTGATAAAAAAAGTAGGTTATATATGTATTAATTACCAGCCAGTTCATCTAGGTGACGTATAAGAAGTCACGTCGAACCGTTAGTTAAATATAACAGCTGTGCTATTAAAATATAATATTTCCGTAACACAAAATTATATAAGAAGGTTATGCCAAGTACTTTTATAATTATACCTACATATTTTCTCGTTTTTAACACACACTTAAGTTATATATTACAATCGGACGTGGGTCAAGCCAAACTGGTTTGTACTTACTTATGTCAAAAGATTTTGCGTTATGATGGTTTTTATATGTTTTTGTTGAACATTACGACGAACAGACATTATAGCTCCATAGCTATAATGTCTGTTAACACGTCATAGTGCATGGTAAGACTTAAAAAATTTAATAAAAAATATATAAACATTTTTTTAAAAGAAGTATTCTAAGTACTACTATTATTTTTCTCATGTTTTTTCTAGACTAAATTAGAGCATGACGAAGTTATCCGCTAGCACAAATTTAAAAAAATATAAACGATCGAATTAAGAAACCTTTTTTAAATTCGGTTAAAGATATTTTTTATTCCTCTTTATTATAAAACTATAAAATCTTTTCTTTCATATATTATGTATGTTATGTATACATAGTACTTGACTTCTTGGCGGGAAAGTGAAGCGTCATGTCTGCAGTTTTGTTTTAATTTCTAAAATTTGTGATATTTCTAACATTAATGTGTAATAACGGTGGATTATTAACCGTTAAGTGTTTGTGAATATACATGAGTGTTGGTAAATCAAACAAAGCAGTGCAACATCACTTTTCAAATTTTCTCTCAAGGAGTCCATGTGAGATCTCAGTATAGTCCCACATCTTTACTGAGGACTCAAGGGGCTCAGGGGAGGGTATCTCATTTACCATTTATCATCTTTATCATGTCTCATTCTCATTTACTATGAATTATATATTATTAATATATCACTTACTTGACACTGGCTAGATGTGCTAGACGCACGAAGCCATAATTTAAAAGAAAATATAAAAAACAATCAAAATATGATTACAGTGAAATCACGAATCTCAGATTCACATACATGCAACAAAACAATTAAGAAACGAAAAATATTTAAGCGCTAGTGGATATAACTGCCTCTGTAAGAAGAACTAGCAAGAAACTCACAGGCTCTTTTAAATAATCAATTGGTTAGGTACTTTCATTACAATCTTTATTTATCTGTGAAGCTATTTATTTACATACATACATAAAATCATGACTGTTTCCCCACGGGTAAGCAGAGGCACATTACATGCCCACATTTCGTCAATTATGTAGTTGGTCCCACGTAATAGGTGGCGAGCCTATTGCGGCCTATCGGAAACTTTTGTATTGCCAGAGCCTCGTCCGTTGATCGGTAGGTGCACCACTTGCAGGTAAGGTTATCCCTATGCACCCAATATAATATGACATTAACAATATTCATAATTGTATACATTGTAAGTATATGTAAGTAGTATACATAATTGTATAGATTGTGAGTATATGTAAGTAGTATACATAATTGTATACATTGTAAGTATATGTAAGTAGTATACATAATTGTATACATTGTAAGTATATGTAAGTAGTACACATAATTGTATACATTGTAAGTATATGTAAGTAGTATACATATAGAATGTAACAACGATAACCTTTCCCTGTGTCTTGACCAACTATTGAGTAAATCTATTGTTGTTTTACGTAAATAAGTAGCTGACAATAGGAACAGTAAGTACAGTGAGCTTCACATATTTGGTAACAAACAAAGCGCCAAAAAGTAGAAACAGATTTGAATATGTGTCCGACCATCCAGAAAACTTAAAGTATAAAAATATGTTAATCGTCAAGGAATTTAGAAATTTACACATAATATTTGTCTGGGTGTTATCTATATATATTAAGAACGTAGTTTTGCATATTTACAAAAAAAAATTATAATAAAAATTATATGTGACTATCGATGTGGCGTGGAGGCTAGTATACCCGCACTCCTGAGGTCGTGGGTTCGATTCCTACCCAGGACAAATCTTTGTGTGCATAAATATGAATATTTGTTCTGGTCTGGTTTTCCTAAGTACATTTTTTAATTTATTTTAAAAAAAATTGTTATTTTACATTACATATGTATTTACAAAAAAAAGTATATATGTATGTTTACCCGTTACTTAGTATCCATAACACAAGTACACAATTTGCACAAGGTAGATCGAAACCCATTTTGTATGGCTGTAAAGTTTTTAATAGGTCAGTTAAATAGACAATTACCTATTCGATAGGTTATTTATTACACTATTAATAAATGATCACATATTTAATTTATTTGACATATATAAAATAGCTATTGAAATTTAGCAATTATTAATTATAGCATTTAACCAATTACGCATTTTCATGCTGAGATATAAGTAGATATGTATTTATATTAACCTCTTATTTTATTGTACTCAAAATCTGGCGAATGAAGATTCATTCATTCAAAGATCTACACAATATAGATTCTCAAGATCGTTCGAGCGTGTATCTATATACAAAATGTAAAAAGACCTGATCAAATTCAAATTCTGCCCAGAGCGCCCAGCAAGTGGTACACCTGCTGATCAACAGACGAGCCTTTGGCGAACGTAACAGATCCCGATAAGCGGCAATAAGCTCGCCACCTATGACATGGGATCAACAATGTATATGGCGAATTGTGGGCGTATTATATACTTCTACCTACCCCTTTAGGGAAACAGATGTGAATGTATATATGTATTAAGTAACGTTATCACGCTTGGGCCACACAAAAACGCGATCTATTGCGAGCAATTGATTATACGCTGTTTTTGAACATAACAAATGAAAATCACAATAATTTTTAGGTAATATGTCTTGTTATAGTGTGTACAATGCATAGCCTATGTCACCGACGATGCGCCGTACATGCGTGGATTGCAGATTCTCCATGTATAAAAAAAAGCGTAGCCTATGTCTTTGATCAAGGTCGTTTTACACCCTGTATTAATCGTTGAATAGTTTAATAACGAGCAGAAGAATGTAGAAATATGTATAATGAAACAAATCATTCTGTAACAGGATTTTCCCCTAAATATTTGAAATCTGGTGAATCTACAGATTGGTTACCATATGAATAAAAGAAAAAGAAGAAGACAGGAAATTAGCACTCCAAAGATCAATAAAATCGCATGAATATAATAAAACTTTATTTGACAAAAACAGATTACAACATGAATTTAAAAAAGGGGATAAGGTTTATGTTGACTATGGAAACAAAATAAACAAAAAAAAGTTTTACCCCGCTTCTGGTCGTTTTACCCCGCTTTGGATCAGCTCTAAATATTTGGTAGCAAAATATTTAGAGCTGACTGTACGTAGACGTGCAGTGTTAATGTAACAGTAACCTATGATCGTGACGTTCGTGACCTGTGAGAAATACTCGCTTTGCGGTGGGAATATACTATTATTACTGTAGTATATATAGTACTGAATTGAATAGTATTATAGTTCTTCAGATATCTGACACAGCGTCGAATTTAGCATAACTTATACTATGAGTTGGGGTTACTAAACAACCGATAAACATATTGGGGCTTATAAAAACAGGATCTAAAGTTCTATATCTATCCGCTTTCTAGAATCTGTTCCGCATATAACACCATAAATAAGTTAGCTGAAATCGATATCTTTAAGGATAGTCTGAAGGAATTCAAACACAAAGTGCTGGAACAAATTAAATATAAGTAATTAACAATTATATATATATATTTTTTGTTTTTATACTATTATTATTTGTATAATTTGTAATCAATTCCGTTGAATTTAATTGCACATCATTTTTGTCACATCTCATTTATTTTAATTGATTCTGTTATTTTTATTTTTTGTAAATTAATGTGTGCTCTGTATCGACAATGTTGTGTACGCCTGTTATCGGTTCTCATGTGAGTCCGGAACCTATACCTTTACTAAATGTTAAAGTATGCATGTGAACTTGTTGGTGTATTTAAAAAAATAAATAAATAAAATAAAGTTAAACCAGGATTAAGGCTAGTGCTGTGATGCTGTCACTGTCTCAATTTCATCAAATAAAAGTGACAGCACTAGTTTTACACCTGCCTTAACTTTACATTTTGTTTTGTAATAAGTCCTATTTAATTATTTTTAAGTAAGTATAGGTCGCGACATGTACTTTTTTTCGTTCTTTATTCTTTTCGTTTAAGTCATACTGCATCTTGTGGTGCCAGTTCACAGTGGTGGAAAATGCCATATCAAGACAATAACCATGTTTAATCATAAGTCCTCTGGATATCAAAACCACGACCTTGAGAATGAAATGATGGATATACTTCTCTCTGCGCTAAATTCAAAGTAATTAATAATTTTAAAAGAGCATAGCCTGTGAGTTTCTTGCCAGTTCTTCTTACAGAGCGTTGGCTCGTAACTTGCACTTAGATTCACTTACACTCAAAATATATTTTATTTCTTAAATTTTTTATTGCATATAAGTGAATCTAAAAAAATAAGTTAAGTTGAAGTTTGATAATTCTTGTGGCACTGATGGTCGAGAGTTAAAGCTGGATATTGAGGTTGGTAACCAATTATTCGTTTCTTAAGCTCGTACTATAGTTAGGATTAGGTGAATTCGACGTTCATGAGGGCCCTTTTTTCCTTTTAAATGATGTCTTCGTGCGGATTGCACATTTAACCAGTGTCAAGTAAAAGATATATTAATAATATATAAATTATAGTAAATGAGAATGAGTGGTGATAAAGATGATAAATGGTAAATGAGATACCCTCCCTAAGCCCCTTGAGTCCTCAGTAAAGATGTGGGACTATACTAAGATCTCACATTCTCATTCTTGAGAGAATTTGAAAAGTGATGATGCACTGTTTTGTTTTATTTACCAACACTCATGTACGTTCACAAACACTTAAAGGTTAATAATCCACCGTTATTACACATTAATGTTCGAAATATCACAAATTTTAGAAAATAAAATAAAACTGCAGATATCACGCTTCACTTTCCCGCCAAGAAGTCCCACGACGGCTCTATCGTCCGATGAACTAAAGTGTTTTTAAATTCCATTTCGTTTCAAGCATCGTGTTTGGAGGTTGATCATATAAGCCTTATAGAGTACACTGCTAAAAATCTTTCAAAAAGATTGTGTCGCATTTGCCATCGAGCTTTGAGAGGCATAAAAAGCCTGTGGTCCTAGTTATCACTATATATTTAGTAGCTGATCGGAGGTCATAAGAGGCGGATTGAAAAAAAGTATTTATTTTACATAGATACATAATGCCACGCCTCTTTCCCGTAGGGGTAGGCAGAGATCACATCCTTCCACTTGCTACGATCTTGGCACACACTTTTAGCTTTATTTACACTCATTAACCTTTTCTTACACGCCTGTCGCTATAGGGTACCTTTGACCTGCCCTTTCTCCAAAACTTTCTGGATTTGGTCAAGGAAGGTCTTACGGGGTCTTCCCCTCCCAACACTTCTATTCACTTGTCCATCATAAATCACATAAGTTAGTCTACTTTCATTCATCCGCTTAACACGACCAAACCTTCTAAGCATACCTACCCTTCTCAATTCTTGTCACTCTATATTTTTCTTAACACCAGCTTCGGCCCTTATCACTGCATTCCTCCTACTGCAATCCTATCACTCAATTTCACACCTAGAATACTTCTGAGTGCTCTCATCTCTACCGCATTAATCTTACTTTCATGTTTTACTTACTTACTTTACTTAGTTACTTTTATATTGAACAGCCACATACCTGCCTTGATGTTAAGAAGATCTGATAGATTACGCTTTATCAGTACTCTCAGTTATTTAACACAATTACGACTAATACCCAAACAACCCTTTTTGAAAGCTTTTTCAAAAACAGACTTTGAAAAAGCTTTCGATACGCGAATATAATTCAGTATATGGTCGCGTTGATATGATATTAGGAAGCAGCCTATTATTATATATTAGGAAGATTATTGATTTTTCCTTTGAAATATTTATATTAATTTATGTTCTACATTAGTTTAAAGGTTCTCATTCTTGTTATTACTTAGTTTTTGTAATTTTAATAGAAAATTGTACTTTGTGTGTAATTTTTTATTTTTTATTTCCATTGTTTTTAAAATCATAACTAGTTTAAGTTATAGTTATGCCACTGCGTCATAAGGTGTAGCTAGTAACCAGCGCAGTCAGTCTTGTGAAACTTTTACAATTGTTATGTACCTACTTGTGCAGTTAATAAGCATATATTTCTTTTCTTTCTTCTTTCTTTTCTTTCTTTTTAGCCGTCCTTCGTTGCAGAGCCTCATGCTTTTACCTCTTGGGAAAACCTAAGGTAGATTATTCTACAACCCAAGAGTGGATGGACAGTCCCTTTTGAAGCCTAGCGTATTCGTTCCTGCCATTTCTTAAGTCAAACCTTGCCAAGAATGAATTTACTGCCGTCATTAAAATTATACCTTGGCTATTCCTGCTGTGAGAATGAACTTATTTCTTTAATATAATGTTGTCTGTACATTAACAGTCGTCATTAGATTTCTATATACTTATTTATGGGACAACTAATTCGAAAGTTCACATAAAATAATGATTACGTAAAAGAAACTTTATAAGATTTAAGTTTAAATCACGTTTAGACGTTACTACCTGCACCTGACAAGTTTATGCTTCAACGTAACTTTATTCAATTACATGACCAAGCAGATGTATGTGTCGTAGGTAGATTCAAGAATTGAATGTATCAGTAAACGGCTAGACCGATCTTACTTTCATTGACCACACACATAAATAAATAAACAAAACAAAATGAAACAAACAAAACACAGAAAACAAACAAAAAATAAAGAAAAAGGAATTGTGACCATCTAGGCCTCAGCTTAATCCCACAACGGCAGTACGGCTGCCACCGAAACGCTGATACCTTGATATAAATAAATAAATAAATATTTCTGACACTTACACAATTATTTAGTTCCAAGATAAGTATCATTAAGAACTTGTGTTATGGATACTAAATAACGGATAAACATACATAAATACCGTTTTTTTTTTGTAAATACATACTTAATATACATAGAAAAACACACAGACCAGAACAAATATTTATATTTATACACACAAATATTAGTCCTGTGTGGGAATCGAACCCACGACCTCAGGAGTGGAATGCGGGTATACTCGCCACCACGCCATATCGGTCGTCAAAGTTTGAGTAAACACTGGTTAATGTTAATTCTCTCTAGCTTTTTTGCCATTTACCTTCAAAAGAGCTCTATTGAGCCAAACTTGAATAAATGGTTTTGAATTTAGTTATGACGATTCTCAAACACCAGGATGACGCTGCTGCCCATCATCCGGTAGTGTTATTTTTCGTCGACTCTTACGACTCCCCGTGAGATGAGAGGGGGTGGCACCATTCTAGGCCGGAACCACACAGCCTAGAACATACCATGATACCAAAATATTTTTCTTCTCTATTTTAATTAATCACATTTTATTTTAATGCCCAGTCATGTCATACTTATTACTTACATGACTCTACATATAGAATGTCACTATATGTATTTGTTGCACTGTCATTTCATAACACATTACCATACATACATGTTTAAATTAACATATATACATATAAACGTATTATGCCCCGACTTATCATAAACTCTCTAATAGCATATTAGATTGTTAGAGAAATTTTCTAATCTACAGCATTATTTTACAAAATTATATTAAAAAATATTTGTAGTGTAAAACCAAGTTATTGATCGGTTTTGGTAAGAATGTCTTTTTGAGCTTATTGAAGTCACTGCGGTTTCTGAACATATACATTTTTCCTAATAATATTAGTAGACTTGTTTGGCGAATCTAAATGATCCTGTTGATATTAAAGACAATAAAATATATTTTATTTTATTTACCATAATTTATACTATTATTTTAAACATTGTTGTAGTGATGAGCGTTTGTGATGTACATACATACATATTATCACGCCTGTTTCCCCGAAGGGGTAGGCAGAGGCATACTATAAGCCCACACTTTGCCATTTATATTTTTTGTCCCATTTAATATTTAGTCGTGGGTTCGATTCCCACTCAGGACAAATCTTGGTGAGCATGAATATAAATATTTGCTCTGGTCTGGGTGTTTTCCTATGTATATTAAGTATTTATTTACGAAAAAACGATATTTAACTATGTTTATCCGTTCCATAACACAAGCTCTTATTGATAATTATCTTGGAACTAAATAATTGGTGAGATTGAAAGGGTGGTTTTTTTTAAATATTTCTTAGTTGCAAAGTCATATCACAGTACGATATTAACATAAATACATGTATGAATCTACATACAATTATAATGTACTTACTCATCATACACTTTCTCATAGCTGGTAGATCAATATACCTACTACCATTTTATAAGATCAATTACTATCGACCCCGGCTAATATGCCTCTATCTGAAGATGCAATATGTTCGATCACTTTAACGGCATTTACCAATCGTACTTTGCGTTTAGAATAACTGGTTTTAGCTAAGCATTCTCAGCATAAGTTACTTTTGTAACAAAAAACTCGCGTGTTTTTATTCGCTTTACATTATTACTCCAAATTTACATCGCTTGAAATTAATACTAGTATTAAAGTTTGCAATACGATATGACAAAATAATCCATGTATCAGCATGTTGCCGCGCTTATAACTCATTGACGTTTCTATGAAATGGAATAAATCCTCTTTACTTAAACAATTCAATTGAAAAATAGTTTCTTAAAGAACTCAATATGGGTTGGCGGGAAGACAAATAGACAAGTTGTTGACTAGTCAATTAATTGACATATCATACTGGCAAATTATAAGTTGCCATTAAGGAGAAAATAAACTCGACAACTTTTTTGGTCCTCCCAAGCTCTTGCCAGTAGTGAATGGGCGCGTGAGTTGTAAGTAAAGCTGACATTTAAAGTGCTCCATTGTATCCCAAATTGAATAAACTTTTTCATTAAAAACTATTTTGTAAAAACTTACTTGCACTGCTATAAAATCCTCCTTCGTCTGTAATGTTATAAACCAGTACACGAACACGCGGAACGCGCGTAAAGAGGTCGATTCACTTCTGTCCTGTCAAGTGGCACAGTTTAAAAACGAGTGTACTCAGTGGCACAGAGTATGCGACTGAGCTACAACGGCAACCTTGTCGGACGTGAGTGGAGCGGAATAAAAAAGTTAAAACTTTCTAATCTGAATTTGCGAATCACTGGCCAAGCAGTTCAACAGGTGGAGTAGACAGTGCGGAGACATGCGTCGAGCGAGACACACCTATATAATTTTAACAGAAATCTTATTTACACACACAGAAATATATAAAAGAAAAACTTTTAACAAAGATATAAGCGCTTTATAAAGTAAGCTGTACCGAAATAGTTTTTATTTCTCAAACGAAGTTACGAATGTCTTTTAGAAAGTATGTATATATTTCTGAAAATTGCACAAATTATTTACTTGCCAACGTAAGTATCATTAAGAACTGGTGTTATGGATACGTATAGAGATCCTATCAAGACCTAAAGCCTAAGAGCCCAAGCCAACCTCACCTGTAAGTGGTGCACCTGCCGATCAACGGACGAGGCTCTGGCGAGCAATAGGCGCTAGGATTAATGACAATGGTAAAGGACTTTTTGGCGGGAAATTGAAGCGTCATGTCTGCAGTTTTGTTTTATTTTCTAAAATTTTTGATCTTTCTAACATTAATGTGTAATAACGGTGGATTATTAACCGTTAAGTGTTTGTGAACATTCATGAGTGTTGGTAAATCAAAAAAAACAGTGCAACATCACTTTTCAAATTTTCTCTCAAGGAGTCCATGTGAGATCTCAGTATAGCCCCACATCTTTACTGAGGACTCAAGGGGTTTAGGGGAGGGTATTTCATCTTCGATTTATCATCTTGATCACCACTTATTCTCATTTACTATAAATTATATATAATTAATATATCACTTACTTGACACTGGCTAAATGTGCTAGACGCACGAAGCCATTATTTCAATGGAAGAAGAAGACAATGGTAAAATGACACACGGTACGTTTTGTTCAACTTCGCTCTGGAAATTTTGACCTCCAGAATAAATCTCGTGGACGGCTGGACCCCCTAGTTGTCAATGAGGAATTGAAAGCGATCGTGAAAGCGGATTCATCTCAAATACATCTTGGATCATAAACATTTAAAACAAATTGGAAAAGTGAAGAAGCTTGAAAGATGGATACCACATGAATGAAGTGAAACAAATACGCATCGACACAATACTTAACCGTCACAATAACTAGGGGATTTTGAATCGTATCATTACATAAGATAATCGGAAACGCTTATTCACAGTGATTGCATCTAGGTGAATCAGCCAAATTTTTGCGAAAGTTGACCAAAAATTGGTACTGGTTAGCGTATGGTGAACCAGCGTTGGTATCATCCACTACAGTTTCCTAAGATCCGGTCAGACGATTACGGCTGTTCTGTATTGTCAACAACTGCAAACCATGATGGAAAAGCTAGCCGTTAAACAACCGAGATTGGTCAACTGCTCTAGCCCAGTGATGCTTCAGGATAACGCTAGGTCACACACTGCACAACAGACGGTGGAAACCAGAGAGGCTAGGAAAGGAATGTCTCCGAATGAAAAACTTTTTTTTATTACCACTTTTTCAGAATTAGGATAATTTCTTATTTGGAAAAAAAACAATTCAGATGAGGCAGTCTCAAACGCCTTCCAACATTTTGTTATTTCTCCCTCTCGCAGTTTTTTCAGCAAGGGAACCAATAAAATGCCAAAAGGGCATAGATAAGAACGGTACATACACTGATGGAAAAAAAATAAAAATGAGAAAAAATAAAATCTATCGTGCTGTTTACAGCATTAAGCTCACAAAACGATCAGTCCTTTTGTGATTCCTTTGCAAGGGTTTTTAAAGACTTCAAGCGTATTTTTTTCAGATGGAAAAACATCAAATTACCACCTTGCGCTGTGGGTGGGTCGGACGAGTCCAAGAATTTTACTGACTAAATACCATGCATGGTCCTTCTTCAGTTCTTTATTCTCTTTCTATCCAAGCATCTATAGACTGTTCGAAAGGGTTACCACGGCCCCGGAAAAGCTCAAGAAGGAACATGGATGGTTTTTAGTCAGTACAAGTCTGACACAACCTCCAGCTCTACCCATAACGGAAGACGGTCATTCGATGATTTTCCATCCGAAAAAAAGACAAAGTAAAGTAAAGTAAAAAAAATATTTATTTCATAAACTATATTATACATAGTACTTGAAAACGTCATGATTAAAAATGAAAAAAAACAATCGAAATAATATTACACTAAATCACGAAGCTTAGATTCACTTACATGCAACAAAACAATTTAAAAACAAAAAATAATTAAGTGTAAGAGAATCTAAGAGCCAATTCCGAGCCACCGCTCTGTAAGAAGAACTGGCAAGAAACTCACAGGCTATGCTCTTTTAAATATGTCCATTAGTTTGGTACTAGAATTACAATCTTCATTTGTCTGTGAAGCTATACAAGTTCCGTCAACTGCCCTATCATCTTCTGGTACTTATAACTTAACTATGAATACTGACCGAATGCGCTAACTTCTCCGTTTCTTCATCAGTTAATTATCGACTGTTGTAGGTAGGTTATTAAAAGTGGAATGATCCAAGACCATTACTCAAGCAGTCTTGAATAAGCCGGCCAATAAAAGTTACTGGGCCAGAAACTCGATAATGCTTCCGCAATATTAACGAGTAACTTTTAACCTAGCGAGAAAAACGCCAAAAAACATCATATCAGCCTTATAAAGTCCACTGCTGAACATTAGCCTCCATAAAGCCTGTTTTTGTTTTACGTCGGTAACAAAATGCATTTACGCACTGCCTTCCGGCCAAAGGGGGAACGAAAGGGGGTGTGGGGCTCACCATCGGCAGACGCGACTGCCAGCAGTAATACCCACTACAAATCTTTCGACGACCTGGGTTGCAGGTGATGCGTGTGCGGTGTTGCGGTGATTGGGTTTAATCTACACTTACACATTTTTATATTACTACGATAAAAGTATACACTATTTCAGCTCTGTAATAAAAAATCAACAACCCATTTTATTGATATTGAATATATATTTTTAAATTGACTGTATGTAGGAAGTATTATTGAAAATTCGAAACTTTATTCATAATGTTAGGGCCACTAAATGTTTTCCTATTTAGTAATGTATTATTTTTTATTAATTGCGAGATATCCAACTTGAGTGTACGAAAACGTAAGTACTTAAACAAGACTCTTTTCAACTGTGTTTTTTTAAATTATTTTAATTAGTTAACTACTATCTAGTCAGCTACGATCGCCTTAATAAATTTCTATTGTTTCCGGTCTCCCGGCAGTTTTTCACTCCTAAATAAGCAATTTTGACGCAGATAGCTTTTATGGTAACATTTAGTATGTACAGAGACTTTTAGGATGGGACACCAATTTCATGCTATTTTTTATCGATAGTTATCGAGCCTTTGCTACGTTTGCTGGCTAGCAGACGCCAATAAAACATTAACACCTCATCAGTAGTCAGTTCTTCGAGTTATGTGCTCCGCTTAGTGCCACGTCTGCCTATTAATCTGGATCAGGGGGCCTACCGCCGAATTCGATGGATTACCGCTGATCTAGATGAGATCAAACTTTGTTTACGTTCATTAATCCGTACCGGGGAATCTGCCGACAGCCACCTCTCATTCATGACCTTCAGTCCGTGACAGACCAATAGGTAAATGGAGAACGCCATTTTGTTTCGATTTCCATGAGTTCGGTGGTACGACAGAATCAATTCGAAATCCATTTTGCCTTATAATCGATTGCCATCGAACTCGGCGGTAGGCCCCCTGGAGCTCAATTCCAGTCTCTAATCCCTTGGATAATTCGAAATAATGAATTTATGAATATATCCCATTGAGCTTTCTTTTTGGCACATCTTCTGCTTCTCCACTGCTGGACATATTCTTCTTTCATAGTACCTCATAAAGTACTTAATACGGCTTTCTGATCTAGGTCAGTTTGAACGTCTTTTTTTTTGACGTCCATCTAGCATGTTCTAGTCTTCCCACGTTTCTGAACATATTCCTCTTCCAAGGTACCCCATAAAGTGCTTAATGCAGCTTCCTGATCAAGGTCAGTTTTGACGTCTTTTTTTTTGACGTCCATGTAGAATGTCCATCTTCTGGTCTTTCCACGTTTCACCTTCCTGTCAGGGAGAGTTATCTTATGCGTACTTTATAAGTGTGTTGTGTGTTGTATTGTGAGTTTCTTGTCAGTTCTTCTTACAAAGCGGGGGCTCGGAACTGGCACTTAGATTCACTTACACCTAATTTTTATTTATTTGCATGTAAGTGAATCAAAGCTTCGTGATTTCAGGGTTGATATAATTTATTTTTTTTCATGTATATTTTGTTTTGATGTTTTCAAGTGCTATGTAATAGTTTATGAAATAAAGAACTTTTTACTTTTAAAATAACAGGGAACAGAAAACTACCATCTAACTTAGTAACACCTATTCAGATGTAAAGGGCTTATTAAAAAAAAGATCTAATATTAAACCAGGTTTAAAACTACTGCTGTCACTATCTTCATTTTATCAAATAAAAAAGTAAGCTAAAAAATTGGTTGCCTGTAAAGTCGGTATACGGGCGAAAGTTTTACGTGACAACGACTTTGAGTGGTAAAACAATTTTAATGTGAATATTCATTCGTATAGTAGGAAGAAGGATGAAATAATAGTAACAATTTAAAACATTTATTTATACAAAGAATTATATTTATGTCTGTCTCTCTCGCTCTTAGGCGGGCTAACCATGCCCGAGTGGAAGGGACGCGTGCCTCTCACTCGCTCTCATTGTGAACGCATAACGTGAGCGGAGCGTAACGCAGTTTCTTGAAGTGTCACCCGGCAAACCAATTTATAAGACGTTGTCACGTCAAAAGTGCCATCACTAATTCAAACCTAGTTAGACTTTAGATCTTGTTTTGTATTTAACTTACAGGGATAGGTAACTTCTTATGTGTCTTTAGATTTTGCATGCAATATCTAGAACACTAAGGTTAAAAATAATATTATTTAAGCACTATTTCATTTCCATACATCACCATCTCAGTCCCTTACCGTCCCATTACTGAGCACGGGCCTGTCACGGAAACAGGTGAAAAAGGGTACCCACTTCACCACGTGCGGACCCAGTGCATTTTTCTTTTTCAAAAATTCAATTTCATTTATTCAAGTTTGGCTCAAAAGAGCTCTTATGAACGTCAAAACTTAGAAACTAGCGCGCTCATTCACTGCGGGCAGGAGCTTGATCGTAAAAGAACGGGCAAGAAAATCGTCAAGGTTAGTTTTTTCTCCCGCCAGTTACAAGAAAATGTAATTAATAGTAAAACAATTTGACAAATCTACTAAAACCTGTTCTGCAGTCACAAGATTTAAAATAAAAGAAGAAAATAACTTTATAGATACTGATTGATGATTCCATTTGGCTAAATGCACAAGCCGTGCGAGCCATATTTTAAGAAGAAGAAGAAGAAGATGATTCCATTATCATAAACATATAGACTTCTTGGCGGGAAAGTAAAGCGTCATGTCTGCAGTTTTGTTTTATTTTCTAAAACTTGTGATATTTCTAACATTAATGTTTAATAACGTGTGGATTATTCAGCGTTAAGTGTTTGTGAATATACATGAGTGTTGGTAAATCAAACAAAGCAGTGCAACATCACTTTTCAAATTCTCTCAAGAAGTCCATGTGAGATCTCAGTATAGTCCCACATCTTTACTGAGGACTCAAGGGGCTTTGGGGAGGGTATCTCATTTATCATCTTTATCATCACTCATTCTCATTTACTATGAATTATATATTATTAATATATCACTTACTTGACACTGGCTAGATGTGCTAGACGCACGAAGCCATTATTTAAAAGAAAAAAAAATAAGCATATAAAATAAGCCCCTAAACTTCAAAGTCTTTGTGATATTTCAGTTGATAGAAAGCTTGTGTCAAGAAAGCGCCAAGACACTGTAGAAATGTGTCGCATATTCACCACGGAAAACAACAAGCTAGAACAAGCACATCTTGATGAGGATTACGATTCCCCACAGCACAGAAGGGTGAAGAGGAAAGTAGAAACCTTGAAAATGGGTGCTCCAGTACTGAGTGTCGAGAGTGTCAAGCGGATAGAAAATATTGTTGACAAGCTTTATGAAGATGTTGAGGAGAAGGGGCAGAAGGTTTCCTACAGGACGAGGAACCCAGAGACCCTGACCACCGCGAAGGTAAAGTTTTTTCACTTACATTATCAACATACGTGAGAGTCCATCAGTTGTGTCGTTCAAAAGTAAACTGAGTGCTCATTACTTGTCAGATTTGGCACTTTTTTTAATATATATATTTTTTTTTATTACTCTGTAAATTATAAGATTTATATATATGTATATAAGTATATATAGTTTAATATATTTTTGTAGTTTCTTTTCTTTTACTTTGATCTGTAACTAAATTTAATCCCGTACTTAACCTAATTTACAACTGCTAGGGTTGGCTGGTAGAGATCTCTCCTAGAGATAAGTCCACCTTTGTAGATACTTTAGTTTTTAAATACTTTTTTTGTTATGTAATTATGTTTTTATGTGCAATAAAGGATTAATATATAATTTTCAGACGATCTCCGAAAATCTCAGAAAAACACCTCTTTTAAGCGTAATATCCGTAATACCTGGCCATTCCTGACGCACTTTCTCATACATCATCATTATGATGGCACTGATTGAGAACAAAATATCCTGTCACTTCATGAAGCACTTTCTTATTCATCAGTATCTTATCTTAGCGTCTTGTGGCATAGGCATTTAAATGTTGCCATAAAATCTATATCCTTATTTAAATTTACGATAGGATATTTTATAAACAGACACTTAATTTAAATATATCTGCATTATATTATTAGATCTAAGTAAAGATTCATTATACATTATTTAACCAAAATTTAATTAACAATTAGTCAGGTAGCAACCATAGACAAATTAAAATTTCAGATGTTACATAACCAAACTTTCATACACTCGATAAAGTTAATGCACTACAACTTCACACTTGCGCGTCTTTATAGAATCATGACTCTTAAGCGCTCACCGAAATTAAGCAGAGTTTACAGAGGTCAGACATTGGATGGGTGACCGTTTGTGTAGCATTTGAGTACTTCGGAAGGCACGTTAAGCCGTTGGTCCCGGTTACCACTAAATAGCCGGCCTCTAAAATGGCTTAACCATGTTAGAGGCCTAATTGAGCGGCTTGATAAATTTTAACTGCAGGACTCCATACACCTGCCTCCGCCAATCCGCACTGGGTCCGCGTGGTGAAGTATGACCAAATACCCTCGCACCTTCATAAAATTTTTATTGAACCAAGCGCTTGTAATTATTACGGCCGAAGAACCAGAAAATACTTAATTCCTAGGATTTATAATAGTATGTTTGATGAAAATATGTGCAAAAGTAAAATAATGTTTAAAAATAAACTTAAAAAATATTTGTTACAGAATTTTATGTCGCAAAAAGATGTTCCAAAATGAATTGTTTAGCTATATATAAGTTTAAGTACCTATTAATTAATGTTTTTGTTTAAAATGTATACCTAGAAATTGGGAGCGTACGTCGCCAACAAACTGTCATGCAGTTTGGCGATAACAATACTTAAGTTTTATATATGTACTATGTTATTATGAGAAATAAATGAAAAAAAAAAAAAGTAGTGGGACGTTAATGGGTTAAGATGATTCTTAAGTATTTAATCCAAAAACTTATTACATTATATAGGAATTTTAAACAGGATCACTTAGTATCATAATCAAACAGGAATAGTTTGTTTTAATTGACTCGCAATAGTGACCATTGACCACAGCCTGCCTGATGGTAAGCAGACTAAAAAAATTTTAGTGATCCAATACGTGGAATAAGCTCGGTAACATTCGCACCCATTCATATTAAAAAGACGTAAATATCATTAAATATCACAGATTCAAGTAGGTATCCAAATAAGCTAAACATATCTACTGCATCTTATGCGAAGAACAGTTATGTTATTTCAATAACAGCCTGTAATAGGTTTAACAATATACTTAGAGCCCAGATAGACGTCGCGAAAATGATCATGCGACCGCCGACCTATTAGCCGCGTGTTAGTTTCTTTTCATAGCAATTTAAACTTTGTTGCCTAGTCCACAACGTATAAATTATTAGCAGTGGCAATATCGCGCGGCAACCACGCCAATGTTGCTAAAATGTTGTAAGTTACCGCGCGGCAGCCGCGCTGTGATCACATTGTGTCGGCGCGGTATTTCCATGTCATAAAAACGCGCCCGCTGATGCCACTGAACAAATTTAAAGTTTATTTAAAAAATGGCTTATAGATAAGTGTTTTTATTCACTGAGTGAATATGTCGTACGTATAAAATTTGTTAGTATACTTGAATAATATTAATTTATTGATTCAGGCGTTACTTTGCGGAAATCCATTGTAAGCAAATGATGGATTAAAAATATCTTTGTAACAATTCCCGCGCTACTATAATTTCCCGAAAAATCGAGAAACTATTCAACACGACACGTGTTTCGCCCTTACACAGGACATCTTCAGGTAAGATAGGAGCCTCAGAACAACAATGTCTTCACGACCAACGCTGAAACGAGAGATACTCGTCGTTGAATAATATTGTTGCGTACCAGTTACTGGTGAAATATGTGGATTCAGTTATATTTTAAGGCCACTTATGTACCATATTACCATGTGAAATAAAAAGTCACGCCTGCTTATAATAAGTACCTTTTTTTTATTCTTCACTTCGGTAATAAAATACATTTGGCCACTCGGTCAAAGCGTTGCCACTTGTCGAAAAGGAGCTTAAAATACCTGGAACAAGCTGCGAAATCCGTTCATCGGCAGAGAATGCCAGATCGTAAATGTGGGCGATTTAATTTCCATAGGATTTTATCAATAAAACAATGAGACGGTTCAACTTCGCGCCGGCCATACTCGAAGGACCATTACCTACGCATGAGTCACTGAAATACGACCCTGACGACACGGCACCCCCTGTTCCATGGCACAAGAAGTGGGTACATGGCATCGTGCCCTACTTTATAGACTCCAAAACTTACGGTAAGGAAAACCTTTTTTGTTTGCATGTAAGTGAATCTAAGCTTCGTGATTTCAGGGTTGATATTAAAAAAAAATTTTTTTATGTATATTTTGTTTTGACGTTTTCAAGTGCTATGTAATAGTTTATGAAATAAAGAACTTTTAACTTTACTTTACTTTACTTTACTTTTTATGTAAGTACTGGGACCAGTAACGCCTTTTTTGATTACCGGTTTGGCGCCGTCAGTATACTCGTACTTCTAAAGAAACAAATATTTGTGACTTTCATATTTGTCAATAGAATAGCATAGAATAGTACCTCTTATCTCGAGACGATGGAGACAAATCCTACCGGATGATGGGCAGAAGCGTCATCCTGCTTACTGGCTTGAGCTGCGATCACCAACCAAGCTTAGGTAGGTGATTATGGGCAAATACCCCCAATATAAAAAAAATCTATTGGGTTAGGCTAATGTTTCACAAGTAACCTTTATATCGCTTAATTTTTTTTGAAAGAAAGAAAGAAAAAGAATTTATTCTGTGACAACATCAAAAGAAAACAGATACATTATATTTAAGTAACAATTTGAAGAGTGTCACAGAAAAGGTATCCACTCAGCATAAAGCCGAGGTGTCACGAAAACACCTCGACGCTGGTCTTCCGTAGATACCGTTTGTGAGAGCACTGCTATGACACATTCATGATATACATGGTAAAACACAATACACACAATATATATAGTTACAGTAAGACATAAGCAAACAAATAAGACATAAGCATACAAACAAGACATAATGAGACATAAGCATACAAACAAGACATTTTTCTGATATGATGATGAGTTGTCTTTTAACCAAAATTCAGCCATATCTGGCTAGTCCAGTAAGCAGACCCTGTGTCCTAAGCTGATTTCTAGGTCAACCGGGATAATGCTAGGATGATGAGTAGTCTTTTATTTTATTTGGGGGGCTTACAGGTAGTACTACTGTATAATAAAAAAAACTTAACTCTTAAAAGCCAATAACAAGCCTCACAGGATAACAATTGACTTACATTAACTGGACCTATATGTTTAAATTATCAATCAAGTTACTTAGTAGTAACTTATATAAAATTTACCTATTAATACAAAGTGAAGTACTCTGCAGACAGAATTTTATTGACTATGGACATATTGCTACAAATTGGGTGTATCTAACGGGGGATCCTACCAAGACCAAGGAGCCCATTTTTTTTTTTGTTTACGTCGGTAACAAAATGCATTTACGCACTGCCTTCCGGTCAAAGGGGGTGTGGTGCTCACCACCGGCAGACGCGACTGCCAGCAGTAATACCCACTAAAAATCTTCCGACGACGCCCGCCGCCTGTTGAGAAAAAAACGGGGGCCAGTACCCGTGATGCAGCGTCTGAAACCCCGCCTGCGGCCAACGTCCCACGGACCAAAACCGGGAGGATCTCCTCAGAGAGGCGCAGTGGACGCGCCCCTCCTACCTCCTTGTGCGACCATAGCGTGTGTGGCCGACTTCTCGGAGGGTCCATGGCTAGACAGAAGGGGCCCCCTGCCCCCGCTGCCTAAGACCCTCCTGGCGCTGCTTGACGGGCCCTTCTGGCCCGCCCGCTGCGCCCTCCACAAGTCCTTCTTAGTTTCCCCCCCGGTAATCAGTACTAAGGGCCAGTGGGAGTTACCACGATAAACAACACGTTTGGTTGTTAAATAGAGTAAATTTCTCGAGCGACAATTTCGGGGAGGAACGTTAATATAAAGTTTACACAGAAGTTAGTGGTAATAAACTATGGACTGAGCAATTTTTAAAAGGTAACGCACGTCAAAAATGGGGTGATTCATATAATGTACATATACTTTTTTTTACTGTATACTAGAAACTCCGTTGGAGGACAATCTGGGACATAAAACAAAGTATAGGTTTTTCATCATTTAAGACTAGCACACACCAAGGGACCAAGTAATCGTGCAGGCAATAGACA
Organism: Musotima nitidalis; assembly: GCA_949126915.1. NCBI lineage: Eukaryota > Metazoa > Arthropoda > Insecta > Lepidoptera > Crambidae > Musotima > Musotima nitidalis. Next base: position 1,752,434 of record OX421434.1, on the reverse strand, counting down.
TCCATAGGTTTTTGCATTTTATATCTTAATTATATAAGTTCGCATTTAACAAATTATATGTTTTTACCAGTCTCAAACATTCTCTTCGTTAGCATCCCCTTAATGTATCTCCATAAAGTAACAAACGCCTGTGTGCTTTCAGATTCTCACCTAGCTGACGTAATAATAAAAGCTTTCGATTATTTCGAGCGAGCCACTTGTATCCGCCTGCAGAGACTGAGAGACCGGCCCACGGACCGCGAGTCTCTCCAGAATGTGGAGTGGCTCTATATCACCAACCCATCAGGCATCAGGCAATGCGTGCACAGCAACGAGAGAAAACCAAACAAAGGAGTTCAGGTTTTATTCTCAGTAGCCTTACAAATCTAGTCTTTATCCGGACACTCTACCCGGACTCTTAAAAATACGGACAGTCTAACCGGACACTTTTGCACTTGTGTCTACACAATTATTAACATAGTTATTTACGTCGGTAACAAAATGCATTTACGCACTGTCTCCCGGCCAAAGGGGGACCGAGAAAGGTGTGTGGGACTCACCACCGGCAGACACGACCGCCAGCAGTAATACCCACTGAAAATCTTCCGACGACGCCCGCCGCTTGTTGAGAAAGAGGCGGGGGGCCAGTACCTGGGTTGCAGCGTGTGTGGCCGACTTTCTGGAGGGTCTATGGTTAGACAGTAGGGGCCCCTACCCCCTAAGGCCCTCCTGGCGCTGCTGGACGGGCTCTTCTGGCCTGCCCGCTGCGCCCTCCACAGCTCCCTCTTAGTTTCTCCCCCGGTAGTTAGTACTAAGGGCACCCAGAGTCGCCAATCTCTGGGTGTTACCTTTTCCCTAGCGCCCTCTGCGCCCTACCGGGAGGTACTCAGCACCCCCGCCACGACAAGGTGGAGACCAGTCGGGAGGGAATTTTCATACTACCTATCTCTAATATATCTTTTCCCTATCTTAAACTAATCTTGAAGCCTATCGTAATTTCAGTATTTCCTAAAGTTCCAATCCAAGGATTGCTTATGAAGACGTTTTGCTTGAAAAAGAAGTAGTTTGGCATTAGTCACTCCCATCTGATCAAATTGTCGCCTCCGTCCAGCATCCATACATTACTATAATATAACATACTATAATATTCATACAATACTTGTCTTTAAAAAACATTGGTTGTAACTAAAAACACAAAACTTCAAGGTATTCAACTTTTTCTGCAGATGGTAGTATTTGGATACGACTGCATGACGCTTGGTGAGATAGTCCACGAGGTGATGCATGTGCTGGGCTTCTCGCACGAACACACCCGGCCTGACAGAGACTCCTATATCACCATTTTGTGGAACAACATCAAACCTGGTACCGCTTTTCATTTATCTAAATATAGAAATATTTTTTCAATTAACTTCTGGCATGGCCTTAGTGCTTATAACTTGAGCTTGTCACCTACTAGCTGAAGGTTTACTCGTCAACGAATTAACATTCTTTAACAATTTTTTTCTCAAATTATAGTTTTACTTTATTCCGGTTGATGCAGAAAGCTCGCTCGACGTGGAAAACAATAACGGGGAACTATGATCAGCAATGGACTTCTAGTTGATGAGATGATGTCATAGTTAGACAGGATATGTGTTCTGTGTATGACATAATAAAGTTTACATTTGTATATAAATAAATAACAAATAAATATTTTCTGACAATTACACCAAATATTTAGTTCCAAAATAAGTATTATTAAGAACTTGTGTTATGGATACTAAACAACGGATAAACATACTTAAATACTTTATTTTTTGTAAATACATACTTGAAATACATAGGTAAACACCCAGACCAGTACAAATATTCACGTTCATGCACACAAAGATTTGTCCTGTGTGGGAATCGAACCCACGACCTTTGGAGTGTAGTGTAGGTATACTGACCTCCACGCCATATCGGTCGTCATAAAGGATACACATAGTACGCAAACGCAATTAATTGTCGTGTCGTGAAATCAGAGAGCTCATGAAAGAAGACTTCATCACCATGTAAATGTTGAGGCTATCCAGCTACTCGACAACACAGACCTAGTGAGAAGACTGAGAAGGACAAAACCCTTAGAGTTAGTTTAGTGTAGTGTCAGCGAAGTGTAATACTGTGACTAAGAACACATTACTAAAGTGTATTCGCTTTAATAGAAACAATAAGAATAATGTTATTGGACAAATTCTTACTTTTTAACTATGTAGTAGTTTATGATAAAAGAAAGTTACTAATTAGTGGATATAAGATACCTTCTTTCATGAAGGAAAGTATTTTGTAACGTAAAAAAAAAAATTCGTGTCGTGTGATCGTATCCCCATTGCACCTTTCAAGCCGTAAACAGATTCATGACATCATTCGTATAGGAAGATACACCATGACAAATTTTAGGTTACAAGAAATACTTCGAAATGCGTACAGAAGATCAGCTGCTAAACGTTCCGTACGACTACTCCAGCGTGCTCCATTACCCCCCGAGGGCCTTCTCCAAAAACGGACAAATCACCATCATGGCACAGGTAAAGACTATCATGATAAGTTAAAATCCGAAGGGCAGGTCAAAATTACCCTACGACGACATAGCGACGGAAGTGCATGAAAACTTCAGGGTAAATGTATGAGTGAAGCTAAAAGTGTGTATCGAGACAATAGCAAGTGGAAGAATGTGATCTGCCTACCTTTACGTGCTAATATGAATGTGTATATCTAGGCATAACTTAATATAATTAATGTTCATGTCCCACCTCTATTACATAGTAAAAATAGAACCAGATTGACTGTTTAAAGAACATACCTGGGTCTACCTACCTGGTGTATAGGAATCCTACCAAGACCTAAGGAGCCCAAGCCAACCTCACCTGCAAGTGGTGCACCTGCTGATTAACGGAACAGGCTCTGGCGCACGTAACAGTGTCCGGTAAGCGTCAATAGGCTCGCCACCTATTACGTGGGATCAACTATATAATTGATGAAGTGTGGGTTTATAATATGCCTTTGCCTGCTGATCTTCTGTACGCATTTCGAAACAGGTGTGAATGTATGTATGTATGAATGTGGATATCTAGGCATAACTTAAAATATAATGTTCATGTCCCATGTTTATTACTTGGTGAAAGTTAAAAAATGGAGCCAGATTGGACTGTTTAAAGAACATACCTAGGTCTACTTACCAGCCAGATAAACCAGATCGAGAAGTACAGGTGACTAAGAACAGAGCAGAGTGGCAGAGCTTTAATCTATCAATAACTAAATGATTGATAGATTAAACAAAATTATGTTTTCAGAACGGTGTAAAACTCGGCCAACGCGAAGGACTCAGTGAATCGGACGTCGAAAAAGTGGGACTTATATTTGGACATGATTGCATCAAGAGGAACAAGCAATATCTCCTGAAAACTTGTCCCAGTGTCGTCAAGTCCAATACGCTGTCCCTTAACATATCCCAATCAGAAATTACTGACTACTTCAAACCCAGACTGTGGCCGTATGGCATCATCAACTATATGTTCAAGGATAAAATGGAATTCAGTTAGTTTCATCATTATTATCACTAAGTCGACATTGCTCTTTGGGGCATCTAACTCTTCCCACGTACCTTGGTTTGTTTTGATGTTTTGTTTTGGAGAGGGATTCGGGCCACCACCACGTAAAACTAGACATAACAAACAAAAAAATTAAGAACCTCCTCCATATTTGAAGTCGGTTAAATAGCTACGACGAACAAAAATTCTGTGAGTAAAAAGGTGTATGTTTGAAATGACATTTAGACAACACTGATCATTATCATCTCAGGTCATAACGCCCCCTACTACAGATCACGAGAAGTGGGCACGGGACTCCTCTCACAAACCAATGTGAAAAGGTTTCAGATCATAGGTGTGGCGTTCTGCTGTTAGAGTTTTTCAAACGTCCTCATAGGACCTCAAACTCACTTAACGTCTACCAAGATTAGATAGCCAAGTCCGATGACTTCACATGTGATTTGAAGTGTGGAAGCTTAATATTAAGTTCCACACAAACGGTCACCCATCCAATGACTCACTTCTGTGAACGCAGCTTTTTATCGTTGATTCGTTTCAACCACCTAACACCGCGTAGTCTGACAGATCTTAAGAACCGGCTTTCTGTCGCCTGTGTTCGTTGTTTAGTATGAAGTCTTTTAATCAGTTATTCATATTACTGTGTAAAGCTGCCCATAGTTTTTCTATCATTATCATCATCATCATCATTTCAGCTAAGTATTGGGTCATATTCCACCACGCTGACCCAGTGCGGATTGGCGGAGGCAGGTGTATGGCGTCCTGCTGTTAGAATTTTTCAAGCCGCCCATTTAGGCCTCTAACATGGCTTAACGACTACCACATTTAGTGATAACCGGGACCAACGGCTTAGCGTGCCTTCCAAAGCACGGAAGCGATATCAAATGCCACACATACGGTCACCCATTCAAGGACTGACCTCTGTAAACTCTGCTTTACTTCGGTGATTGTTTCCGACCACCGAGCACCGCGGAGCTACGAGCGCTTCAGTTTTTCTATAGGATTGTATAAATGAATTCAATTAAATTATAGCAATTGAAGAAAGGGACAATGTAAAAGCTGTGATAGAACACATAGAAAAGGAAACATGCATACAATTCAAAGATTTATCTTCAGAGTATGAAAAAGATGAGAAAGATGCGGAGGATAATGCCAAGGTTATATATTATTAATTTACAAATTACATATGTGCCGTGTGGTACCAGCCGAAAATAGGGCCACCCCCTCTCATTTCACGGGGAGTCGTAACAGTCGACGACGAGAAATCCAACCGGATTATTGGCAGCAGCGTAATCCTGCGTACTGGCTTGAACTGCGATCACCGACCAGCGTGCTGATTATGGGCAAATACCCCTAATTGACTGTATTCTATTTTGGAGGCCAATGTTCAGCAGTGGACTTTTTAAGGCTGATATGATGAAATCACATATGGTGGATATTTTATCGTATTAATGATTCCAACAACCAAAGAGTTAAAACTGTTTTGTATATACAGGTCTGTGCATTCTCGTCCAAGGTTACTCTCTTCCATATTCCACCTTCATAAACAATCGTTGCTCATTTTACTGGACCTAAGCATTCTTGGCAAGGACATCAGCCAGGGCTTGAACTCAAAATGCTACATTCAGAGTGATTTTCTTAACTGCCTTCCGCTTTTTTGCTGTCCAATAGAATGAGGGTGCTCTATATCGTGGAAAAAGCACGTTTACCCGCGTAAATAAATACCGCTTCACGTTTCTGCTTAACTATCCGGTACTATAACAGTTGGGAAATATAAGCGCCAGCAGAAAATTCTAAAACTGAATCGTATTACAAAGACACGACTTGCCAAATTTATTTGTTTTTGGTACTGAATTTCTTTTGTTATTTTGAATCTATTTGTATATTCATGGTAATCATTTATCTGTAATTTTTATGAAAGAGGGGGGTATTTTAACACATTATTATACTTACAAGGATACCCCCACTAAACTATGTAAACCTGAAGCGATAAAGAAACAAACATTTCTATAGTTTGAATCTATTTTTGTATTTATCATTATAATTAAGGAAGAAGAGGTTACCACTACAAATGGCCCAATTAAAGATGACGCTGAGAAGGAAGAAGAAGAGACAACTGCAAGTAGTCCAATAAAAGACGACTCGGAGAACGAAATAAAAGTCAGTGACGATGACACAGCCAAAGGAGACACCAAAGACGCTATTATCGAGAGTTCCCTGAGAAAAGGTACGCCTATTCTAGGTTTGAAGTAATATTAAATAGATAAGATAATACCACCGAAAATACAAAAAATATATTTATATATCTTAAATTATTCAATAATCTTACTGACTAAATAGAATAGGGAAGTGCGCTGCAGCCGTGCAAAAAGGTTATGAGAAAAGGCTGGCTATTCTAGGTTTGAAGTAATATCAGATATTCTTAGACATCTCACAGACCAATTCCTAGCTAGTTCAAAACAAGTTGCGGGACTGTTCGAAAAGGTTACCGCAGCCTTGGTGTTGCAGGCTCAAGAAGGAATATGGATAGTTTTTCGTCAGCGAAAGTCTGACACACCCTTCCGCTTCACCTACCGTTTACCCACAGCGGAAGGCCATTTGAAGATTTTATATCCGAAAACAAAAATCTCGTCCAAAACAATGCATATGTTATGTGTATGAAACATATTAGGATAATTATTATCCGTAACTAGCTATTTATAGCTGTGTTTAGATGACTGACAATTAATTTATTTATAATTTCTGTTTTTTCATTGTCTAGTACCCGTAGCACAAGCTATGCTTAGTCTGGGACTGGAAACGCTGTGCAATATATCCAAGTTTATTCATGTATTTACTGCTGATTGAACTTACATTTCTGTTGAATTTAAATAAACTTCAGATTGCCAAAATAACATAATACTAACGCGCCCATTCACTACGAGTGGTTAGGAATTTGGAAAAAAGTTTCAATAAGTTTGTTTTACTGCCAAATAATAAAGAAACGTGTCTTCATAATATTTTCACAATCGGTTCCAGGTCTAACTCCAAATCAAATGAAGAAGCCAAAATCAAATTTAGTAAAAACAACAAAACCCGTCCCAATCAAAAAGCCTGGAAAAGTTGTTAAAAAGTCCACTAGAAGACACGCGGGAAACATTCTGATACTGAGCAGATCTGTCGAGCCAGGCTGTACTTGTCCCACACCTGGAAAACCTGACGGAAACAAAGTAATTTAATCCTTTTCAAGTCTTTCCAAAGTACTATTTATGCTCTAGTTTCAAAAAGAACAACAATTGGATCATAGAGATGTTCGTCTAAAGACTCTAAAGGTAAATTAGACAGTGTATATCTGTCGTGACTCCTAAACATAAAAGTAAGCCATGAGACTATGAAGTTCTGCTAAGGGCGGATTGTTAGCGTTCTTAACAGCGGGTCTATGTTAAGCAATAGACGCCTAGTGACTGGAAAATAAAAAAATAAAATAAAATATACTTTATTGTCTTTAAGATCAACATGATCATTTAGATTCGTAAAACATTCAGACACAAAATTGAAATTCGATATATTTTTTTAACAACAATGAAAGAGATATGAGCTGTACAATAATAAAGAAATAAAAGCAAATGGGTTCTTTGTCAGAATTTGTCAAGGTTTGTCAGTTTATTCGTCTATTGTGATTTTTCTCAAGATTTCTCAGTCTGTCTGTGACTCTTATCGGGGGGGTCTGTCAGTCAGCCTGTCGTGATTCTAAAGGAGGGAGGGGATTGTCCGTCAGTCAGTCAGTCTGTCGGTGACTCTAACGAGGCTTCCAAAAGGCAACGAGATTGAGAAGGCGAAATGCCTCAAGAAACTCATCTCGGCTTTTTAAAAATTATTGTCGAAATAAAATATTAAGATTACCGCTGTTCTTAAAACTAACAAAATCTAATATCTAAAGATCATACATATCTTAAGAAAGAAAGGAGAAATTCATGTCACTTCCAGGCAGACTTGTCGTTCATAAAATCAACTGGTGAATCATGTGTCCAACAAACTATTAAACGAACCGACAACCATAATTAAGGATACCTTTCTATAATAAGGAGTAGCATCATCATATCCTAGCGTTACCCCGGTTGCACAAGACTTGAGGGCCCAGGGTCCGCTTACTGTTCTGAGCAGATTTGGCTGAATTTCAGATATTACATGGAGCGACAGCCGTCTGATTTCTAGTGGTATACGATGATGATTTTTTGAACACTGTGTTCTTACTAAGACATGTATTTTTTCCTTTGTGCGTTGGCTCAACGGTGGGACTCACCGATGCTCGAGCGCTGGATGCGAATACACACGACGCTTTGAAGTCTTGTGTATTCGCGTCCAGTGTAAGCTTATTTTTAATTTTTATTTTATTGTATTTTAATTGAATTTGATTGATTGTATTGTAGTGTAATGAATATACTTGGTCTGAAATAAACGATTATTATTATTGTTATTTTCAGATGTTGAAAATAAACGCTGATTGCTTCAACTCAGTAAACGATTTGCTCCACATCTTCGTCCATGTCTTGGGTCTGGACCACCAGCATAACACTCACGACCGTGACTCCTACCTACACATACTCTGGGATAACCTCACTCCAGGTTTGATCGTTGATTTTAAAATCTTTACCAGCTTTTTGTGCATTTTTTTCAAGCAAGTGCAAGTTTGGCTCAATAGATAGATAGAGAGAAAATTCTTTATTGTACACCAAATTAAAATACAACAAGAAAACAATAGCGAAAGAAAAGTGATACAATTGGCGGCCTTATCGCTTACAGCGATTTCTTCCAGGCAACCTTAGCATGGAGAGTGATTAAAATTAAAAGAAAACCTGGGGTGTAAAAAAGAATAACAAATACATAACTATATTTTAATAAACAAACACAAATAAATACTATTACTTAAATATAGAGCTCTTATGAATGTCATACTTATAAACTAGCGCGCCCATTCACTGCGGGCGGGAGCTTGATCGTAAAAGAACGGGCAAGAAAATCGTCAAGGATAGGTTTTTCTCCCGCCAGCTAAAGAAAACAGTAATGAGAAGTTAATAGGGTAACCATGAAACAGTGGAAAGAATGCCAAAATAAATAATTCGTAGTTGAACAGACGTATTGAGCCATTATATTCGGAACAGATTGGCAACTTGGCATGGTCGTGAGTATGAACTTGGGTAACAAAAGTAATTCATTAAAGTAAACAGTTCTTTATTTCATAAACTTTTAGATAGCACTTGAAAACGTCAAAATAAAATATATAAAAAAAAAAATTGAAAAAAACTAAATATTACTACTAATACTTACTTACTAATTTGCCGTGTGGCGCCGGCCTAGAATAGCGTCACCCCCTCTCATCTCATGGGGAGTCGTAAGAGTCGACGAAGAGAAATAGGACCGGATGATGGGCAGCAGCGCCATCCTGCGTACTGGCTGGAACTGCGATCACCAACCCGCCTGCCCAGCGTGGTGATTACGGGCAAATACCCCTAATAGAATGGCACATACACACAAACGGCCCCCAGTCCCCGGCGGCCCCGCTATTCCAGATTACGGTAGCGGTCTTGGTAACGGCGGGGCAGGGGGTGCAAAGAATCACCGGCAGAGATCCGGCTACCATCCTAAACGACTTCTGCACCTGGCAACCTACAACACACGCACACTGAGGACTGATGAGAAGATTGACGAGCTGGAAGAGGAAATAGAGCAGTTGCACTGGGACATTATCGGGTTATCTGAAGTCCGAAGACAGGGGGAGGATACGGTAGTCCTCAAGTCCGGCAATCTGCTCTACCACCGGGAGGGCGACCACCTGTCCCAAGGTGGTGTCGGTTTTTTATAGTCCGGAAGTCCATCCGTAACAACATCGTGTCTATAAAGAGTGTGTCGACTAGGGTAGCGTACCTAATACTCAGAATCACCAAACGGTATTCGCTGAAGGTAATTCAGGTCTACGCACCGACCTCGACACACCCTGATGAGGACGTAGAGTTATTGTATGACGACATTTCTGCCGCCATACATACTTCACCAACTCACTACACGGTTGTTATGGGGGATTTCAACGCAAGGCTAGGCCAGCGAAGTGGTGACGAGCAGAAAGTGGGGCAATTTGGAGTAGGGCGAAGGAACCAAAGGGGCCAGCGGCTAGCGGATTTCATGGAGAAGGAGGGACTTTTTATGATGAACTCCTTCTTCAAGAAACCTCCGCAGAGAAAATGGACCTGGATGAGCCCTGATGGTTTCACGAGGAATGAGATAGACTTTATCATGACCACTAAGCGGCAAATATTCAATGATGTCTCTGTAATCGCTAGGGTGAAAACCGGCAGCGATCACCGAATTGTAAGAGGCACATTGAATATAAATGTCAAGCTTGAAAGGTCCCGCCTGATGAAGTCTACGCTCCGACCCTCAGTTGCCCATATTCAAAACCCCGAGTACTTTCAGATCGAGCTTCAAAATCGCTTCGCAGGTCTAGAGGACTGCGTGTCCGTCGACGACTTAAGTAGCGGGCTAGTTGAGACTGTCCACGCGGTGGGGTCCAAATTTTACAAGACCAGACCCCGAAATAAAACCCAAAAATTATCGACTGAGACTCTTGATCTCATGGAAGCACGACGACATATGCGATTGCAGTCTTCAGCAGATGCATTCTCTTACCGGCGTATCAATAGACAGATCACGAAATCCTTGCGACTTGATATTCGCAGATTCAGTACTACGTGTATTGAAAATGCAATAGAGAGGAACAAGGGTTCGAAAGTGTTCGCACGAGATCTGTCTATTGGCCAGAGTCAGTTAACGCAGCTGAAGACCAACAAGGGCAATCTAGTCACGTCGAAACCTGAGATCATGAGGGAAATCGAAGGGTTTTATGGGCAGTTATATACTAGTACGCAGGATCCCGCTACTTGTTTGGCTAAAGATCCTAGAGCCAAACTAACCAGGCACTACACCGAAGACATCCCGGACGTCAGCCTATACGAGATTAGGATGGCCCTGAAACAGCTGAAGAACAACAAGGCACCGGGTGAAGACGGGATGACAGCAGAGCTTCTGAGAGCGGGTGGTACACCGGTACTAAAGGTACTTCAGAGGCTCTTTAACACCGTCATCCTCGAGGGACGTACGCCACAGGCGTGGGCCAGTGGCGTGGTTGTACTTTTCTTCAAGAAAGGTGACAAATCTCTTTTGAAGAATTATAGGCCAATCACGCTACTGAGCCACGTCTATAAGTTGTTTTCACGGGTCATCACGAACCGTCTCGGTCATAGGTTTGACGACTTCCAGCCTCCCGAACAAGCCGGTTTCCGAAAAGGCTTTTCAACCATGGACCACATACATACGCTGCGGCAGGTTATACAGAAGACCGAGGAGTATAACCAGCCACTTTGCTTAGCGTTTGTGGACTATGAAAAGGCCTTCGATTCGATCGAGACTTGGGCAGTGTTTCAGTCCCTGCAGCGATGCCGCATTGACCATCGGTATATTGAAGTGTTGAGAAGTTTATACAAAAACGCCACCATGTCCGTACGCGTACTAGACCAGCACACGAATCCTATCCTCCTGCGGAAGGGCGTGAGACAGGGAGATGTCATATCTCCGAAACTGTTCACTGCTGCCCTGGAGGATGTTTTCAAAATGCTGGACTGGGGAAACTACGGCATCAACATAAATGGCGAGTATATGTCTCACCTTCGATTTGCCGACGATATAGTGGTCATAGCGGAGTCGCTTGTGGATCTGGGCACAATGCTCGAAGACCTCGACAGAGCTTCCCAAAGGGTAGGTCTCAAAATGAACATGGACAAGACGAAAATTATGTCGAATGTCCATGTTAAGCCTACCCCAATAATTATTGGAGGCTCGGCTCTCGAAGTTGTCGACGAATATGTATACCTGGGACAAAAAGTCCAAATGGGTAGGTCCAACTTCGAGAAAGAGGTCAATCGTCGAATCCAGCTCGGTTGGGCTGCGTTCGGGAAACTGCGCTATATCTTCTCGTCAAAAATACCTCAGTGTCTTAAGACAAAAGTCTTTAACCAGTGTGTGTTGCCAGTGATGACGTACGGTACTGAGACTTGGTGCCTGACTATGGGCCTCATTAGAAAGCTCAAAGTCGCTCAGCGTGCAATGGAGAGAGCTATGCTCGGAGTGTCCCTACGTGATCGAATCAGAAATGAGGAAATCCGTAGGAGGACTGGAGTGACCGACATAGCGAGGCGAGTTTGCAGGCTGAAGTGGCAATGGGCGGGGCACATAGCTCGAAGAACCGACGACCGATGGGGCGTCAAGGTTCTGCAATGGCGACCGCGAACCGGTAAACGTAGTAGAGGACGGCCTCCCACGCGATGGACCGATGATCTGGTCAAGGCGGCGGGAGGCCGATGGATGCAGGCGACTCAGGATCGCTCAATGTGGAAATCTATTGGGGAGGCCTATGTTCAGCAGTGGACGTCAGATGGCTGAGATGATGATGATGATGAAATATTACTAATGAAATCCCGAAGCTAAGATTCACTTATATGCAAAAAAAAACCATTAAGTGTAATTGAATCTTAGTGCCAGTTCCGAGCCCCCGCTCTGTGAGAAGAACTGACAAGAAACTCACAGGCTATGCTCTTTAAAATTGTCTATCACATATAATAATATAGAACACACACAGTGAATATTTGAAGATATTAAAAGATTCCCCAGAAGCCGTAACCAATAAAGTAGCTTAGGAGCTACGATAGACACGTTAGTTGTAACTTTATTTGTAACCACAGAAATCAAAGAAGAAATGAAGACCAAGCTGCCACCGGCTGCCTCTGTAGGTTTTGGATATGACTACCAAAGCGTTATGCACTATCCGTGGCTTCAGATCAAGAACGGCATCACCAATATTATGTATCCTATTTGGGTAAGTAATAAATATCTTGCGCTTCGTAGGACATTCCATAATTTTAGGCATTTGAAGTACATTGCTGAAGATTAGGGCACCCCAGGTTTATCTGGTGGTAATTTAAGTGTTCATCATCTCAGACCATTAACACTAACCTCCTCTTCAAACCGCTTTTAGTTAACAAACGATTAGCTGAAACAAGTGTGAGACACCACTTTTTTCTTGTTTTTACGTATGGAAAATCATCTGACGACTGCTCTCGTTGTGGGTGAAGCAAGATGGTGGGTCAGACTTTTACTTGGTAAACCCAGGCCTGCGGTAACCCTTTCGAACAGCCCCGGAATCCCGGCAGGCTTGGCCCCCGCCCCGTCGGCCCCTTATTGTGGCACGTGAAACACGAAAGCGCCGTCGACGTGGCCTGACGCCTAAAGAAAGCAGACGAGTCAGCGTCTACTGTGGCCGGGAGTTGGCTTAACGACCACAAATAATAACCAGGACCATTGACTTTAGCGCCTCCTGAAACAAGGAAGCACTCAACATGAAATACAACACAAATCGGCATCCATCCAAGGAGTAACCTCTGTCAAAGCACTAGGCTTCCAAAGCACTCTTTGACGACCGATATGGCGTGGTGGCGAGTATACCCGCACTCCACTCCTGAGGTCGTGGGTTCGATTCCCACACGGGACAAATATTTGTCTCTATAAATATGAATATTTGTTCTGGTCTGGGTGTTTTCTATGTATATTAAATATGTATTTACAAAAAAAAAGGTATGTAAGTATGTTTATCCTTTATTTAGTATCCATCACAAGTTCTTAATGATACTTATCTTGAAACTAAATCATTGGTGTAGTGTCAGAAATATTTATTATTATTATTACTCTTGCGCAACATTTCATGCGTTCTTCCACTTCAGTACCTTATTTAAGCCTAAATTAAGCAAGCGTTTATAATTTTTTTTAATGTTGCTGTTTTTAGAATGATGGATGGGCTATGGGACACTGGCAAGGACTGAGTTCAATAGATGTTCAGAAAATCAATTTGCTATACTTCGAACAGTGCTTGGAAAGGACGAAACATGAAGCAAGTGAAAATTAGAGAGATCTTTTACAATATACTTATTTGAAATTTATAAGATTACTTGTATTTTATTTATACCATCGCTGTTAATAACAAATCAAATCGTTTATAACGTGTTAAATTACATAGAACATAAAATGGTCTGATAGTGCCATTAATTTAAAAAAGAAGAAGATGGTCATACAAAGGTAGGTCTACATGTGACGTCCTGTTAGACTAGTGGTTCCCAAACTTAGTTTATCTACTGCCCACTTTGAGAATAAATATTTTTTTAGCGCTCCCATTTTTTCACCTATTTAAAAACCTCCTAGCTAAATAAAATTACAAATCACCCCCAGGCCTCTACACAACGCCCCCATTTTCATTCTGGGTCTCTTACCGCCCCCCTTGAGACCTGCAGCGCCCACAAGGAAAGACTGTTTAGAGCATAGCAACTGACTGTTAGTGACTGACCCGAGTCGTATGGCGTCTGGTAATCGTAGATTAGCCACTCTTACCAGAGAATATAATATTATACTAGAATATTAATTTAAAATGAAACAAAAAGTAAAGAGGCCTTAGATGACGTTTAATTTGTGTTAGTTTTTTGTAACATGATCTGATTACATGTATTTAGATGCATTAGATATACGCGTGACGTCAAAAACGTGAATCCATTATCAACATGGGTTAAGGCGATTTACTATTTATTTGTCAGCATATTGCTTATCCCTTTTACTTTAACTAAAACTTATAATTCACTTGGTATTCATTTCAGCACTTTCAGAGCTTTCTCTTACTTCATCTATCAAAAGATTAGTCTAAACACGACCTCTCCATTGACGCATTCTTCGAAAACTTTTATTCTTGATTTTGTCGTCTGCATTATCCTGTTCTTCTTCATTTTCATTAAATGATTCTTTATCGTCATCAGGGTTTAATGCGGCGTCATCTTCTTTTGGTTCCTCGTCAACATAATTTTTACCAGTATCTGTGTTCTTAGTTGTAAGTTTCGAGAAGCCTTTTTCCTGTACACCTTTAGTGTCTGTACCATAGTTATCCTTAACACTGGGCCCGTTGTTCTTTGAAGCGCTCATGGCTGTTTTACATGAATCTAGGAGATCCCCCACTTTCCTCTTGTTGCATTCGTGGCCAAATATCAGGCGTAGTCTCATTTTGTCCAATGGTGATAGTTCGTCAGTTGGATCAATCAGTAATCCGGGAATCTAAAATGTGATAAAAGCAAAGTATACTTAAAACGTCGTATGCGCGCTTGGAACAAATGTTAATAAAGCAAAAAAAAATTGTGTAGCAAAAATTTGACGAGTAAATGACGGCAAGAATGCTCGAATGCACGGATGCATGTGGTGGCAGATCGATAGAAATGAAAAATGGTTGGGGAGGCCCATAGAAAAAAAATCTCTATTTCAAAGGGAGTTCTATGTTCAGCAACGAACTGCTTGTGGTTGAAACAATGATAAATGCGTTTTGTCTTGGACTGCCTATTTCAGTGACTTATCATCGTATCCTAGCATTATCCCGGGTGCCCTAGACTTAAGCTTGGGGCACAGGGTCTGCTAACTAATTTAACCAGATTTTGCTGAATTTCAGTTATTACATGGATCGACTACCATATGACCACCGCAACCCATTTCGCTGTCAGGATGATAGACTGACTTTCTAATAATGACTGCCATAGATGTTAATGACAGCTGGAGTCAACGGCGTGCTTTCCGAGGCACGGCGCAAGCGATAATTACGCACATCATTTCGAAAAGTCATAGGTGCGTACTAGGTTTTGAATCAGAGACCCTCTGAACTTGAAGGATGTGGGTCTTGCCACTGGGCCATCTATCGACTGACATTAGCAAGTAATAAAGAATATCTATCCGCTTAGAATACAACTATTTCGATAATAAAAGTCACACAGCTTTTATGTGTCAAAGGTTTCTTATTATTATTAAAAGGTACTTATGATTGCAACATCGTACCGTCTGTTAAGTTTTCTAATGTTAACTGGCATACAATGTACTACGTCATTGCTCTTTGTATTACTCGTAGTGTGCAATAAAGATGTAATTGATAAATATTCTGGTAAATATTAAGTACTATGCTTTTGTTCATAAAAGGTTAAAATCGCTCGTAGCTCCGCGATGCTCGGTGGTCGGAAACAATCACCGAAGTAAAGCAGATTTTACAGAGGTCAGTCCTTGAATGGTTGACCGTTTGTGTGGCATTTAATATCGAGCGCTTCCGTGCTTCGGAAGGCACGTTAAGCCGTTGGTCCCGGTTATCACAAAATGTGGTAGTCGTTAAGCTATGTTAGAGGCCTAAATGGGCAGCTTGAAAAATTCTAACAGCAGGGACCCATACGCCTGCCTCCGCCAATCCGCACTGGGTCCGCGTGGTGGAGTATGACTCAATACCCTCGCACCTTGGTATGTGAGAGGAGGCTCGTGCTTAGTGGTGGGACGTTAATGGGCTGAGATGATGATGATGATGCTTTTGTTCATGTAACACGTACACCATAGAAGTTTGAAGAAAAGATTTTAAGGTGATACAGAATTATTGAAGAACATACCGTTGGAGCTATCGTTGCTTGGCCGTTCTTCGTGAAAGCCCTGTCGTGGAACTGCATTATACTGGTTGCATCATACTCAGTATTTATTGGCGAGAAATCATCAAAGCGTATACGAAACAGCGAGTGATATTCTGAAAAATAATATAATAGAAATGTTACTTTTTACGTATTTAATTTCGGTTAGAAAGGGGTTTGAGACTCTGGAAAAGAAAATAGGATAGAGTTTATACAGAAAGACATCACTTGAGATGGTAAAAAGATAAGGGGGGATTACGGAATCAATCATTTCTGAAGTAGGGTATATCAAACTAACCAAATTATTATTTATTTTAAGTAAAACATTTAACATTTAACATAAACAAGAGTTTTTAAGTGGACTTTCAAAGTATTTAAAGCCAAATTTTAATAAATGGTTTTGACTTAGTGTCGACGCAAGAAATAAAGAGCTTAGCAATAGGCACCTAATATCTGTTATGAAACATTATAATTTAAGAAGTCAAATAATCCTAATTATGAACCTTGGTTTGCACCAACACCGACACCGACACTACCTTTGCAGGTAGTTAGAAAGAACGTTGGATAAGGACATAGGTTACATTATATTCTGACTTCTCCCTCATTATCAGTGTGGGTATCACAATTCACGAGCAGCTACTAGTCTTTCTTTATTGTTTTGTTTCACAATGTCTGAGAGATCCTAAGAAGTTAAAATTAAAGTTTTGTATAGACTTTGTATTAGTCCTTCTTTTTTATTTTTATTTTTCGGATGGAAATTCATACAAAGCAGGAAAGAAAGAGAAGAGAAGAAATTCGGCGGTAGGCCCCCTGCTGTGGGAGCGGAAGGGTGTGTCAGGGTGATCCTACTATGTCCCCGAGCCGCGGTCCCGCAAGATCCTAAAACGTACTTGGATTAATATTCTCCCAGATGATCCTGACGTACTGATTCCGCTGTGGATGAGTGACCTCGTCCTTAAAACCAATCCCGTGCATCAATGTGTGCAATATTTCCCATCGCTGCAGGCATTCGTAGCCCAAAGTTAAAGTCTGTGAACCAAGGATATTGTCAGAAAATTATATCGCTACCTACATCTAAATGTGTATCTGGAACTATAAAAATGTAGTAACAGCCATGTCAAGTTTTTTTCTCCAGACCATGTTTCATCTAATCTTTGCCCACGTGATTAGGACTGAGATAGTGCAAACCGTATAGCTGAACAAGTCTAGTGCACCTTATAGGAAGTGATTACTGCAGTCTATGGCACCAAGGTTACCACTGGTGCGTTAACGCCTCTTAATATACAACCTATTTAAGAACCTTATTCTGTTTTATTGGAGAAATCGTCGACAAGGAGTTTTACAGTCTTGGCGTACGCGGTAGTAAGTTTCTTTAAAAACGCACACCGCGAACGCAACCTATTTAGTTTCAAAGCATCATCATCATCTGATGATGATGATAGATTGGAGGATGCCCTTTTTTTTAGGTCTTCACAGGTCCCTCTTTGTTTCCCCCCCGGGTAGTCAGTACTAAGGGCACATAGAGTTGTCAATCTATGTGTGTTACCTTTTCCCTGGCGGCTTCTCCGCCCTATCGGGAGGTACTCAGCCTCCCCACCACGACCAGTCGGGGAGGAGGGATGGATGCTTTGGTGAATGTTACGGTGATAAGTAGTATAAGTTTCGTTTGAAGATGCGCATAATTCAAAGGAGCGTATAGTTAGTAAGTGACACTTACGCGTTCCACAGTCGTGTGGTTTGAATCATAATGTACACACTCTCGAATTTTGTTAGGGTTAGTAATATGGAGCCACGTGGTGATGTAATTAGGCTCTGTCAGTGCATAGAACCGAATACAGGACGAGTCTTCTAGCAGGTTCATCACCACACGAAGCCGCTGAGCTATCAGTTCATCTGCAAGTACATATATATTTTATAGACTGACGAGATCCATAATCACGAATTTCTTTACCACGAACTGTGAGGCGATGCTTTTGCGATTTTTTGAGTTATATGTCACTAAACAATAAAAATAGTATAGTTAAATGATAGACGCTTTACACCGGTAAAGCGTCTATTAAGAAGTGGGAAGTTAAGGAGCAGGGGGCCTACCGCCGAATTCGATGGATTACCGGTAATCCATCTAGATCAAACTTTGTTTACGTTCATTAATCCGTACCGGGGAATCTGCCGACAGCCACCTCTCATTCATGACCTTCAGTCCGTGACAGACCAATAGGTAAATGGAGAACGCCATTTTGTTTTGATTTCCATGAGTTCGGTGGTACGACAGAATCAATTCGAAATCCATTTTGCCTTATAATCGATTGCCATCGAACTCGGCGGTAGGCCCCCTGATTATGAAGAGGTCCATCGAGACCAGATTTTATGAGCGTTGATTTTATTTACCATAACTACTCTTGTCCAAATAATAAGGCACAACTCCCAGAGTCCACTTCATTTCTGACACGTGTGCGGCATTCATCATTAGTAGTTTTTTCTCCTCTGCAAAAATACATTATATATTTTCTTTTTAATTTCAAAGAGAGCAGAACTGGAATAGAATAGAATACTTTATTTGCACTTGATTGAGGTACATTACAGTTTTTGTACAATAAAATAAAGCTCCTCACATTCAGCCAACAACGGTGGCATGCAATTTATAATTAAATTACACATCAATTTTAAACAAAAAGGTTTACTTATAAGTCGTTAAAATGTCAAAATTGGGAATTAGCAACTAGACATGATTAAATTTTAAATGTGAAAATTGCGAATTAGTATCTAAACATTATTGATGTCAAAATACGGATACCCACAAGTCATTCATAAGTACAATCACAAAAATAATTATAATAAAATCGAAATCATATCACAAATGCACAAAATATTAGTCAAACGATAGCGGGACACGCAGATAACATAAATAAAGTAAAACATACTTTATTGTCTTTAAGATCAACAGGAGCAATCGTCAAACTTTTACAAACAAAATGGAAATTCAATAAATTTTTAAACAACAATGAAAAAGATATGAGCGGTACCGAAATCAAGAAATAAAAGCAATACATATGGATTCTTTGTCAGAATTTTTCAAGGTTTGCCAGTTAATTTGTCTGTTTTGTGTCAGTCAGCCTATTGTGATTTAAAAGGGGGGAAGGGATTGTCCTTCAGTCAGTCAGTCTGTCGGTGACTCTAACGAGGCTTCCAAGAGGCATCGAAATTGCGAAGAATGCCTTAAAACTCATCTAAGTAAGAATATTTAATATAATGTGTTATTTTCCAAACCTCCAAGCCCAGTGTATTCGTCGAAACCATCTGCTTTAACATTATTTATGCAAATATAAAGAAAAGTAGCAATGGATACCAAAATATAGAAAACTATCTTCGACATTACACTAGTTTATTGAATACAAAGTACCTATGCTATGTGTTTTCATGGAAGAGATTTCGCAATTTCACACCGGCATGTTGGACGGCGATTTTTTTTTATGGTCCAACCTTATTGCTTTAGAATTTACTAGTCGATAACAACCAACCTCCTTTGTACCAGTTCCAGTCATCATATTTTGCTTATCATCTGTGATAGTCTCTTTAATCTTGTTTATACATTACCTATGAATAGGGATCCTACCAAGATATGTGAAGCCTTTTTTTTTTTTTTTATTTACGTCGGTAACAACATGCCTTTACGCACTGTCTCCCGGCCAAAGGGGGACCGAGAGAGGTGTGTGGGACTCACCACCGGCAGACACGACCGCCAGCAGTAATACCCACTAAAGATCTTCCGACGACGCCCGCCGCTTGTTGAGAAAGAGGCGGGGGGCCAGTACCTGGGTCAGCTCTGACACCCCGCCCGTGGCCAACGTCCCCCGGACCAAAACCGGGAGGACCTCCTCAGAGAGACGCAGTGGACGCGCCCCTCCTACCTCCTTGTGCAAACATAGCGTGTGTGGCCGACTTCTCGGAGGGTCCATGGTTAGACAGCAGGGGCCCTCTGCCCCCGCTGCTTAAGACCCTCCCTGGATCTGCTTGACGGGCCCTCCTGGCCCGCCCGCTGCGCCCTCCACAGGTCCCTCTTAGTTTCCCCCCCGGTAGTCAGTACTAAGGGCACCCAGAGTCGCCAATCTCTGGGTGTTACCTTTTCCCTAGCGCCTCCTGCGCCTTATCGGGAGGTACTCAGCCCCCCCCACCACGACAAGGTGGAGACCAGTCGGGGGGGAAGATATGTGGAGCCTAATCCAACCTCACCAGCGAGTAATGCACCTGCCGATCAACAGACGAGGCTCTGGCAACTATAAAAGTTTCCGGTAAACTGAAATAGGCTTGCCACCTATTTAATGGGAACAACAATATAATTGGCGAACGGTGGGCTTAATATCTGCTTCTGCTTACCCCTTCGGTAAACAGGCATGATATTATGTATTTATTTATAAATCATATAAAGTAATAACCATTTTATCAGTCACTAGCGTTTGCCCGCGAGTTCGTACGCGTGGCAGGTACTTCAAATCGAGTAACCGCTGGAAAAACGGAAGTAACTTGTATCCTCAGCTGTGTGTTGATAAAAGTCCCGTATGCGTTATTTATTCCATGTCAATTACGTTTTGTTATACCACATTATACGTCACACGGGACTGGTATAAAAAGTATCCTATGTCCGTCTCTGGTTCTTAGGTTAAAAAATAGTTTAAATTTAAAGAAGATCTTTCAATAGGTAAAAGTGTTTGTGGAGGGTCTTTAAGAGACATAGTTGTCAGAAATACAAACAACAACTTCATTTCATCTTTATCGAATCAAATTCAAAGTTTGAAACTTTGAATTTGATTCATTGAGTGAAGTAACGACTCGGTTCGACCCAAATGTGTAAAAGATTTCGAAAAAGAAAATAATATTAGGTTAATTTATCTCACATAAAAGTTATATTTTATTAAAATTTTAAGTATTATGTAATGAATTCTTCTGTAAATAAAATTAGGACACTTTATAAGTGCATACAAAATGGATGTAATAAAAAACAATCTATTCAGAAAGTCACCAATCAGAATAGCACACGATGTGTCAACTTCTGACATTTTGTACGAACCTACTTTAATGAAATTAATATTTCTCAAATAATTTACTTCAATTTCTAATTTAGCTTCTGAAAAACTGTGATTTCCCATTAAAACTTATTTTGCAAACATGTAAAAGCTGTTTACTTATTACAGAAATTTGCGATTTGTTGAATTTATGGTCAATAAAATACCTTATTTATTTTGGGTTGTGCGTAACGAAACGTATCCCTTTGTTTTTATTACAATTGGTAAATGAAAACCGTATACCGGTGTCAATATATTTGAGTTGTGAGTTAGTTTACCGATAAAATTAGTGTTTTCTAAACGAAGTAAGAACAAATTTCATAAAGATATAGTTACGTTCCCTTGTTCAGATTCTCGGTTATACAATGCAGTTACTTATATTTCTTTGTGTTGCTTTAACTGTACCCTCTGGTTATCAAGCGAGTACTTCCCATGGCTCAGTCGAGTTAGACGAATTTTCCTTCGATAAAATAACAAGTAAATTCGAAGCTTCTCTCATCAAATTCGACGTAGCGTTCCCTTATGGCGATAAACACGATGCTTTCGTCGCACTTGCTAAAGATTCCAAGGATGTTGAGAACCTTCTAGTTGCTGAAGTTGGTGTGAAAGACTATGGTGAAAAAGATAATGAGGAGCTCGCTACCAAGTATGGAGCGACAAAAGACAACTTTCCTGTCGTAAAGTTACTCATAAGAGGGAAAAAAGAACCCATTCCTTTCGATGACTCCAAAGGTTTTACCTCTGACGAGCTGAGACGTTTTGTGAGAGAAAAGGCGGGCATTTACTTGAGCCTGCCTGGATGCGTCAAAAAGTTGGACAATCTTGCTATCAAATTTATGAAATCTAAACCAGAAGGCAGAAAAGATGTTTTGAAAGATACACAAGAAGCTCTGAAGAAACTGGCTGAAAAGGTATTTATTGAATTATTATTAGAAGCGTAACATGACTGACTGATCTATCTAAGTAAACCACTGTTAGATAAGAATAACTAAGACATACTAGTATTTAATATAAATAAAGAGCAAGGTATTTTTTTAAATGCTTAAAATATTTTCTCAAATGTTCCAACTAGTATTTGAATGTTATGAATCATTCCTTAGTCTAATTTTTTTAGAGCCGCTATTCCTTCTAACATAATGAATGAATGAAGTTAATAGATGGGTTGTTGTTTAAAGAGTGGAACACTTAAATTTTGTTTTAAATTTTATGGCCATAAACAGTTGATAAATTTACTATTCTACAAAATACTACATACAATTTATAACACATTTCAGGATGTACCATCGGGAAAGGTATACAAGACAATAATGGAGAAAATCATAGAAAAAGGTGATGATTTTGTAAAATCAGAAACTGAGAGGGTGAAGAAAGTGATTGCCAGCAAAGTGTCCGAAGAAAAGAAAAAGGAATTAGGTATAAGGCTGAACATTCTACAAACATTCCAGCTCTTTGATATTCACGGCAAGGAGACCAAAGAAGAATTGTGATTATTAGATTAAAACTACTATGTAGATTAAAATATTTGACATATCATTGTTTAGCTAACAATACCACATAAGTTAAATTAAGTTTTTGTCAAAACTAATTTTTTTCACACGATTTGTGCGGTTTTCACACTTTAACTATTTCAGTAACTCCTTGAGTTCAAATAATTAGATATTTAAGTAACCGAATTAAGTGCACCTCGCAAAGATCTATCCAATGACCAAATTTCAACTTGCTATATTGTTAGCTAAATGACAATATGTGACTAAACAACTAGGCCTCATTTCACAAAGGCTAAAAGTTTTCTTACATTAAACGGCAGTGCTGCAGAATAAATAGTCTGACATTGTCAGAAAATATGTTTCTGGTATCTGGGATCGGTTTTATGTGCTATAATAATTTCCATATTGATGGTTTCCATACTCATTCTTTTCGTTTGCCATTGTTATGGGTTTGCAATTTTTTTTTTTTTTTTTTTATTTGCAATACCATTGAAATGGCTTTTTTTTATATATTAACAGAAAACATCTGTCAAGTTTTGAATGTTATTGAAGTCGTGTCCATTCCACATTACTAAATGTTATTTTCAATATGTTCTAATAATTAATATTATTTTTAATATATGCATTTACATATATATATTAGTGTGTTATTGACTTTGTTGTATTGTATTGCACAAGTGTTTTTTGTACTTTGAAGTACGAATTAAAGAGTTATTGAACACAGAAATGTTATAATTTTGTCTTTTATGAGCGGCTACCTACTACTTAAATGTCATCCCTATCTAGCATTGCAATTCTCGTCATAATCGATCCAGCTGGTTAGGGTCGGTCCACAACATTGGGGCTGGTGGTCATACAATTTAAAATATTTTTGGTTTATCTGTCTCTAATCTGTTAGTTATATCATACATAGAATAGGTCCTTTCTATTTGTCATTTCATTTAGTGGTTCCTTACACCAACATCTTAGGAATCCAAGCGGATAATATTATTTTTTATTTATTTATTAGGTAGGTATATGCATTACAATTAATAAAAATTGTATTAAATAGGTTAGACTGCAAATCACACTTGGCTTAATCGACGGAAGCAGGTCTAGTGTCCAGCTGTTAAAATTTTTCGCACATCATTAGCCCTTTTTTTTTATTGTTGCTGTTGAAAAAGGGGCGAGGCGCCAGTGCCTAGGTTGTAGTTTCTGGAACACGCCCGCGGCCAACGTCCCCCGGATCAGAACCGGGAGGACCTCCTCAGAGAGGCGCAGTGTGTCGCGCCCCTCCTACCTCCTTGTGCGGCCATGATATGACTGGCCGACTTCTGGGGGGCTCTATAGCTAGACGGAAGGGGCCCCCTGCCGCCGCCGCCTAAGATCGGCGCACATCATTAGCCCAGCTTAACACAACTTAACTACCACATTTAGTGATAACCGGAACCAACGGCTTAACATGCCTTGCAAAACATGGAAGTGCTCGATATTAAATGCCACACAAACAGTCACCCATCCAACTGACCTCAGGGAACTCTGCTCTTAACTTCAGTGATCGTTTCCAACCACCTAGCACCGCAGAGCTACGAGCTACGATTATATGTTCATAAAAACAGAATCCAATATCAATAAACAGTTTTTATGTGAACCAGTGGCTTTATGATTCAATAAAACAAATTCCATTTAATATAAAAACACTTTATTTCATATTACTTTTGAAATTAAAACAAAAATTGGAAAAGACGTTTATACAGAACAGCAGATCACATGCAATGAGGAATGTTATCAAGTGCCCAATGCGTAAATAGCTAGAAAATCAAATAAACATTTATCTGACTTACATTACATACAAATCACACATAGATGTAACATATGCAAAATTAGGGGCTGCAGTACAAACTATAGCTTAACAAAAAATATCCATTTTAAACAATATTGTAGGTTTTAATTTTAACATAACTATGTTAAAAAATCTTAATAGACTCACAGTTATGCTCAGAGTGCCTACTCTAATTAAACGATGAAAACAAGGACACCAAAGGAAATTTCTGTTTTCCAAAATACCGTCATTTCAAACCCACAGGGCCTCTTTTAATTCAACGGAAACGAAACTTTGTTATACCCATCCCTTTCACTCAATAATGATAACCTAGGGAGTGAAAGAGATAGTTATAACGAAGATTCGTTTTCTTTAAATTAGAGTAGGCCCTCTGGGTTTGAAATGACGGTATTTTGGAAAACCGGTATCATTTTCTTTGGTGTTAACGGTAGTAGATTTTTATTATATACTACTGATGTTGATACCGCTGTACTTGGGTACTCTCAAAGTTATCATCATATCAATGCTCAGCTTGCAACAGGGTTGCTTTCATGCATCAAGTAGATACAGGCATACTCTATATGTTGAAGTGAGTCAACTATAGACAATGCTTTACACCAGTACTGATCAAATGAACAGGTACATTTCTGAAAGCGGTATCCAGTTATTAAAACTTCAATATCAGAATAAGTACTGCTACAAAACATATACTTTACGATTATAAGCCCTGTTTCCTTAAACACAAATATTAATATTATTTTATAACTAAAATAATATTCCAACGATTTGCATTGCATACTCATAAATCACAAATACTTCAGTACTCATACAATATAAAATACCGAATTTTACAAAAAATTCATTGCTTTTTTTTATGCACAAAATTTTATGTGCTTTTTTTATTCATAGAATTAATTCATCAAAAGGAACAGCTTATGTTGTACTTCAACAATAATGCTAATAGTATCGTATCATGCTTATGAAACGCAGCAATAAATGCATTAAAAAAAATTCCCACTCAATTTAAAATAAATTCATGAGAAATCCTCAACTAGCTATAGAAATAAAGTAAAATACTATGTGATATTATTCTTATAAGTATAAAAGTCTATTATTGCTAAATTAATAAAAGTCATTCATATTTGTTTACTAAAAATAATTATTGTGAATTTTATTTTATGATATCCTAATGTTTATCAAGCTGTTGATTGCATATCCTGTAGACACAAACAGTTTTGAAAATAAATCTGTTGATAAAATAAGGTAAATGAAGCTCTATTGATTGACCGCTGCTAGAGATTATAATGTTACGGATGAAAAATTAACATCATCAAGCCGTGAAGTGTCACATTTTTTTCGTTTACAAAAAATTGGTTTTTTCTTTACACTAAATTAAATTAAATTAAATTAAAATTAAATTAAAAATTCATTTATTCAAGTTTGGCTCAATAGAGCTCTTATGAATGTCATACTTATAAACTAACGCGCCCATTCACTGCGGGCGGGAGCTTGATCGTAAAAGAACGGGCAAGAAAATCGTCAAGGTTGGTTTTTTCTCCCGCCAGTCACAATTAAAATACATAATATTAAAACAATTGTGTTCTGCAGTCACAAGATTTGAAAAAAAAAGGGAGACAGAACTAATAAAATTATAATATTATAAAATTACATAGACAATGTATGTAAGTAATCGTTATATTGTAAAGAGGGCCGCAGAACACAACTTTTATCATTGTAAATGTTACATCCAAGCGTTTTTGTCATTAACGTAATCATTAACCGTGTAATACCCTTTCTTGGTAAGTGATGTCTTAACGGTTTGCTTAAACTTTTCAAAAGGCAAATCTAAAATATCTTTTGGAATTTTGTTATAATATTGTATACCCTGCCCCATAAACGATTTTCGAATTTTATGCAGGCGTAAAAATGGATTTAATAATTTATTTCTATTTCTAGTATTAAAACTGTGATCATCACAGCGCCTGTTATAGGTTTCTATGTTTCGTTTTATAAATATTATACTATTATAAATGTATTGAGAGGCAACAGTCAAGATACCTATTTCTTTAAACTTTTCTCTAAGAGTTGTCCGTGAGCTTAGTCCGTAAATAGATCTTACAGCCCGTTTCTGTAAAATAAAAATTGTTTCTATATCTGCTGCTAGTCCCCACATAAGAATACCATAAGACATTAGGCTATGAAAGTAACTAAAGTATACCATTCTTGCCGTATCAACATCTGTTAATTGGCGAATTTTGCGAATAGCATAAGCTGCGGAACTAAGTTTGCCAGCAAGAGTATCAATATGTAGACCCCACTGAAGTTTTTCATCTATAGTTATTCCCAAGAAAACAGTAGAATCTACTAAATCTAGTTTCTGACCGTCAATAATGATATTTGTTTCGAGTTTCCTTACGTTTGGAACAGTGAATTTAATACATTTCGTTTTTTTAGCATTTAGCTGTAAGTTGTTAACAGTAAACCAACGAAGCAGCTCTGCAAGGGCATCGTTTACATCGCTAAAGTCCTTTTTATGTCGATCAATATTAAATACTAAAGAAGTATCATCAGCAAATAATACCATCTCACAACGCCTACTCATAAAAAATGGCAAATCATTTATATAAACTAAAAAGAGAAATGGTCCTAAAATTGAACCCTGAGGGACCCCCATACGCACAGACGACCCGGGTGATCTAGTTCCGTTAATATCTACCGTCTGAATTCGTGAACAAAGATATGATGACAATAACTTTTGGGCTAAGCCTCCTATACCATAGTATTTTAATTTAAGAATTAGAGTCTGGTGGTCAACACAGTCAAAAGCCTTAGACAGATCACAAAAAACTCCTAGAGCATTCTGCGATAACTTCCAAGCTTCAAAAATATGCTGCATTAAAGCTGCACCAGCATCTGCCGTAGAACGGCTCTTTCTAAAACCGTACTGCTTTTTATGTAGAAGATCTTGTGAATTAAAGTAATATGTTAACTGATTAAGAATAATTTTTTCAAAGACCTTACTTAAAACTGGTAAGATTGAAATAGGTCTATAGTTACTTTTGTCCTCTTTGCAACCGGATTTATGTAAAGGAATAACCTTACTCAGTTTCATTAAGTCCGGAAAGGACCCTTGATTAATACATTCATTAAATATGAACGCAAGGTATGGGGCAATAGAATGTATTATTGATTGAATTACTTTAGTGGACAGATCCCAAAAATCACCCGTATTTTTAATTTTTACTTCTTTAAAGGATTTTAAAATATCTACATATGTGATATATCTAAATTCAAAGATGGAATTGCAGACTGGTACATATTCCGAAAGAAGTGATACAGCAACTAAAGGAGACGAATTTAGACTTGAAGTTGTCTCTATTGGTATTTTCGCAAAGAAGTCGCCAAATATTTTAGCTACTTCTGCTTTACATTCTACAGTTATATCATTATCTTTAAGGACAAAGGTATCATCTTTGGGCGCACGCCTGCCAGATTCGCGGTTTATAATATTCCACGTTGTTTTAATCTTACTATCCGACGACTTTATTTTATTTTTTATGAAATCGGATTTTGCTGCAATACATACCCTTTTAAATGTCTTAGAATATCTTTTAACATATTCAATAAAACCTGGATTATGATTGCAATTCTTTAAGTTGTACAATTCATAAAGTCGCCGCCTACTCCTATATATACCTGTTGTAGCCCATTCACAAAATTGAAGCTTCTCAAAACGTTTAGTAGACTTAAGGGTAAAAACATTATTAAACTCATTTTTAATTAAGCCAAAAACATTAGCATAAAGAACACCCGGATCGCTGTGCGAAAATGGGACTGAACCTATTTTTTTATCTATACTGTTTTGATAGTACTCCAAACGATTATTTGTTATTGGTCTATATTTTATTAACTTAGGAACTTCCGGCTGATTATATTTAAATGACACTAATAACCCGCAATGGTCAGACGGTAGGCAACTCAATAGATCCTTAAAAGACGGGTTACATTCCGAAAATACGTTGTCTAGACAAGTTGCACTATGTGCTGTTATCCTGGTTGGCTCTAAAAACTGATTTCTTAAATTAAAGCTTTGAAATAATGAAATTAAGCGTGTGGTTGTCACTGTTTTTTCAAGAAGATTAACGTTAAAGTCGCCACAAACTATAATGTGTTTACTTTTGGATTTTAATTTTTTTAATACATCTTCCATAGCCAATTCAAAGGTAGAAAAGTTGCCAGATGGTGGCCGGTACACGCATACTATAACAAATTTTTCCAATTCCACACATGACAATTCAATATTACGCTCTATAGAAAGATTTACAATGTCTAATCGATCTTTACATTTTAAACTGTTCTTGACAAATATCATGGATCCTCCATGAATAGCGGTTTTTCGTACAAAAAAGCTTATTAATTTAAAATTATTTATGTTAAAATTTAATTCACTGCTTTTAAGCCAGTGCTCAGTAATACAAATGACAGATGTATCCTGACATTCCAAAAACAGTTCAAAATCAAGGTCTTTGCCAGTCAGGCCCTGGATGTTTTGGTGTATTATGTTTAGGTCCAAGGGCCTGGCCTTTGTCTTGCCTCTCAGTTTAAAATGGGAGAAGTCAAAAAATTATTATTAGTAACAGTACTAACATTTTGTATAAGATTAATATTAGAACTAGTCATCTGTATAACAGAATCTTGTAAAGTATAAGCTAACAGAGTAGCTGTCTGATTTTTATACCTCCATGGTAGGTACATAGTATCTGTGGTCAATTGAAAATTCTTAATAAAATTATTCATTTCAAGAAATGAAATGTTAGAATTATAACAAGTCAAATTATAAATTAATAAATTTAAATTAAATATTTTCTGGTTTTGTTCCCAGGTTAAGTTTTGTGCATAAGGAAATGCACTTATAATAAATTTACAATTAGTATCCATTTGTAACTGAGTCAGATCACTAATACTTTGGACAATATCTCTCTTTTTTACCAACTGACTGTCACCACACAATATAATAACATTTTTTGCATCAATAATGTCTTGGATTTTTATATTACTTATGATTTCATTAATTTTTTTGCCTGGTGTGCAATAGTTTTTAAATTTTTTATTTAATTTACCACTAACAAGGGAACCTAAACCTTTTCCCAAACCATCACAAAACATTATTGATCCATATATTTCAGCACTACTTTTTACATTCTGTGAGGTTTTTAATAATAGTTCCTGCGAGGGTGAGGCCAATGTATGGTCGGTGAGTTTAACATTGCAAGAGACATCATTCATCTACATTACCTGCTAGCAAGCTATTTTGCAGCAGACTTGAGTGTATAATACTTATACACCTATAATAGGTGATGATAATGAAATATGACAGACAAGTGAGAAAATAAAAGATTGAAAATCAACAAAAGAGAAGATCTAAAAATCAAATATAGTAAGAGAGACTAGATAAGAAAGCCTTTAAGTGCCTTAACTACGAACTGCACTAATGTATCAACAGATCTACTACTGGTCTAAAGAATATGCAATCAACATTTTACAGTCACATGTTACTCCTGGCATCTTACGCATCATGCTGCAGCAATTTTAAAACTAATTAGCATTTTCGCTTTCCACTTTCAGTTCTTTAAGTTTTAAAACGACACCTTCAGAGTCATTATCATCTGGTTTGTCTGCTTTCTCTGAACTCTTCGGTTCAGGGGTTTCTGTATCCTCACTCCGTGTGATACTGCTCTCATCGTCTGAAGATTGGTCTTGGATATACAAACTACATTTCGTTCTTACAATTTCTTGGGCTTCGCCGAATTTCTTTTTCCATAGTTCTGCATCTGTAATGAAATGATGTTTAATGTGAGAATAGTAAATTATTTGTTACTTATCATATCCTAGTATTATCCTCGTTGCCCCAGACTAAAGCCCAGGGTCTACTCACAAATCTAACCAGATTTGGCTGAACTTCAGTTATTACATAGAGCAACTGCCATATGACCTGAATATGTTATTTATTTATTTATTAAAATAGTACAACCACATCATACATATTAGCACAATCTTAAATAAAAAAGGACACAACATAAATTACACCTGATATGTACGACAATTACGGTGTACATAACATTCACTATAAATTTGCGGAAAGGTAATAAAATCAGAAATTTATTAAAAATATAAGAAATTAACAGAAAAAACAAAAGAAATCTACCCAGAAATTAATAATTAAGTAACATGAATTTACAAAAATAATCTTATTCTAGGACTAGGGACTTAAACCGATTCTAAATATGTTTACAAGTTTTGTTTTATATTTGCTATATAAATAACTGAAGATGTCAATGTCCTGGTCGCGAGTTTGTACACTATTATATTCATTTAAAATTCTATTTATTGGTGATTGACGGCCTAAATTGGTTTTGGAAAATTCTATGTTGAATATTTTATTCATTTTATGTCTTGGATAAGCGTGAGGAACAGTCAAATGTATACTTTCTAGTAGATTGTTGCATTGTATTTTATTACTAATTATATAGGAAACAGAGGTCAGAAATACGTCTGCGATTTGACAGAGTTATCATATTAAATTTACAGAGGCGTTGGTTATATGGCCTCCTATGTGAAAAACCACTATAAGAGTAAGCAAGATATCTGGTAAATGCTCGTTGTATACTTTCAACCCTTTGTGAGTGAATTGCATAATATGGTGACCATATAGTACTTGCATACTCGAGATTAGAGCGTACAAGAGCATTATACAATAGTATTTTTGGGCAGAAATTCTTAAACCCTACCATGTTTCTCCTAAGAAAACCGAGTATTTGGGCAGACTTAGTTACAGTTTTATTAAAGTGTGGTATAAACGTGAGCTTTATCAATAATCACGCCCAGATCCCGAACTTCATTGACCTCTGACAAATAAACTCCATCAATCTCGTATTTAGTGTCAAGTGGTATTTTTTTGCGGGTATACTTAATATGACTTATCTATGTTCAAGGTCATATGATTCTCATTACACCAACCCAAAATACTATTAAGGTCATCTTGAACCAGTTTCGAATCATTTGTTGTTTTGACTGTATATATTTTCAGGTCATCGGCAAAAAGTGACGCTTACAGTGCTTAACTCTAGAACTTATACCATTAATGAATACTAGGAACAGGACTGGGCCTAGGTAGGATCCCTGTGGCACACCAGATGCAGCATAATAGGATTGGGATTCAAAACCGTTAATAACCACACTTTGTGGTCTGTTGTGCAAATATGATTTGAACCAGTTTAGTAGCGATCCTCCCACGCCGTGAGCATGTAGCTTACACAAAAGTATAAAATGATTGACCCTGTCAAAAGCACAACTGGAATCTGTGTATATTGCATACACCTGCGTTCCAATATCTACTTCCCGAATTACATCCGAAAGCGATAAATATATACTATATAACTATATTTGTTACTAATTACATCATACTAGACGCTAGGATGCATGCAAATGATGCTAGGATGACCTCGCCCTAACAATCTTGACAATAGTCGTGTCGTATCGATCTTCATGGCGCTTTGTATGTTAAGAAATATATGACACTTAGTGAACTGTATATATTTGCAAAAACTAAAGTATTTAAATCTGTTTATTCTTTGTTTAGTACCTATAGATTACAAATTTACAGCATTGTTCAGAAAATCTTTTTTTGGAAGCGCTTCTTGCCTCTATAATAGATTTGCTAGAGCAATAAGAATATTGAAGCCACTGAACAATTTTGAAAATAATTATACAAGCTTGTGGAAAAGTGCTATTACAATCTTAGGTCTTTTGATATGTACACAAAATTCAATTCTAATATAATAATATTAATAATACATTTTTATAAATAAATTAATGTATATCACTTGTTTGTATTGTAAATAACAATGTATGCGTAAGGCAAAACATGGCCTAGAACTATGATATTTGATTTGATAGTACAAACCCTGATTGGTATACATTTATGCTGCTGTGAGAGACATTAAGTGTCATTAGTGTTTATTTGGCAGATATTCCACACAAACCGATTTTGACTTATGAGTATCTTCTAGCCTAATATCGTAAAACAGATCTAATTGGAAAGAATATATATTTAAGTTCATAATTTAAATTAAATTCACAGCCCCTTGTGCAGAGCGTGTATGGTGGCTGAGGAAACGGTCACACTAGTGCTTTTAGAATGCACAGGCGTGGTTGACATACGGAAGCTAACCCTAGGATCACCGAGTTCCATTAAGGAAATTATACAGAGATTTGGAAACCTGATCTGCTTCTGGAGAGAGGTGGGCTGGCTGGAGTGAGTAAATGTGCCCACAAAGGCTCAAGCACAATGATCTATAACAAAGTTCATAATAATAAATAATACATACTCTGTGCATTTCCAAATTTAATAGCAAGTAGTTCCTGTTTCATTGTTTCATCAGCGAAATCGGCAAACACTGACCAGTTGAACGCCTTATCAGATCCACAGTGGATATTCATTCTGATGTCAGGTGTGATAAAGTGATTTGCGCACACTTTGAATGTTTTATCACGTCTCATCACTACTCTTACTGTGTTGTTTTCTTTATGACGCAGTAGCTTGACATCTCCTGTTCCACGCTCCTGAAAAATGTACATGTCATTGTGATTATTACCCTTATTAGTAAGTATTTATGTTGTAAAAAGTACTATAAAAGTACTATAGTATAATATAAGTAGTATTAATTCTAATAAATCTATTTAAGTTGCTTTCCTGTGGAAACTGTTGTTGTATTATGTCCTATTAAATGTTAATTACTTATGTGTAACACTATATCTCACCTTCGGGAAGACAAGGGCATAATTGTCAAAAATAGTGAAAATTAGTTAGGTATGCAAGTGTTTTAAAATTGCCTTTTCAGCTGGTGGGACAAAGATGCCATAATGTATATTTTATTTCGTTTCCAAAATATAAATATCCTTCAAGGTAAGGTACCCCTTCTCTTTAAAAATATTTCTTACAGTTTCATCAGAGTACATATTATATATAATGGGCAAACATCTTTTTAGCAAGATAAATGTTGAATTTACATTAACAGAGTTAACATTTAGATGGGATTAAGCCTGACAAGTATTATTTTTTTAAATAATTTACAATGTAATGCAACTCTTTTGTGAAAAGCTTTATCTACAATTCTGAAGGCTACAATATGATCATGTAGATAGCAAAAAGTTTTGTAGTTAATATTAAATGCAGGTACTTCATTGTAATATTTACAAACATTAAGCTATTTGATCTTATAGTTTTCTTCAATAGTTTGGATCATGTTTTCCAGAACAAAATTATTAGTTTAGCTATACTTTCTTTAGTTTTTTTTATGGAGCTTTATTTGGAGAAGTAATTATCCGACTGGTCAGCTAGTTTTAAGTGTATATAGTTTTGTTTTCCAAATAAGTAGAGAAATAGGCTGCATGTCTACTAAAGGGACATTGTGATACACTGTGGAGTGGAGAAACAGAGAAATATTAACACCATTGCATTTAATCTCCACAGCCTCGCTTCAGTGGACTGGATCTTTACCACAACTATAGATCAATTTTACTTTATTAAACTGTTTTAAAACAAATGCTGCTCACAAACAATGATATGTACATATAGTGCTTTCACAACAAACTCTGATTAAACAGCCGTTTCATACAGGCTATTCTAATATAAATGACTTAAAACATGAATATTGTTAATGTTATATTATATTGCATTGTATAGCTTCACAGACAAATGAAGATTACAATTCAAGTACCAAACCAATGGATAAATTTCAAAGAGCTGTGAGTTTCTTATTAGTTCTTCTCAGCATGGTGGCTCGGACCTGGCACTTAAATTCACTTACACTTAAATATTTGTAATAATTTATGAAATAAATAATTTTTGATGTTTTAATATAGTAGTCATCTGCAGACATGGTCCATTTGGCAGTCTCACTACTGATGCTCCAGCAATGCACTTCTGGCTTAAATTACTGTTGTTATCTCTACTTGTTTCATGAGAGGAGGAGAAAGAGAATAATATATTATTACCAATTTTTAAGCCAGTGAAAACAGGCTTCTGACTGCCCCATTTGTATTCTGGTCCTCCATGTTTTTTTTACAATTACAAGCACTTGTTTTAAATTCAGTTTTATGCGCCTCTAATATGTATTAGCACATAACCTAGACTATGTTTACATAGAATAACACCCACCCACCACCTTTTATGGTATCATGAAATTATATAGATAACCTTAGTATTAAATTTAAAATTTATTAGTTTTTCACTGTTGTACTTACGCACCTTCCACTCATGATCGCCAGTATCGTACCGGTAGAGCCTGGCTCGAATTTTGACCAGTTCCTCTTCTTCTTCCTCATTGGTTTGGATATCTACTAGCGGCAGGGACACGATCGGGTCGTAATGAGGGTCATGCTCCAAGGTGTCGTCTCCACCTTCGCTTTCGCTATTACGCCTCACGCTCTCTTCAGTCTACAAAACGTAAACGTCGTACCCATGTTATTAACCGTTGGAAATTGTAATTATTAGTTATTATATATTTTACAAAACACTTACCGGCGAGGACATTTTGCAAATATAATGTAATTGCGGGTTAAAATAATCAAATAGTATTAGAAAATAATACAAACAAACTTGTACCGGGCAGTTCGTTGATAAAATAAAATGAACGAATGATTAATTTAAATTACAACAATGACAATGGGTGATAGACAAAGTAGACAAAAACGACAGCTCACTCAGAGCGGCGCCAAAATCGAGGTGAGCGAGATAGCTACAAAGGACTGGTGGGTGTGCATCTCATACTTTATGGGTGACTACATTTTTACTTATTAGTTTTGAATTTAAACTATGTTGCATAGAATGGAATATTGTATATTTTAGAAACATGTACAATTGTTAGGCAAAATATGTTTGTTAGCATGATAACTACACAGGAACGTTAGGACTAAGAAAAAGAAATAAATTACGTTTACTAACTTGTACGCTAGCTATAATATCAATCTGGACCATACTCCATGGCAGTGTGATTGTACAATGCGATACCTAAATATATTAGAGATATTTATGATGTAAAATTTTAATTCAATAAATCAATTAAATTTTCTATATATATCTATACAATAAAAAAAATTATTAGTAAATCTATACCACAATGCAGTAATGTTTAAATTTATTCTTATGTCTAATTTAATAATTCCCATTTTAAATTATATATCCATATAATTTTATAGTTTAATAAATTAGTCTATACCAAAGTGCTAAAATGTTAAAATTTATTGTTATGTTTCATATTTTCATAGTTTTTCGGTCTGGCAACACCGAACCAACTAGACGTCAAACAAACAGCTCTAAGCTATTTAAATTTAATTAATTAATTATAATTCTTATTATACTTATTATTTTAAGTAGTTCTTTAATAAAGTGCCCAATTTTATAGTTTTAGTCAAATACATTGTGTTTTGTGCTAATAGTGACCCAAAAGTCAATTGAACTTACCTGCAACGACAAGAGGAATTTGAATTGTTCGAGATTGGATATATCGATCAATTGCTGTGATCTACTACGATAAAACCCGGGGAGTACCTAGTGATATATTTTAAAACCACAAAATTCCCTTCTGCTATCACTTTTGTATGCCAAAGTGCTTGCTTAATTAAATAAAAAAACCTCTTTCCAAAACAAAAAAAATAATCACACAAACAGACCTAAGCATTTTGTTATTATATTTAAATGCTTTGATAGGGAAAAAGCGAGCATTTGGGGATATCAGTGATAAATTTAGCAACTTAGTTTTGTAATAACTAATATATACATTATTTGCTTATTTTTTTATATTGTTGAACTACCTTCTTAATTACAAAGTCTCTTAATTTAGTGAAGTAATAAGTATCAATTTACATAAGAATAATTAAATGTTTATTTATACTGTTACATAGTGCAACCTTGTGTCTGTTGTTCAAAGTTTAAGCAAGTGGGCATAATTATTGTTTCACATATTGAGAGAGATTTACTATTTTACAATAGGGAGTGCCAAGTGATTGTTCTAGTTGATTTAATTTTAACAGTTTTAATATCACCAGTTTGCCTCTTTGTGGAAGTGTTTGTTTCTAATCTAATTAATCTAAGATTACCCATAATCAAACCCAAAATACATTGTTAATATAATTAATATAACAACGGTATTAGTTAATAACAAACATTTTAAATAAAGTTATTTACTGTCAGAAATATTAGTTTATCAGCACATCTTTGAGTAAATAAAGGAACACAGTTTTAAAGTATAAGACTTATTTTTTTTGAAAGTTTTGACTTCATAGTTAAACATTTGTTCTATTCTTTCAGAACTCTCTATAGCAAATATGACGACCACCAGAAAGATGAGTGTAGAAGCAAAACTGCAGCAAGTACTTCTGGAGCTAAAGGAATGCAAAAACCTTAGCAATCAACTCTTAGCTGAGAGAGATGACAGTGAAGTAGAAATAAGAAATATTCTGGAAAAAAATGCTCTATTAAAGAGTGATCTAACAGCATTACACCAGCAATACCAGGAAGTGATAGATCACCGCAATGAACTTCAAAATACAGTTGAGAATCTTGATGAGTGTAATGCAACCCACGAGAAGGCCCTAGACAGGATTAACTACTTGGAAATGGAATTGAGGGATGCAAATAAATTAATGTCTACAATAAATCAAATTAAGGTAACCACGGACACAAATAGTTTATATGAGGAACTCATCTCTTCCCCAGGTGGTTACCCCAATGAAGGTCCCCTTTTAACTAGAACCGATAGCTTAAGTAATAAGAAACTGAAAAAGTACATTAAAATTAGGAAATTAATAAGGAACACAGAAAAGAAAGTACAAAAAAACAAATGTTTTTTAAAGAATATAGCACTTAGAAAGCAGCGTAGGGATTTAATTGACTCATTAGAAGTTTATGATTCTAAGCTTAAACAGAGTAGGAAAATGTATGACAGGGATACTGAAAAGCTTCAAGTGGAATTAGAAAAATTACACCAATCACTGAAATGTATGAATGAGAAATACCAACAGGCACAGAACCAAATTAAAGAACATATATTATCTGCAAATGAATTGATTGAACTAGCTAACTATAATGCAGAAAGATATGATTCAATATTAAATAAAAATTCAAATATATGTTTAGAGGAGGCCCGGGAACCCTCTCTTAATGTTGTCTCCTGTCATACATTGACCTCTCCTGTACTATTGCCAGGCTCATTTTGCAACAAGCCAATAGACAAGAAAACTATTATTTTCTCAGACAAACTCGGGCAAGGCATAGGTTCTATACTAATAAATAGATTTAGTAAAAATGTCATTAATTATTGTTCTCCTGGACAGAATATGTATAATATCGTCTGTAATATAAAAAAGAAGGACGTATGTGAATGTTCAGAAATAGTATTGTTATTTGGTGACAGTCTCTCGGTGAAAAAAAGGGACATTGTAAATAGTATTGATATCTTGACTCAGCTACAAGCGGACACAAAATGTAAATTTATTATTAGTGCATTCCCCTATGCAACAAATTTGACGCGGGAACAAAATCAGCGAATTGCTGATTTGAATTTATTATTATATAACTTGACATGTCGTCATAGTGACGTATTATTTTTTGATATAAATAAATTTATAAAGTTTTTTAAGTTGACTTCTGATACAATGTATCTAAATTATAGATTTAAGTTACGAATTGCTTCTTTGTTAGCATTTAATATTCAGGATTCTGTTATAAAATCTATAACACAATCCAAAATTAATTTTGTACAAGTTAGTAGTCCTACTAATATTTCCTTTACAAATAATGCCTTGACATCACCCAGTTTAAACTGAGACACAAGACAAAGGCCAAGCCCTTTGAACTTAAAATTGTGCATCAAAATATTCAGGGATTGGCTGGCAAGGTTCTAGAATTAGAATTATTTATTAAAAGCAGGAATATTGATATTATTTGTATAACTGAGCACTGGCTAAAGAAAAATGATACATCATTGGTTCTAAGTAATTATGATTTGATAAGTTCTTATGTTAGAGTATCAGCAATTCACGGTGGTTCTTTAATTTTTGTAAAAGACAGCCTTAGATGTAAAGATCGAAAAGATATTGTTAGCCTTTCCGTAGAACGTGTAATAGAGCTCTCCTGTGTGGAATTAGACAAATTTGTTGTTGTATGCGTATACCGACCTCCTTTAGGAAATAGTGCAACTTTTGAAACGGTTATGGAAGAGGTATTGAAGAAATTAAAATTAAAAAACAAACATATTATTGTATGTGGGGATTTCAATGTGAACATTCTTGAAAGTTCACCATTGACCACTCGGCTGGTTTCTTTGTTTAAATGCTTTAATTTGGTTAACCAATTTTCTGAACCAACTAGAATTACCACACACTCAGCTACATGTTTGGACAATATTTTTTCGGAGTGCATACCAGTAGATAAATCAGTATTTAGTTGTCTGACTTCTGACCATTGTGGATTACAAGTAAATTACATTGATGAGGTACATGAACCAAAATCTTTTCAATACAGACCTGTGACAGGTAAACGGTTAGAATGCTTCAAAGATAATGTTAGTAAAAATCTTGCTACGCGTAAAATTGTGCATAAGAATCCTAATATAATGTATGAAAATTTATTTAATGTAATTCAAACAGATTTTAACAAAATATTTACACCTAAATCTATTAAACCTACAAATAAACTTCAGTTTTGTGAGTGGGCAACTCAGGGAATATATAAGAGTAGAAATAGACTTTACGAATTATATAATTTAAAAAAATATAATCAATTCCCAAGTTTCTTAGAACATGTCAAAAATTATTCAAAAGTATTTAAAAGGGTGTGTGTAATGGCCAAATCCTTGTTCACAAAAAATAAGATATTGACATCCAGTAACAAAATTAAAGCAACTTGGAACGCTATAAGTCGCGAATCAGGAAAGTGTAAACCACGTGATAATAACTACGCTCTTAAGGAGGATCAGGGAGTCGTTAATGATAATAGAGCAATTGCAAACATATTTGATGAATACTTTGCTAAGATTCCTGCACTGACCACTTTTGAGCTGAAATCTTCACCGTCCACTGCCTTAGCTGTGCTTGAGAAATCCTTGCCTAATTATAGTTCCACATTTAAGTTCCATCATATTCATCAATTAGACATAATTAAAACTTTTGGATCTATTAAGTTAAAGAATACTGGCGATCTGTGGGATATGTCTGTTAAAGTTATTAAGACTATCTTGGATTCTGTTGCTCCTTATCTAGCAGAATTATTTAACAAGTGCGTCGATGAAGGGACTTTCCCCGATCTTATGAAACTTAGTAAAGTCATACCTCTGTTTAAGACTGGCTCAAAGGAGGATAAAAGTAACTATAGACCAATTTCAATTTTACCAACTTTAAGTAAAGTTTTTGAAAAAATTATCTTAGATCAGTTATCTGCATACTTTTATGTAAATGAACTTTTGCACAGTGAACAATATGGTTTCATGAAGGGTCGTTCTACAGCTGATGCTGGTGCTGCGTTACTACAGCATATTTATGATGCCTGGGAGAGGTCGCAAAACGCCATAGGAGTGTTTTGTGACTTATCGAAGGCTTTTGACTGCGTTGACCACGGTACCCTTATTCTTAAGCTTAATTTCTATGGCGTGTGTGATTTGGCTCAGAAGTTGATAGTTTCATATCTTACATCTAGATTTCAAAAAGTAGATATTAATGGCGCTAAATCATCTGGTTCGTGTATACAGATGGGCGTTCCTCAAGGCTCAATCTTAGGCCCATTTTTGTTTCTGGTGTATATAAATGATCTTCCTTTCTTTATTAGTAGAAAGTGTGAAATGGTGTTATTTGCAGACGACACATCAATAATATTTAAAACTAACAGAATTAAAAATAATTATGACGATGTAAATAGTGCACTTTCAGAGTTGCTTCACTGGTTTACTGTTAATAATCTTCAGTTGAATGCTAAAAAAACTAAATGTGTTAATTTTTCACTACCCAATGTAAGAGATGTTGAAACCAATATAGAATTGAATGGTCAGAGGTTGGAAATGGTCGATTCAACCTTATTTCTAGGTGTAACACTAGATAAACACCTTCAATGGGGCCCACATATCGAAAGACTTTCTGGTAAACTGAGTTCTGCCGCATATGCGATTCGAAAAATTCGTGAGATAACGGATGTCGAAACTGCTAGAATTGTTTATTTTAGCTATTTTCACAGTTTGATGTCCTACGGTATTTTATTGTGGGGATCTGCCGCTGAAATTGAGACTATTTTCATTTTACAGAAACGAGCTATACGTTTTATTTATAAACTACGGTCTAGATCATCCCTTAGAGAGTTGTTTCGGGAAATTGGTATTTTAACTACTGCCTCGCAGTTTATCTTTAACTGTATTTTGTTTGTGCGGAAAAATATAAATAATTATTCTAAGCGCTGTGAACGTCACAGCTTTAACACACGAAATAAAAATAAACTGTTAAATCCATTTCTAAGACTCCAAAAAATTCGGAAGTCTTTTATGGGGCAAGGTATGAAATACTACAACAAAATTCCACATGATATATTGGATTTGCCCTTAAACAAATTTAAAGTAGCTATTAAAGAAACATTGATTAAGAAAGCATACTATTGTACGCAAGATTATATAAATGATAAGACGGCATGGCTGTAAATTGTATCTATCATAGAACAAACAATTTTGTGGTCTGCGGCTGTTTGATTTTTATAATATTATTGTTATTTCTGCTATTTTAATAGTACAAATGTGTACAAATCTTTTTATTTTGTGGCTTGAGTATGTCATGCACACTTAAATGTCTCTGGGGTGGCGGCGTTATGCGTCGGGTCGTTACATTCCCTAAAATATGGTTGAGTGAAACGTTGGCTGGTTCATTCGTTATACTCGTGAACGAGTGCTGCTTGTGGGGACTGGTCTGCTCTTGTCTACTATTTTTATTTGTAATTAAAGATTTAGCTAACTGAGAAAAGTTAATATTATTTTTAATCTGATAGCTGCACACACAATTTTTGTTGTCCTATCATTCTCCTAAATGATGTTTTTGATTAGGAACGCATAGTATTGTTCAAATGATTATATAGATATTAAGACTGAATTGCTGTAAATGATATCTTTCATAAGACCAAAAATATTTGTGGTTTGCAGCACATTTAATTAATATAATGTTATTTTTGTTAAAATTTGTTTATCCTGTAGCTTGAGTATGTCATGCTCACTCAAATGTCTTTGCGGTGGTGGCGTCATGCGTCGGGTCGTTGCGTTCCCTAAAATATGGTTGAGCGAAACGATGGCTGGTTCATGCGTCATACTCGTGAACGGGTGCCGCCAGTGGGGACTGGTCTGCTCATGTCTACTATGTTTATTCGTACTCATACTCGTATAACTTAAAATAAAAAGTTATTTTCTTCTTTTATTTTAAATCATGTGACTGCAGAACACATGTTTTTGTAGATTTGTCAAATTGTTTTACTATTAAGTACATATTCTTGTAACTGGCGGGAGAAAAAACTAACCTTGACGATTTTCTTGCCCGTTCTTTTACGATCAAGCTCCCGCCCGCAGTGAATGGGCGCGCTAGTTTTTAAGTTTTGACGTTCATAAGAGCTCTTTTGAGCCAAACTTGAATAAATGAATATGAATTTTTTTTTTTTTTGAATTTTTTTAGGGACCTATTTTTGGGAAAGTGAAGCGTCATGTCTGCAGTATTGTTTTATTTATTTGTAATATTTCGAACATTAATGTATAATAACGGTGGATTATTATCTGTTAAGTGTTTGTAAACGTACATGTGTGTTGGTAAATGAAACAAAACAGTGCAACATCACTTTTCAAATTCTCTCAAGAAGTCCACGTGAGACCACAGTAAAGTCCCACATCTTTACTCAATCGGAACATCACTATGTTGATAGCCATAGAACGTAAATTTTTAAAAACGTTTGTTATTTTATGTACCCAATTTATAAAAAAACTACTGCACTGATGGACTCAATTTGTTAAAGATGAATATTATACGGGATCAAAGAGCAAACTTAGGCAGTCGTCATATTTTTAAAACCTCGCATTTAAAAGCGAACTCGTGCGTTACATACGCAGTTACGTTCTATTGGTGCTGTTTAAAAGAAAAACGGTTGGATCTATTAAAAAATAATATATCTCTTACTTGACACTGGCTAAATGTACAAACCGCACGAAGCCAATAATTATAAGAAAAAGAAAATGTTTCATGAAAAATCAACATTTGATTTTATTCAAAGAGATTTAATATAGTAATAGAGCGGCTATTAGAGACTTTTCCATACAAAAAATTTGAGCTGGCGCGGAAGTAGCGCTATCTAACGTTGAAAAGCAAAACAGCATATTAAAAACAATTAGAATAAGTTTTACCTACTCCACGGTAGGCGTCGCTTTGCAGTAGGGATGTTCTAAACTAAATTAATTTCATTTTATCCTTATCAGTCACCCTTAATAATAACTTCCACAATAGAAAATACTAATGAATTCTCTCTATTAGGCATAACTATAGATAGTAACTTAAACTGGAAGACCCACATTAAAAACCTTCGATAAAAAAATATCCAGATTCTCCTATGCCCTTCAATAAATTAAAAGAACAACAGATTTGCAAACAGCTTTAACTACATACTATGCCTATGCATATGCAAGGTTTAGTTACGGGATTATTTTGTGGGGAAGTAGTACTACACCTTCTATTTTTATTCTTCAAATGAAATAATTTGAACTTTGACAAACATATAACATAGTATAAGTTAAAGTTATAATAAATTTATTTGAATATGTGATATGACAATTTTAAAAAAATTATGTAAAAATATAAATAAATAAATAAAAAATAACCGTCTGTGAAACGTTATGGAGTGCCATAAACATTGATTTGATAGTTTTACTATTATAGTGTATAACAGTCCCCTAACGCAAGTATTATTGAATCAGAATATTCCTACTTATATCAAACTTATACTTACAATTTAAAAATATTATTTATTACATTAATCGTTAAATAAAACGACATCACTTGAACATCACTAAATCATCTACTTCCGCATCGACAACTGTGGCGAGATCCTAAAAGTAGTGCTTTTGCTTCTCACCGCTAGAGGTCGGCAAAGGGCATAAGTAATGTTCTAGAACA
Source organism: Musotima nitidalis (assembly GCA_949126915.1). Classification (NCBI taxonomy): domain Eukaryota; kingdom Metazoa; phylum Arthropoda; class Insecta; order Lepidoptera; family Crambidae; genus Musotima; species Musotima nitidalis. The sequence continues at coordinate 1,708,757 of OX421434.1, read as the reverse complement.
ATTTATTGAAAATTATTATATAGTCTGATTATTGAGTAAATATAAAAAATTCTTACGAAAATAAACTGTAATCACGTTCAGCCTTTTTACCATAACGGGATTTGCAATATCGCAGTACGCAATTTGGCATATTTTCTATAAAATTTGTCAAATCTGTTCCCGCACAAACACGACTACACTAGAGGGCGCATAAAATCATACTGAGCGACTTTTTACCACTTGGTAATAAGTTGTGGATTACAGTTTTGATCTCAATGTCCTGTCTATAGTAATAGTTAAATGTCTTTGATTTTATTCTTCTAATTATATAAGGTAGTTATCTGAACCAAAAGTTTGTTTGTCATTAAATTAAATTTCTTACTCTAATGTCATTACATTATGTACTGATAATTTTTTACTGTTCTATATATGCTTATATTGCTATGCTCTTGCAGGCTTCATGTGCTGTACTAAATTAAATATTTTATAACATTCTATACCTACACCACATGTAACGCAATAAACGTTTTGAATTGAATTGAATATGTGCGTCGCAATATCTCGAGTCATAAAACGGGCGTGTATGGGTCTTATTTATGGCAAGCAAAACGCTCATATTGATATGGTATCAATAAATGGTTACAAAACTCGAGTAAAATTTTAGAGTAAATATAAATCACGTGTTGAATTTTTCAATGTGACTTCATGGGCAAATAAATAATATAAGTTCGTCTCTTGTTCGTCGTTTACTTACTATTATTTAGTTTTATCGATAGCCCGTGCTTGACGCAAGCATAATAGGTACAGCTCAAAATATTGCGAGTTGCGACTTGCAAGTACAAGTGACAAGTATGGAAAAATATCTACCTAAAGTCATTCAATCTCCATGTAAACGTTCAATGACAAAGACAGAAGAAAGAAAGAACGAATGGCAATTATGACACTTTTTTGTTATTAGTGTGTTTAGTTTAGTGGTTTTAACTCTTTGTTTAGCCCTTTATTTAAGCAAATAATCGACTAATTGGAATTTTGAAAAAAGAAAAGAGTAATATAAAAACAAATTAGTGTTGAAAAATATTTACAAAATAATATTTGAAATAAATAATAAATCCTATCACTCGTAAAAAAAGAATAGGCAATAAAATACGTCTACAAAATATAACAATAATATTTTTTTAAAAATTGGTGTGTAACCTTTTGCATATTTATGAAAAAAAAACCAAAAATAGACACATGCATCCGGTGTGAAGTTTGTGATTATTACAGTCGCAATTTCAAGTTCACTTTCGTTCGCGACTGTGATCCACTTTCTCATTTTCTCACTTTCAAAAAAATCGTATTCCGTCAATTCCGTGTGAGCAAACTAGTTTTCGGTGAGTCTAGTGAGAGGTGCAGTTGTTGTGTGGACAGTGTATTTTTATCTGAATGGTTTTTAATTGACGAATATGTTGTATACGGAAGAATATCTTAGGGAGAAGTTAATCAAGGAACTGGACGCCGTTCACGTCGTAAGTACCTGTCAAAATTTCTTTCTCGTACTGCATGCCGCGTCAACGTAAAAAAATATATTGTGAATGAATGGGTTTAGTATATTATTAGCGAAGTGTTTGTGCTGACGTAATGACTAAAAGAGCGGACCCTGACAAGTTCAGTGTGACGAAAGAGGCGCTAGTTCCTGGCGTTTTCTTCGCTCTTTTTCTGCGGTGGTGCGTGGCGGCGTACCCTTATTCAGGGCAGAGAAAGCCTCCTATGTATGGTGATTACGAAGCGCAACGCCATTGGCAAGAGATAACAGTACACACGCCGGCAGCAAAATGGTATCACAACACTTCACACAACGACCTGCAATACTGGGGTCTAGATTACCCTCCCCTTACTGCTTACCACAGTCTGCTGATGGGATTGGTGGCAGACTGGCTTGACCCAGAATCCGTTAGACTGTTCGCGTCGAGAGGCTACGAAAATGAGTTCCACAAGATGTTTATGAGATGGACTGTATTCCTGAGTGATGTGTACTTTTTTATGACTGCAGTGTTGTGTATTTGTATAGATTTAGAGAGAGTTAAGCCAAAAGAGACGAAGCAAGTGTTCAAGAGAACAGATCTGGCTACTTTAATGATGCTATTGTATCCAGGAATGATTCTCATAGACCACGGACACTTTCAGTACAATTGTGTGTCCTTAGGGCTGTTCCTGTGGGCCACATTTTTCATAGTTGCCATAGAGAATGAAATACTTGCCACTATATTCTTTACTTTAGCAATAAATTACAAGCAAATGGAACTATATCACTCATTGCCATTTTTTGTTTATCTACTGAGGAAATGCTTTATCGGATTGCCTCCTAAGAGAAAATTTTTCCATTTTATCCTCAAATTCAATAAACTAGCCGTAGCAGTCATATCCTGTTTCATTATTATCTGGTTTCCATTCAGAGGTTCTTTGAACAATATACTTCAAGTCGGCTACAGACTGTTTCCCTTAAATAGAGGAGTTTTTGAGGACAAAGTGGCTAATGTGTGGTGTTTTGTAAATGTGTTTTTAAAGTTAAAAACCTTTTATACCAATGAAACTATGGCACGTATGTGTTTATCCATGACAGCAGTTGCTTCATTGCCATCTTGCGCAGATATGTTCATCCGTATAAACAAAAAGAAGTTTATTTTGTGTCTTGTTAATGTTTCTTTAGCATTCTTCCTTTTTTCGTTCCAAGTTCATGAGAAGAGTATTCTTCTAGCAGCAATACCAGTAGCCTTACATCTGCCCGAGGATCCGTTCATGTGTTTCTGGTTCTTACTTATATCTAACTTTAGCATGTTACCACTACTCATAAAAGATGGTTTAGTTATACCCTTAGTTTGTACAAATGTCGTATATATTTGCTTTTACAGTATATGCTTGAGATTGTCGCAGCAGAATACAACAATATTCTCATTCATGAACGCTAATTTAGTTTATAGAACAGTTAAGGAGAGTAAAGAAGATTCGGTGTTATTAAAACTTCTCAGTACTACTTTCTTTTTCTCTCTTCTCGGTATGTTTTGGCTCACTATAGGGTCTGTATTCGTAGAGCCTCCACCACAGTACCCAGATATCTTCCCTCTGCTTGTCTCCATGTACTCTTGTGTACATTTTGTTGTATTTTTCATATACTTCAATTATCAACAAATATCAATACCGTATTATTTACATAAGCCGAAAGTGAAAACAAATTAAGTACTTAAAAAAGCCTTTCTAAGCTGTTTTATGTAATACTTTTAAAACTTGTACATTCCCAACTAATAAATTTTTAGATTTTAAATTGTCTTTTACTTGTATGTACCTCACTTCTTGTAACAATATAATACTATCCATTTCATACAAAATAAAAAAAATACTTGATTGTCTTTAAAAGCAACAGGATAATTTAGATTCGTCAATGATTTTCAAACAAAATGGAAATTCAATTTTTTTTTTAACAATAATAAAAATAAATAAATAAATAATTTCAGACAATTACACCAATTATTTAGTTACAAAAAAAAGTATCATTAAAAACTTGTGTTTTGGATACATATATATCTTTTTTTAAATACTCACTTTATATATATAGGAAAACACCCAGACCAGAACAACCATTCATATTCATGCATACAAATATTTGTCCGTGTGGGAATCGAACCCACGACTTTAGGAGTGGAATGCAGGTATACTCGCCACCACGTCAAATCGGTCGTCAATGAAAAAATACAATGAAAGAGTTATATGTACAGTAGTTATACAAGAGGCAGTATAATAATCAAGAAATAAAAGCAAAATGGATTCTTTGTCAAAATCAGACACTCCTGATCGGTCAGATTTTACTCTGCCATAACATTAAACAGAATATGTGCCACATATGCCTTACCTAGCGACTATACACACATTGAATATCCATATACATTTAGACATCTCTCAGCAAGGCTCTCCGTTGATAGCTGCCGATAAATAATAAATATCGCTATGTTAAGTAGGGATCCGATGATGTGCCTTTTTTATATCGGCATTGCACAGACATCTTGCACTATTCAGCAACTTTATTCTATTAACTAACACGTTTTACATATTTAAAGGGCTCATATTTAATGTGTCATCAAAATTAATAAATTACCAACCTAACCTAACCTTTTTGTACATCAAAAAATTCTGATGGAGCACCTAATCCCCTATTAGATGCTAGATCAGTATTTTTGATGATCAAAAAAGTATTTTTTAGAGGTTCAGTTTATTATATTCCTATTTAAAGTAGCTGAGTCACAGAATTGAGGCTATAGATTCATGACTAGTTTCTAATGGCGGGAAGCTATGTAGCTGCCGACTGCTACAACTCAGCTGATATTTAAGTAGACTTTGAATTTGAGCCTGTAATTTAAAGCTTAGGGGTTTTTGTACCACAAAGTGACTAAAGATTTCAGCCCATTGGAAGGATAGAGGTCACCGCAGTCAGTGGACGGTTGCAATTCCAGGGGCATTAATAGCGCGTTGCGCTTTAATTCCAGGTCCTTTTTGATACTTGTATTACTGTACTATACACCACCACCTAACTTGATGGTTTACCTAGCCTCTGTTTTTAATATAGTAGTATTGGGGTACTGATCAAGAGACCGAAGCTTTATTGAGTAGTTATTGAAACGTTTCTCTTAAAACTCCAGAGGATACATGAATTACAGGTTACATGCCTATGGTTACTGCACCCATCTAAGTAATGCCGATTAGTTACCAACTGCAAACGCGGTATGCAGTGCAAATGGGATGAATTGCGCTTACTCCGTCACCGCAGCCTATAGACGCTAGCACCAAGGGCCCCACTAGCGCATTGCTGACTCTTTAGGAGCTGATTCACGCCCTTGTTGGTGTTACTATACCCCGCCACCACTAAGGTTGACTTTTCAGCTTTATTTTCGGATCGAGAATCATGAATTATGTGTCAGATTTTTGGTGATAAAAACCATCCCTAGGGTCACTCATTTAAACAATCCCAAGCAGGTTCAGTTTGCGTTCAATCCTTTGAATATAGTAGAATTGAGATGCTGATTAAAAGACCGGAGCATTATACAGTGGTTATTAAAGTCCACTTCAGTTAAGAATCACGTTTCTCTCGAGACTCCAATGTGGAACGTGAAGTCCAGATCACGTGCTGTGCTCTGGATGCTGCACGCATCTGGGTCCGGGACATAAGAGGCTCTTGTGGTTACGTGATGTCAAAGGTTGCAGCTAGATATCATAGCGATACAGAATTTATTATTGCTCTTGTATGCTACCTACAGTTAGCGGTTTTGTTAGTGGCAATTGTTATTTATCATACCTACATATACTCAATATATTTAAAAAAACACTGTTCAGACGACACATAAATTTTTGAGTGTATAAAGCTTATTATGATAGAAAAAGGGGGAAATAATTTGATGATGAATTGCTGAGGGAAATGGTACTAAAAGACATGCTGTGCCGGCTCCAGATATGCTGGGAGCAAGGCAGGAGCGTTTAATATCACTTACGAAAAATAGGTTCTGATAATGTTTCAATTGAAATATTGATTCTGTGCTCCAAAAGCCACGCCATTAAAAAAAGGCGTTTCTTTCTTCTGTACAGTAAATATTTCGACAAAAGTATACACCGATAAAAGAAAGTTAAATGGAAAGTAAAAATATTGTGACCCGGTTATCAACAATTCACAACATCAACCTCAGATAGAAACCAGTTTCGCCAAAATCTGAAAACCATTGAATGCGCATAGGAATTCGATTACGAAATTATGTATTCAATAAAACATTCAAACTTATTTGTGTGGTCTCTTTTATGGGACATACTTCTGTAATTGGTTTGGCGATTGAGTTCGTTGTCTTGGGTCGTTTCTCAAACATTACAAATACTTGTGTGTATGGAAAAGAAAAGAATATTTGCGGTGATTGCAATATCCTAATGAACTTTTCTCATATTGATTAGTGAAAACAGTCAACAACTTAGTATAGTAAAAGTATATGTTTTCGATTACTACCTTTTTCAGATTATTATTAAAATACAAAGCATGTTGTTGAATTAATTATTACTTTCACAAAACTGCTGGATCGCTCCACTTGTAATGGTATGTCCATCGTAACCTTGACCTCTAGAAATAACAAGATATTCTCACAATTTCACTGTTTGCGATATGTCCAACGTCAGATCACTAAGCTCTGATGATAAATTTTATGTTTATTTAAATCGTTAGTGCAATATTAACATGCCGGTAGCGACTAGCATATATTAACGTGGAACCGCTTTGTGGTTACAAATCTGTCGCAGGTATTTTAAGTCTACCAGTTTCCTAGCAATCTGGGTTTTTCAAATTCCTGCTTAGCTTAGCAATCTTTTGATTGGATGAGAATTCCGGAACTATTTTTTAAAATTTAAAATGTTGCATTTAATAAATAGCTGAATTAAATGAGCAGACAACGAAATTACCTGAAGTTTTTGGATAAGATAAGGTTTTTCAGAAATTCTTAGACTTAAGTAACTATGATGAGTTTGCTTCCGTAAAGTGCTTATTCATTCCTTGATTTTCCCGTTTTCGTCTGTTAAAGGCCCAGTGACGCTTATATCAGGATGAATGTCATCTCAATTATCATACGCAAGTTTTTTCTGCTTCATCATCATCTCAGCCATTAGAAGTTCACTTCTGAACATAGGCATCCCTAATTGCTTTCTACGTCAAGCGAACTCAACATCTCAATTTTCTGCTTGCTTTCTAAAATTTATTTTACCGTTTTGTACCTATGGATTCCACTGACCTAAACTCATTGAGGTACTGAGCAATGAATAGTGATCAATTTAACAATCAGTCCTGACAGAAATATCTAGTCGCGGCATGTGCGGCGGTTTTCACTGTTGCATAATTACACGCGTGATTTCACACCGTTGCCGCCGCACGCGCATAGACGCGCTGTGGCTATTGGTTCGAACCAAGTGTGTTGAAGTTCATCATCAGCCTATCTTTGTCTACTGCTGAGCACAGGGCCTCCAATGACACGTTACTGAGCGCGATCTTCAGCTCGTCGCCTCCAACCGCTGCCACCAGGCGCTGTGGATGTTGGTTCAAACCCAAAGTATGGAAGATCATCAGCCCATCCTCGTCCACTGCTGGACATATGGCTCTCCAATGACGCGCATGTCGTCGCTCCATCTTAAAGTGCATGCTCTGCTTGAGCATGCACTTAAAGCATCCACACATTGCTCAGACATGGCAGAAGACAGAACCTTGCCGAGATTTTTACTAACTTATTTTTACCCGCTTAGTAAAATGGCCCTGGACGAGTCAGCTCTGGCTTTCCAGCTCGTCTAACACTTGTATTATTGGTTTTATTTCTGTTCTACTTGTTTAATTAATAAAAAAAACTAAATAGTGTCTCCTTTACAACTATATACACTTTTTGCATATATAGCCGGACATAGACATAAAAAAGAAGTAGTTTGTATGGTATATTCCCTTTATGTCGAGCCGAAAACCTTGCCTCGCTTCTATTACCTTTATGTAGAGTTTAGTTTTCTGTGTCGCTTCTATTCCCTCTATGTCGAGTTTCTTTACCACGCTTTTATTACCTTTATGTCGAGTTAAATAATATCATATTTTGAAAGTATGTACAGTCGTGTCCAATGAAAAGCAAATAATTTAGAATTAATTTTTACACAAGAAGGGATTTAAAAACAACTTATATATAACTTTAACCATTCAATTCTAAGAACCGGAGCAATATATCATGTTTGTCTGCCAGATTACAAAAAATTCACCAGTGATCGCAAAAGCTTTTCTGGTTGTAGAAAGTAGTGGGGTACATAATTTTTTTATGCTTATGTTAAATGATTGCGAAAATGCATTTCAGTCCATGGATCTGGACTTAGTTGATGGGACATTCTTTTCAATTCCCCGACCATTCTGTCAATTATATTCCATACATGCCGACATTTGAAACCAAGATATAAGTATTTGAAAATTATATCATCTTAACGTATTAAAACAAATAAAAATCACTTTTTATGATTTTAACTTACATCCCTGACTGTACCTGTTCACCAAACTCGACATAAAGGTAATAATCGTAAAATATCGAATCGAATATATAAGAAAGCGTAAAATATCAACACTTTGGAGAACAATAGATTTCGAGACTCGACATAATGGGAATCGACATAAAGGGGATAAATCGTTTGTTGTATATAGGTGGTACATAAAAAACTTATATGGTCCTCAATACGGAGTATCGTGCAAATTCACCAATACAAACAATTTAAAAAAAATTACAAAACCAAATTGATAAACTGTATCATTTTCCTTGTTCTGCAGAGTTGAATATGATGTCGGGATAGCCATGTGGCCTCATGATAACAATGTTTCTCAGTATTCATTTAAATGAAGCACCATGTCATACATACAAATTTATGACAAAGATAATACATTGTTGATGACGTCATTTCAACAATGGCAGCCGCGCCATTTTGTATGTTATAGATGCTCAGATGTTTCCAAGACACCTTATTCATAAAAAAATGTGTAATGAAGACTCTTTCTTAGGGTCCATAGCGTGAAAGTTCTACCTACAAAATGGACGGACAACCTCGTAAAAGTAGTAAGGTGATCCTGATCACATTAGATGCAGGTAACCCTACTTTTTGCCAAAATAAAATCTAGGCTATGTTACTCGTGGATAATGTAGCTTTCAAATGGTAAAAGAATTTTTAAAATCGGTCTAGTCGTTGTTGAGCCTTTTCATTACAAACAAAACAAAGTTTTCCTCTTTATAATATTAGTATAGATAAATACTCTATTCTAGCTTCTTGCATATATATAATTTGAATAAAGAATTACGAAACGCTAGTTCAAAGGTGCCAGTATCTAACAAAGAATCGTCAATTCCAAAGATAACAAATATAAATACTCCTTTTCTAATCTATGAACGCCGCTTATGTGTGCGTGTTATGGAGGCTAGAGGTATGTCAATAATGTTGGTATGTTAATCCGTAATAGCTCTAAGCATGTTTAATTTTCTGATTGTTTTTATACCTAACCCCAAAAAGGTTCAACAAATGTTGGAAACATAAATCCCACTGCCCAATTAAGGCTAAGCTTTCAGAAGTGTTCGAATAATATATTATTATGTTGACTTTATCACTATTTGAAACGAAATAAAGTTTATTTCCGAAATAAAACAAAGAATCAGAATAAACAATTGACGACCGATATGGCGTGGAGGACATTATACCCACACTTCACTCCAGAGGTCGTGGGTTCGATTCCCACCCAGAACAAATCTTTGTGTGCATGAACATGAATATTTCTTCTGGTCTGGGTGTTTTCCTATGTATATTAAGTATGTATTTAAAAAAAAAAAAGTATTTAAGTATGTTTATCCGTTGATTAGTATCCATAACACAAGTTCTTAATGATACTTATTTTGGAACTAAATAATTGGTGTAAGTGTCAGAAATATTTAAATATAGTCTTTTGCATACACAGAAATAGTTCTATCACCTTCTATAGTGCGTGCGTTCAACATACCATCCCATCCCATCTACGTCAATAACTCGGAGATACAGAAATAGAATCAAGTGCATTGATCCACAAAATTCGTGCTAGCTATTAGTAATATGCCAATAAATGTAACAGTGATAGGGAAGTGCTTAAATTTACGATTCACAAACTATTTATAGATATATGTGGTGGTTTCAAAGTACGTTTTACAAATGCAGAAACATAAATAAATATTTTCTGACAATTACACCAATTATTTAGTTCATTAGTATCATTAAGAACTTGTGTTATGGATACTAAACAACGGATTAACATACTTAAATACTTTTTTTTTTGTAAGTACATACTTAATATACATAGGAAAACACCCAGACCAGAACAAATATTCATGTTCATGCACACAAAGATTTGTCCTGTGTGGGTATCGAACCCACGACCTCTGGAGTGAAGTGTAGGTATACTGACCTCCACGCCATATCGGTCATCAAAACTCAAAACATGACTTGCTAATTTTCATTGAGAGTTTTTAATAGCAATTGTTTATTTTGTGACAAAACTTGTAAGTTCTAACACTCGATCCGCGGTTTTTTTGGCGCCATTGCGGAAAAAGACACATCGCGGCAGTATTTTATTTGCAAGTGATCGATTAAGTGATGGATTAAAATATCTTTGTAACAATTCCCGCGCTACTATAATTTCCCGAAAAATCGAGAAACTATTCAACACGACACGGGGCGTCTTCAGGTAAGATAGGAGCCTCAGAACAATAATGTCTTCACGACCAACGCTAAAACGAGAGTGAGCAGCTGAGCGTATTCGAGTGTATTATAATAATAATAATTTATTTGCTATAAAAAGTTCTACATTAAATTAACAGTGACCGAGGTCATCTTTTAAGCAAATAATGCCTGTACCAGATGACCTCGCTCTTCCATAGATACAGGTCATTTCATATGTGTTTGTATGTATGTGTGTGTGTGTACGTCTGTGTGCGCGCGTGTGTGTTTAGGTAAGTGTTAGTATTTCATCAACTTTTTATTATTTTCTCCGTTTCTTCATTAATTATTAATAAGTATTTATACACTTGCCCACTACTTCTATCCAAAACTAGTGTACATTCGCGTTTTTATGTGTAAATAAAGTGGATTTTTGGACATAACTTTAGCAACGTATACTTGTATAGGAAAGTGGCGTATTACAGTACATTGTATTTTTTCCATTTTGACTCCAAATAAATAAATAAATAAATATTTCTGACACTTACACCAATTATTCAGTTCCAAGATAAGTATCATTAAGAACTTGTGTTATGGATACTAAATAACGGATAAACATACATAAATACAACAAATATTCATATTTATACTCACAAATATTTGTCCTGTGTGGGAATCGAACCCACGACCTCAGGAGTGGAATGCGGGTATACTCGCCACCACGCATTATCGGTCGTCAGAATCACTCACTCCAAAACTCCACAGACGCCTCTAGTAAAGTCTTCACTACTTAACTGTGGCATGACTTTGACTTGACTGGACTATGACGGACTTAACTTGACTTTAAATGTGGCTAAATGACGCAAACGCAGCATTAATGCATATTACTTGACTTATTTGAATAGTTGACACTAGCCGGGTACTTTTATGTTCTCCAGAGCCTCGTCCGTTAATCGGCAGGTGCACCACTTGCAGGTGAGGTTGGCTTGGGCTCCTTAAATCTAGGTAGGATCCCTATGCACCCCATGCATTTAAAATACATGCTTATGAATATAAAGAAGAATACCCAAACCTATTCAAACAAAAATATTTGTATGTATTTACAAAATTACCTACATGTGTTACTTCGCGCTATATTCGCTGGCAACGGTTTGCGTTTTGTTAAGAACCAATAGAATCGCTGCGCTGAGCGAAGCTAGGTAAATGAAGCGGTTTCATTGGTTATTGGTCATCACACACATCTCTCGCAACGCATTCTTGCATATCTCTGATGGAAACGCAGCCCTAAAGTAAGCTAAAGCGGTATTTCAAACAAACATTAATAATACTTGTGTCTGGTCATTTAGCCAACATATCCACGACTAATTGCTGTTTAAATTAAGACTTAAAGCTTGATGCAAAGCATTAAGTAAAGATAAAATTACATTTAATGTATCTGCACACTTGCGGTTTAATGTTTATTATCAATTAACTGCGGTTTGTTTTGATTCACACCAGCTGAGGAACATCACGAGATAATTTGGTTTTTTATCCTACTGCTGAACTGAGTGATCCATATAAACGGATATAGTATATACAGGGTGACTTGAAGATGGGTGCAAAGCTTGGAGGTAAAATTAGTATAGACCATTTAGAACCATTTGAGTCATTGTTGTCTTAGACGAAGTTTCACATTTTTTTTTAAATGCTTATTTGGTAATATACTTACTAAGTTTGGGTTTTTTATAAAACTATTATTTTCGCTTCCAAGCTTTGCACCCATCTTCAAGTCAACCTGTATAAGTACCCCTTCTTATAATAATATTGTTTACACATACTACGTTGAAAATTTGTGCAGCGTTATGATAAAAATTTGGTAAATAATTTATTTGTGTACGGCATTTAAATCTGGAGATTTTATTTTTAATTTCATTCTTAAAGAAAAATACGATAGGGTGATTTTTTTTTCCTAAAATTAAAAAGGATCACTCAGTCCAGATGCACATCTCCAGCTCTGGGTCAAGCGGGAGGGTGTGTCAGCCTTGTACTGACTAAAAGCCATCCATTTTCTTTCTGGAGCCAGTTGTGTCCCGGGGCCTCAGTAACACTTTCAAACGGTCCCGCAACCCTGGAAGGCTTGGCCCCCTCCCGAGCCCCTCAGTTTGCTGACGTTTGAGGCGCGCGTGTAATACGAACGCACCAGAATTAGTTTACCTGTAAACATTTTTCAAGTCGCATAATAGTAGGGTAGGAAGGGGCATATTATACGCCCACACTTAGCCAGTTCTAATGTTGATCCTACGTAATAGTCGTGCCTATTGCCGCTAACCGAAAATTGTTATGTTTGCACTGCGCTTGCACTGTATGTTAGGTTGGCTTAGGCTTCTAAGATCTTCCCCCCCGACTGGTCTCCACCTTGTAGTGGTGGGGGGGCTGAGTACCTCCCGGTAGGGCGCAGGAGGCGCTAGGGAAAAGGTAACACCCAGAGACCGACGACTCTGGGTGCCCTTAGTACTGACTACCGGGGGGGAAACTAAGAGGGACCTATGGAGGGTGCTGCGGGTAGGCCAGGAGGGCCCGCTCAGCAGCGCCAGGAGGGTCTAGGCAGCGGGGGCAGGGGGCCTCTGCTGTCTAACCATGGACCCTCCGGGAAGTCGGCCACACACGCTATGGTCGCAGGGGGAGGTAGGAGGGGCGCGTCCACTGCGCCTCTCTGAGGAGGTCCTCCCGGTTTTGGTCCGGGGGACGTTGGCCGCAGGCGGGGTGTCAGAAGCTGCAACCCAGCTACTGGCCCCCGCCTCTTTCTCAACAAGCGGCGGGCGTCGTCGGAAGATTTTTAGTGGGTATTGCTGCCGGCGGTCGTGTCTGCCGGTGGTGAGTCCCACACCCCCTTTCGGTCCCCCTTTGGCCGGAAGGCAGTGCGTAAATGCATTTTGTTACCGACGTAAAACAAAAAAAAAAAAAAGGCTTCTAAGATCTTGATAGGATACCTATATACTACCATATTTTTTATACTTACAATATCATAAGCGTAATTATAATTTTTTGAGCCAAGGAGAGATGCGGGATCTAAAAAGCTATCTTATCTGACTGGTGGATGAAAAGCATCTTGACTTTATAATGGAGGATTTAAATAGATAAGTACATTCTGTTTAACACCCCCGTTTTGCAGTTAAATTTCAACAATCTCCATCCAAAGGTTAATGAAATTGTTATAAGCGATAACTTCAATTGTATGGCTTTTCTTTTGCAATAACATTATTTTGTTGTTTCTATATTTAACTTTTGTGCGTTGATTGTTAGAAATCCGAAATTTGGTTTCTTCATTTTAACGGTTACTAAATGAGTCCTAAGCCAACGATTATTAGGCTCATCAAAACTACATTATCAGACGCAGAACTTACTACAGTGCCTGGTAAAAATGTTGCAAATATTTCAAAATGCCATTTGTACAATAGAGTTCGTACATTATCGTATCACATCGTATCTCGTATGTGATGGCGACACATAATAGTACTTATTATATAGTTAAAATTAAATATATATAGACGATAAATGTACGGAGAATCAGACCCCGCAGTTAAACCGTACTCACGGTTTTGTGGGACTATGTTATAAATAAGTTGTTATAACCTGTACTTACTGAATAAATAAATAATAAATAAACTTATTTTTTCTATTTTTATTTAAAAAACAAAACACAGACATATAACAATACGTCAAATGCGATGCAACTTAATTAAGTTGACATTTAGCTTTAATCATGTCTGCCTTGTTAATTAATTTTTCTGTAGTGTAACCTCACGAGGGGTTGTAAGAGTCGACGAAGAGCAATCCTACCGGATGATGGGCATCCTCGTCAAACTACATACTGGGGGCCTACCGCCGAGTTCGATGGCAATCGATTATAAGGCAAAATGGATTTCGAATTGATTCTGTTGTACCGCCAAACTCATGGAAATCGAAACAAAATGGCGTTCTCCATTTACCTATTGGTCTGTCACGGACTGAAGATCATGAATGAGAGGTGGCTGTCGGCGGATTCCCCGGTACGAATTAATGAACGTAAACAAAGTTTGATCTAGATGGATTACCGGTAATCCATCGAATTCGGCGGTAGGGCCCCTGGCTTGAACTGCGATCACCGACCAGCAAACCAGTAATCTATTGGGGATGTTAATGTTCAGCAGTGGACTATATGAAGCTAATATGGTGACAATATTTAAACCTAAGGCTGAAGCTTCCATGGTCTAATGATTACCACGTGTTATTATCAAGAACGACGGTTTAACATGCCCAAAGTTAGATGTGCTACATCAAAAGCACATGAAAAAACGTACAGACTAGGTTGTGTTATTTTTTTTAATAAACAGTGTACATACCAACCTACAATTTACCAAAAACGCAAACATGCTAAAAAAGACATTGACGAATTAGTAGCTAATTATGAAGGTCAAACAGAAATGTGAACTTAGTCTTAGTACTTCCTTTATTTTTTTTATTACGTCGGTAATAAAATCCATCAAAAGAGGACCGAAAGGGGGTGTGGGGCTCACCACCGGCAGACGCGACTGCCAGCAGTAATACCCACTAAAAATCTTCCGACGACGCCCGCCGCTTGTTGAGAAAAAGGCGGGGGCCAGTACCTGTGTTACAGCGTTTGACACCCCGCCTGCGGCCAACGTCCCCCGGACCAAAACCGGGAAGACCTGCTCGTAGAGGCGCAGTGACCGCGCCCCTCTTACCTCCTTGTGCGACCATAGCGTATGTGGGCGACTTTTTGGGGTTCCATGGTTAGACAGCAGGGGCCCCGCTTCCAAAGACCCTCCTGGCGCTGCTTGACGGGCCCTCCTGGCCCGCCCGCTGCGCCATCTACAGGTCCTTCTTCGTTTCCCCCCCCCGGTAGTCAGTATTAAGGGCACCTAGAGTCGCCAACCTGATGACATTATTAATTGACGTATGTAGTAAGTTTTTTGTCAATAAAAGTATTCTATCCATATTTCCTTCGCGCACCAATTGGAAGATATCTTTTATTGCACTTTTATGGGACAAACTGTGCCCTGTACCAAAATTAATTCTATTGTGCTTACATTATTTTTCTGTGTGTACTAAATAAATAAATAAATAAACAACAAGTGGTTGTAAGGATGGATTAGTAGACTAACTACCGTTGAGAAAACAATAGCCTTGTTGCTTAACGTTGGGTTTGCTCAACTCGTGCGCACTGTTCGTCTGTCATAATGCTTACGACAAATAAACTTGAACTCTATGGAATCAGGTGGTGCAATGTGCTAATTATTTTACGCTATTCTTGCAAAATTTGCTCGTTTCTTAAAATACGTATGACAGTTTTTTTTTCATGAAATTTATGCTCGAATATTACTTTAAAGACATTTCGACACTGAATCTTGATGTTTAAAAAGGCTCTTATTTGGATTACTTACTGTTTTTATTTGTAAATTTTGCTCGCGTGGAGTTATTTGTATTAAGTCCATGACATGATTTATCTGAGTGTCAAATTGTAATAAATTATTTTTAGAAGTTTTAATACTTGTTTAGATGAAGGTGCCTCTATTTTAATTGCTATGGTTTCCGCACTTAGTTTTTAAACTGGGCGATTTTACGTGGCGAAAGGTTTTCATTCATTATGTATCAGGTCATTGATGTATCAAGGGAACCAGTTTTCCTTCTATCTTGTCTTTAAGATCACCACAAGACCTGAAGTTTCTACTTGATTGAGAAATTATGGGTGCAATTCAAAAGGTTTCACCTCTATTTATTGATTGATGATTTCCTGGATAAAACTATCCTATGTCTTTTCCAGGATCTAATAAATCTCAAGGACAAATTTAATCCAAATCTCTTTAGCGGTTACGGTCACAGACTTCTGCATTTGTAATATTAGTATAGATGTATTTATAACTTCATCACGTGAATGTATGATTGCTGAACGATGCTATTAAATGAAAGATCATTATAGTCAAGCACTTCTAGCGCCAATTGAGGTTTATACTGAAGGTTATTAACTGTAGAGGGCTCTCATTGATGGGTCTGACCTGATGAGACTTAGCATTCGTTGACAATGAACTGGCACTTAAAATTGTTTAGTTAAGGCGTCTTGTTAGTAGTGTTGCCAGGTTCGAGGGTAAGAGTGAGGAGAACTATCCTAAAGGTGAGAACAAATGCAAAAGTAAACAGCTGTAAGCTGTGTATTATATATCTATACCACCTCTAGCTCTTGGCATCTCTAATCAACTCTACCTTTCTTATTGCTCATTGCTGTCAACATGGGCGAAGGTAACTTAGCATCTCAAAACATTTGACACGTTTTGTCAAGAAATCTGTGTGCTAAAAGTGAACTTTGCTACAACCATAGAATTATTTTACATACATAAAATAAATTCACGCCTGTTTCCCCGAGGGGAAGGCAAAGGCATATAATACGCCAATTATTATTGTGCCTATTGCCGCTTACCGGGCACTGTTATGTTCGCCAGAGCCTCGTTCGTTGTTCGGCAGGTGCACCACTTGCAGGTGAGGTTGGCTTGGGCTCCTTTGGTCTTGGTAGGAATCCTATACACCTAGAATTATTTAAGCAATGTTTTCGCGCACCCGAAATGGGCGTAAGATTATGTTTGTGGTTTATAATGCCAAAATAGAAAATATGATAGAAACCTGTTTAGGATCCTGTTATTAGATTGCTACGATTAGGTACTGTTGGTGAAGTCCAATGATAAACCCAGCAGTGCAATATCTCTAAACAAATACTAAGTTTTGCGTGGATCGGAACGTGTGCAATAAGTATTTAATGATTTTGTAACGGTAGTTTTAAAATAGTTATTTTATCTACAAAGACAGTAACAGACTACAAATTAACGTAATACGAAACGTCCGTATTGTAATTTTATCAGTTCAATTCAATAAATCTGCGATTGAAATCCATAAATTGTATAATTGCATATTTACGAAAAAACAATAAGGAACAAACAGCTGACGGAAGATCAGACGAGCTCATTAATGATGAAAGGATTCTTTACGACAATAATAATTACGTACATGTCGCTTTCAAGGCCTTGATAGGACACTTTCACTTCGATTTGTCGCTGTAAATCCATCTCTTTAAAGACTTTTTTTTTTATCTGCGATCAAAGCCTATAATTTGGCGTCTGACCGCAGTAAGTGGTTAAACATGCTGTTTGGTGTATTTGGAAATGCCCACAGAGCTTGCAGAACTGGTTGAAACGTAAGGTGTATATGATTATATGCATACCTTCTAGGTTTGGTCACAATACCAGCGGGAAGTGGACGCGACGGTGACATTTATCTGTTTTATTTCAACAAGAGCCTGATATTTCCTTAACGAACGAGGATTTTGATATTATGCTTGCTACAACTTTTCTACCAAAGGAATCAATGTAATTAAGCCATTAAAGTGGAAACGAACAAACACAAGTACAAAGCAAATTAAAAAAAAACGCTATATTGGTGTATGTGAAAAGTTGTAATTTATTTATAAGTATAAAATAAGTTGTAATTAGAATAAAAGAGACTGTGACCCATAGACAAACCAGTTAAACGGTTTTGTGGGATATGTTTTATGTAACTTGCATTATTTAAAGGAAATAAACGTTTTATCTATCTAATTGTACCAAGTTTACTTTTAGCACAGAAATCTCTAAATTCAAAGCGTTTCAAATGGTGACGGGTGGCTTACTCTTCTTATATTTTCAAGACAGGGTCGAAGCATTCTTTGGAGGTGCCGTTTCCACACAAACTTTATCTAATTATCATAAAAATTAAATAAAATATACTTTATTGTCTTTAAGATCAATGATCATTTAGATTCGTCAAACATTTACACAAAATTGAAATTCCATATATTTTTTAACAACAATGAAAGAAATATGAGCGGTACCATAATAAAGAAGTAAAAGCAAATGGGTTCGCTGCTATATATCTTTAGACCTTTAATTTGTGTTGGTGCCTAATTATATTTTGTCTCTCACAAAGAGATCTGCCACCTGTTGACTGTTTTAAAGCACTGAACTCCGTTGTAGAAGTTTTTTTTTATCTCTGACGTCAAGGGAACCATTGAAACCATTTCATGATATTCATATGTTTTGCTCGCAATTGGCGAAGTATCGTGGTTATCCCACTGCTTTCATGCATCGACTACTTTTCGTTAGGCAAAATTTGGGCATAATGACCAGTCCCATAAAAATCAATATCTAGAAAGAGATTTCACAATAGAGATCTACAAATATATGCCTTTTTTAAATAGTCGCAGCGAAGTTTATTTTGCCACAAATGGATATATGGGCATAAGGTTATGTACGAGTACTTAAGCATGTACGTTTATAAATACTTTCGCGTCTGCTGTGTGACATATTTGTCGCGTTCGCAGTGTTACGATAATACCGCTGTAGACTTGTGGTCATCGCTTGATATTTACCCGATTAAATCGGCGTCCAATAATACGACTTATTTATAACCATTTAAATTCTTCAAAACGTGGCTGAGTTTTGCAATGTTTGATTGCTCTTGTAAAATCTTGATGGATAAAAAAATGTTGAGTAGCACTTTAGTTAAATACTATAATGTTATTTTTTTCTCGTGAAGGTTGTTTATAATTTATGTTTTTATTCTCTACAATTAATGTAATGTTTGTAAAATTTTAATGCTTATGAAGTAATTATAATTATTTGTTGCAAAATCATACTGACAGTGTTGATGATGGTAATGGAAAATCCACTCAAAAGTTTTAAAAAAATAGTCGATAATACAAAATTGTTACTCAATTTTCTGATACTCCACGCATGAAGTGAACCCCAACACACTGCTTATAACAATGGATAAGGTATTAGGACAAGGTTACACTTCTGATGTAGAAAAATCTGGATGACAGAAGCTTATGCTCTCTCCGACTCAGCGCAAAAGCTATTTAGATCATTAAATATGTCTACACTCAACAATAACACCAAAAAAGGCCCACGAAAGTGTAGAGAGTGGAGGTGAATAATCACGCTGTTGGTCGCATTTGTGCCGCACTCATGTTATTTCCAATTTTACATCCTATTCTAGTTTAACCATTTCATTATGTTTCCCTCTGGTTTGCGTTGGTCAGATGGCCGTCGCTCCGTGTGATTCAAATCTGGTTAGACCAGTAACAAAACCCTGAGCCCTAAAGCTTAAGTCTAGAACATAAACAGAATAATGATAGGATGGTGACGATGATTGAAATACATAAACTAAACTCTTTGTATTCCAAATACTTCAAATATGAACTCCTATATAAATGATCGTGACATTTAGTTAAATGTGTTGTATTATGTAAAACATCTAGTTATCTTTTTTGTCCTAAGACCTAATTCTACTCTTGTAACATCTCTATTTATTTCCAAAGTCCTGCTGCGCAGCAAGCCCTTGTTGTTAATTTTATAGTTCGAAGTCAATGTTGACTTCAAAATCTCATTATGAGACAGTATAGCAAGTAACAAGCATTATGTTAAAGTCTTTGTTCGTCAAAAAGACAATAGAATTCGTCTTCTTATTGCAACGAGATGCACATAAGTACTGGCCCTCCTGTTAGCTTTATAGTCAATGTTGATGCCCAAATATACTTTACTTATTCAGAGCCAGTATAACATGGTTGTCAAAACGAGCTTGTCCTGAGCACGTTGTGTGTTATAAAGACACCAGAAGTACTGACCCTTCCTGTTCATTTTAAGGTCAAAGTTAATGTAAAAATCGACCTCTCAAAGTTATTCAGAGACTGTAAAACAGCATTTCCTGACCCAAAAGTGCGTCAAGACAGTACACTCGGTCTCTCTTTCTGTTTCTGACGCAAAGCACTTGAATACTGCCCCTTCCTGTTAAATTTTAAGGTCAAAGATGATGTACAAATCGACGTCACAAACTTATTCAGAGACAACAACAGCGTTTCCTGACCGATATGTGCGTCAAAAAGACAGCAGAATCTGAGCTCTGATTGCGACTCGACACACAGCACATGAATACTGCCCCTTCCTGTTCATATTATAGTTTAAGGTCAATGTATACGTCAAAATCTGCGCCACATACTTATTGCCTCTTAAGTAACTACAGTCCGGTACAGAAACGCATACTGCATACGCAAATATGTGCGTTAGTGATTATCTTCAATGTTAAATTTATTTAATATATGAATAAGTGGACTACCGAATAAGATGAATAGGGTTAAGCCAGAGATGGACTGGGTTTGTGAAGAATGATATGATTAAGAAAGAGGTAATGAGTAGATGATAAATAAATTAGATAAGGAGAAGAAAATCTGCGCCAATCCCATATAAACTGAGAGTAACTCCGGAGGAAAATGATGATTCAATAAATGTCATATTAGAAGTTACAGAAGAAGAAGTTACAAATAATTGACGCCCACAAGCAGGTCAGCGCAGACGGCTTTGAAAAACTTACTTTAATATGACTGTGAAGAGTACGAAGATAATATTATATAAAAGGAGTATTATTTCGTCAGTCACATCATGTATAATAGAAATAAGTATTCATGAAGATGCATTTACTAAACAAGCGCGGTTTGCGCAATCAACATTATGACGGCCGACGGCCTTGCATACTCGTGCCGTAGGTTTGTACTAATTGAAGATTTACTTATGTTCTACATGAATACATAAGCTCACGCCCAAATACACCGTTTGAGGTGAGCAGAAACCTTGCATTAACTATAAAAGGAACAAATGTAGTTGTGGCTATTGGAAAAACTAGCAGGCTTGACGTCGGAAAGGGTAACCTGCTTGCCAATGGCTTATTCAAGAATGCCGAAGACCGTGTGAAGTGGAGGTAAAAATGTCGTGACCGGGATAGAGTTATCCTAAGAGTTTAGGTGATGATGATATAGTTGGAGCAAAAATCACTTTTAGAACAGGAATCTCTAGATAAAACATGCCAATGGTGAGAGGTGGCTAGACCTTCACCCACATTGACGCGAAATGAGATTTTATTCCCTTAGTCATTTCGGGAAAGATATATAATGGAATATTCTATCTACGAGTACTTTTAGATAAAATATTCATCGTTCATTTGGTGCAACAATGGCATAATTACACTTTAACGCAATGTTTCAGTCAATCTGTCTCCCTTCTTTTTTTTTTTTTTTCAAATTTTGTGACTGCAGAACACAATTGTTTTAATATTATGTATTTTAATTGTAACTGGCGGGAGAAAAAACCAACCTTGACGATTTTCTTGCCCGTTCTTTTACGATCAAGCTCCCGCCCGCAGTGAATGGGTGCTTTAGTTTATAAGTATGACATTCATAAGAGCTCTATTGAGCCAAACTTGAATAAATGAATTTTTAATTTAATTTTAATTTAATTTAATTTTTTTTAATTTAATTTAATTTAATGTTTCTCCGTGTGTAAATATACTTTTTGAACATAATGACATATTTTACTCATTTTAAAAAAAAAAAGTAGTTACGACGTTGTTGCACCAAACGAGCGTATCATATTTATACTTTAAATGCTTTGTTATGTCCTTTGCTTTGATTTTATTTTTACTTGTGCCTATTACAAGGAAGTAAGTTACTGATTTTTCGGTCCATAAATAGGGGTTAACAAGAAATATATCTTCTATAATGATCATCATAATTGTTTGTCTTAGTATATCTCCCGGATGTTGCCGAGGTAGTGTTAGTGTAGGTAGGTTTAACAATAATGGTTTTATAACAAAAAATAGTAAATATCTGAATACTTAAAATAGTGTTTGATTGAATGAAATTAAAAATGCTTCATTAATTGAGCACTTTACATGTTGGAATAACTTTATACTAAAACGCGCCCATTTTCTGCGTACAGAAGCTTGAATGCAAAGAAAACATTAGAACAAAGCAGATCAAATACTGAAAATATCATCAAAAATGATGTTTTTAACCGATATTTACATAAATTATCATAAATTAACTAAAATGTAAATAAACTTCTTAATATTCATGAATTCAACTAAGAATTGCTACATTTCGTTACTGTTTCATTGGCAAAGTGATGCAAATTGATTTTCATGTTTTATTATGAACGCTGCTTGCACATAATGTGGTCAAAAAACTTGTTTTGAAGGTTCCTACAGAGGTGGTTTAATAAATAAGGTTTTGACACTTTCTATGGTGCAGAAGATATTTTATCTATTTAGATAAATGCACTATGATGGAAACGGCAATGATGTTAAAGAGGTCTCACTTCTTGCCCTGCTACAAGTTTATCTGAGTTATGCACAGCATGTATCTACGTTACATTCGCCTCGGATATTCATCATCGACCTATCGGTGGGTATTACGAATATTCTTCTCGATCATTTAATTTTGTAAACTCTCCATCCATCTTTGTTTTTGATGTTCTCTTGTTTTCCACCATGTTTATATACAATCTCCTGCCCGTGGTGAATGGGCGCGTTAGTTTATAAGTAGACGCTTATAAAAGCTTTATCGAGCCAAACTTGAATAAAAGATTTAGATTTATTACTCTCCCATACCATGACAAAAGGTTTCCTTATTTGTTTTCAGTCACAGGTGTAACTATTCCTCTTTTACCCAGTCTCCACACATGAATTCTCCGTTGTGTGCAATTTTCTTTGCTTGGCCTTGTTAACGGTCTAGCATTCTGATCCATACAAATTTTAAAGTCTTTTAAACCTCAAAAAAGTAGATTCTCCACTACGCGAAGCCAGTGCAGATTGGCAAAAAAACATAGTACTAAGTAGTATTTTAATCATAATATTTTAGAGCAAGTTTTTTTTGTCCATTAAAGAGCACTGTACTGATAGTAGGCCGGCGGATCACTTACGATCAAGTGAAAGTCTCATTCATTTCGTCACTTGACTTTTGATGAACTTTTGGAAAATGTGTGGTTCCTTGCGACGCTGTAACTGTTGGTTAAGTCGAAAAAGCGGCAGTTTAATACTTTTTAAGTTTTTGAACGCCAAATGGTCGAGTCACTATAGTTTTCACTCTATTGCGTCTGGGAATTATACTGCTATCATCATCTGTTTCTACTTACAGTTTATTTGCATGTATTATACCTAGGTTTTTTGACCTTAGCTCATCAACTCTTCTCGATTGTAATTCACTCTCTCAGTGGTCTATTAAGATTAAATTTTTTACAATGATTATGTCATTGATCTGAACATCAAGTTTCTTCGAAATGTATTTCTACGTAATGACTAATATACACTTTACCGAAATTTCAACTGGTGCTATGATGTCAATGTAATTAGTATAGCATGCCGTACGCGTATTGTTCAGTAATGAACGCACTCCTCTTTAGTTTTGTATTCGACAAGGCTAGGCGCGAACGCGGGAAACCTGCAGTCACAGTGTGGCCAGTGTGCGCGCTAGCCTCCGTCGGCGCAGGCGGCCATGTTTGATCGCGCGATAAAAATTACAAAAAGTTTTTAATGCTTGATAACGGTGTTTTGTGTTTTAGTGGTTGATTGTTAAATTAATATTGCATTTGATTGTGATAGAGTTTATAAAGGAGGTGCTTGCGTTGTATTAATCGTTTAATTAGTATTTTACGTGTGATTTAGTTGCTGATTATATTTTCTATGCTTCATAGGTGAGTGGTTGTGTAGTTTTAAGAAAACTTTCTTTTTAATTTGTAGTTTAATGTGATGAATCAGACAAAACAACTGGTAATACATCTTTGACGTGATTTAAACTTTCACTGTGTTTGTGATTGTTTATTTTTTGCCCGAAGGCCGGCTAGTTTCACTGTCAACTTTATGCGTCAATTGATAACGTATTCTGGACCTGGTTTTACGAATGTTGCAATTACGAATCACAAACATAAAATGCATATTTTTATTATAATACAGAAATATATTGTGTCGTGTGGTACAGGGCTAGAATAGTCCCACACCCACTTTTATCTCATGGAAAGTCGTAAGAGTCGACTAAGAAAAATCCTACCAAAGAGGTTTAAACCCTGTACCTATGGCTTTTCGAATGTATGTGCGTATTTATTGCTGGCTCCATGCATGCAGGTTGTTATGAACATCTATGGCAGTCGTTATTAGGAAGTCAGTGCCTTCGAACATCCCGACCGCTGGTTTAACCATAGAATGATGTTTCCCTCTGGCTGGGTTTAATAACCAAGACGCTCCATGTAATAACCAATGTTGTGAATTACAGGTGAATACATGAAATTTATCCTGAATGCAATTTTTATTTAATATTGCTATAATATTAATTAATATATATAAATTTAATATATTTAAAAGAGCATAGCCTGTGAGTTTCTTGCCAGTTCTTCTTACAGAGCGGTGGCTCGGAACTGGCACTTAGATTCACTTACACTTAATTATTTTTTGTTTTTAAATTATTTTGTTGCATGTAAGTGAATCTAAGCTTCGTGATTTAGTGTAATATTATTTCGATTGTATTTTTTTTTCATTTGTAATCATGACGTTTTCAAGTACTATGTATATTTAATAAAATACATTTTTTATTTTTATTTTATCCAAACTTATATCTATCTTTACAGGTGTTGCATATAATTAAACAACTCACTAAAATATTTTCTTTTTACTGTCCCTACATATCACTTCTGGCTGAGCCAACTTCGAGCGCTGCTAAAATGTTTTTTCAGCGACTATATAATATTATTAAAATGTAATAGGTTAAGATTAGGATACGATGGAGCTGGCATGGTCAATTTATATGATCAAAGCTCCTAAAGAAATAAAGAGAAAAAAAAACTGTAACGGAAGATACGTATGTACGTAAAAATCATTTCACCTTAACAGTATTATTTTTCTAATTAATTATGGAGATCTACAGACACACCTACATCGAAACTTTATAGGTGTTTATAGAATCAATAATAAATATTTAATCATAACAATCCTATCTATTCAAATTTTTCTATCCTAGGTTCTTAAATTATAGATATTTTATATTCACCTATAGTCGACAACAGTTTAAACAATTTATTAATTCAGGCGTTACTTTGCGGTAATACATTGTAGTCAACTGATGGATTCAAAATATATTTAGGACAATTCCCGCTCATTAATAATTTCCAATTAAACGAGAGAGAACTCTCGATTCAGCGTTGGTCGTCAAGACATCGTTGTTCTGAGGCTTCTCACCTGAAGAAGCCCTGTGTAACGACAATACGTGTCGTGTTAAATTGTTTCTCGATTCATCGGGAAATTATAATTAAGCGAGAATTGTCACAAAGATATTTTTAATTCATCACTTGCTAACAGTTTAAACCTTGCATTTTGACATTCGTAAAATGAGTTAATTTTAGACTGACCTGTAACAGCGATCATGAACTCACGAGGCAGTTCATATGAAACTATTATCCCTAATCTAATAAAAACCACATTTCTAACAAAGATATAAGTGTGATAAAATAAACAATAAATAGCCCGTAAAATGTTTAAATAATAGATTTGCATACGTACATACATACATTCACGTTTCCCCGAAGGGGTAGGCAGAGGCATATTATACGCCCACACTTCGCAAATAATATAGACCCACGTTAAAAGTGGAGAGCCTATTGCCGCTTCCCGGACACTGTTATGCTCGCCAGAGCTTCGTCCGTTGGTCGACAGGTGCACCACTTGCAGGTGAGGTTGGCTTGGGCTCCTTAGGTCTTGGTAGGATCTCTATACACCCTAATAATAGATTTAATCAAATATAAATTGTCGTAAATATAAATCGTAAAGTATAATATTTTTTACTAATATATAAATTAAAAGTAATAGAGTAGTGAATACCCATCGACAGAAAGCGTTAAGTGAGACGTCCCCCCGCTAGAAGGAGTGACGATCTAATCACGGTAGCAGGATCAAAGGGTTACCGCGGCCCCAGAATATAACAAAATCAAGAAGGAATATAGATGGTTTTTAGTCAGTAAGAGACTGACACACTCCTTCCGTTCCACCCACTGCGGTAGGCTGTAAAAAAAAGGATGGATAAATTTCCAGGCTGCCTACAATAGGTCAGGCTGGAAATTTAAGGGGGCCTATGCTCAGCAATGAACTACCTTGATCTGATGAAAATTATCATGATGAAAGAAATTATACTTAATAAGAAGTAGGACATCTCACACTGCGCCACCTAGCCGAAGAAGCTGCCAAACTAAGCTTGGGTACCTACATCGCTTTTTCTGTAAATTGGAAGTCATTTTACTTGCCATCAGCAACATGGAGCCTTTAAGTGTTGTAATTGCAGAGTACTTTGGTTAGAACAGTATTTTAATATGCCTCTGCTTAGCTCTTAGTGAAAACAGGCGTGATTGTACGTATGCAGTCTTTTAGGCAGCATACTAAACGGCATGATATATATGATATTTACAAAAATATATTAATAATTCCCTTACAATACAAAATAATGAATAAACATGTATAAATATTTTTTTTATAAATACATACTTAACATATATAGAAATACAACCAGACCAGAACGAATATTCATGTTCGTGCACACAAAGATTGGTCCTGTGTGAGAATCGAAACCACGACTTCAGGAGCGGAGTGTAGGTATGCTGACCTTTACGCCATATCGGTCGTGAAGTAAGGATGATTTAAGCGTAAAATTCGTTAAGGTATTGTCTATATTGATTCAACTGTGCTGTATGAGAATCGAAACCACGACTTCTAGAGCGGAGTGTAGGTATGCTGACCTCTACGCCATATCGGTCGTGAAATAAGGATGATTTAAGCGTAAAATTCTTTAAGGTATTGTCTATATTGATTCAACTGTGATAACATTGAAAATGATGCTTTTAAACTGGTGAAAATTGCAAATCACGCGCCGACGACAGTAGGTACTCGTTAAAACAAAATTCGAAGAAAGAAACAACACAGCGTTACGTTTTTGAAAATAGAAAGTGTTGCCACCTGCCCGTCGTGCCTAATGTTGCCATAATTATGTGGGTTGTGAGCAAACAGACCGTTAGTCGATCAACTAGTTCTTTTTAAACTCGCTCCGTAATAGGCCGACTATATTTTTTGAGATCGTTCCGTTCGCTTTATAGAAGTCATTTATTATGTTCCCAGAAGGGTATTTAGTTAAGTTTATTCAGCTGTCTCGTTTGCTCTAATGTTTTCTTGTTTATTTGTTTTTATGTTATAGCCGTATTATTATATATTTTTAACAAATTGTACGTTTAAGTGGTGTTTTGTCGTTTTATATAAGCAATTTTTTATGTTGAAATGTTTAACTTTGGTGCGCATAGTTTTAAGTTTGTCTTACCTACGTAGTATTTATAGGCTTGTACGGAAGACCAGCGCCGCGGGGCCATAGTGACCCCTCGGCATATGCTGAGTATAAGCCTTTTCGGTGCCACATGTGTTTATTAATTTTTATTTTTGTAAACCAATGTATCATGTCAATCATGTGATGTGTCACAGAATAAATTATTTTCTTTCTTTCTTTCTTATATTGATATAGAGAGTGTTATGGTTTGTTTATTTAAGTTGTACGGCTGAGGAACGTACAAGAATTTGGTTCTTATTACAATCATCATATCAGCCTTAGGAAGAAGTCCACTGCTAAACATAGACCCATATTTGCCCATAATCACCACACTGGCCAGGAGGCACCAACCCTCGCAGTTCAAGCCAGGACGCGGCTGCCCATCATCCGATAGGGTTTCTCTTCATCTACTCTTACGACTCCCCGTGAGATGAGAGGGGGTTATTACAGTTTTAGGATAGATAATGTTTTGTTGCTTTTTTGGGGTTCCCAATTAAGATGAGAATAAGGGGAATTCAGTGCTAATGCGCTAACTCGATAATTAAAAAAAATTTAGAGCAATCCGCTTCGAAATCCACAAAATGGCATCTCAATTATAATTTTCCCTCGACCCGTCAATTGGATCTCAAATTAGAGCAATAATATATAATAATGAAGTAGTCTGTACTAGTAAAGATAAAAGAAGCCACAGTACAGTAAAGATTTATACATATTACAATTCTTTTAAAAGCCTTGAATAATGTGCGAATTGGCTATGGTCGTGTTATTGTATTGCTATACCTAGTTACCGGGGTTGCGGTATTGATCGAGAGAATTACCGCTTCCCCTGAACATACCAGGCTCAAAAAGGAACATTGATGGCTTTTTGTCAGTAAAATAGGGTGTATAAGGATCCTACCCTTTCTCTAAAATTTTTTGAATTTTGTAGGGCAGGTCAAAGGTGCCCTAAACCGACGGGCGTGTATGAGGAGGTTAATGAGTGTGATAAAGCTAAAAGTGTGTGCCAAGATCGTAGCAAGTGGAAGGATGTGATCTCTGCCTACCCCTACGGGAAAGAGGCGTGACATTATGTATGTATGTATAAGGTTCCTACCAGGACCTTAAGATCCCAAGGCAACTTCACCGGTATATGGTTCACCTGCTGATCAACGGTTAAGTCTCTGGGAAACGTCAGGGGCTAGTAGGCGTGCCACCTGTTAGACCAAAAATATAATTAGCCAAAAGGCACCGATTAATATGCCTTGTCGAATCGCGGATTCGCGGATACAGGCTTGATTGTATGTATGTAGAAAAGCTATTTCTAGTGTTATCAATTAGATATGCAATCTAACATGACTGTACCTCAGATTTCCTTGTGCTAAAAATAGATAGATGTCTAACAGCTTTCTGAACCGGCCTGGTGGTTGTATAGAGAAATTGTCATGAGAGAGAGATTTTGAAAATTTCTTGTATTAGAAATTTACTTCGCCGCTTATGTTTCTGTCGACTTTATATTTTAACAATAAGGAGGTCTTGTTTTCAATTTATTTTTTAAAATTTATGGAATGAGGAGGAGGAATATTGTAAGACCTATTTTTATTATAAAGTGATTTGTTAGTCGACTTTTGCTTTGATAAGTTTAATAAATTCGTGACAAATTATCCAGTATGTTAGGTTCAAAGTAACGTATTTTTGTTAACCAATAAACTAATAATGGATAAGCAAGTGATGGATTAAAAATATCTTTGTAACAATTCCCGCGCCGAGAGTTTGACTCTCGTTTCAGCGTTGGTCGTGACGACATCGTTGTTCTGAGGCTCCTATCTTACCTGAAGATGCCCTGTGTAAGGGCGAAACACGTGTCGTGTTGAATAGTTTCTCGATTTTTCGGGAAATTGTAGTGGCGCGGGAATTGTTACAAAGATATTTTTAATCCATCACTTGCTTACAATGGATTTCCGCAAAGTAACGCCTGAATCAATAAATTGAAGCGCTCGTAGTTCCGCGGTGCTCGGTGGTCGGAGACGATCACCGAGGTAAAGCAGAGTTTATAGAGGTCAGTCCTTGGATGGGTGACCGTTTGTGTGGCATTTGATATCGAGCGCTTCCGTGCTTCGGAAGGCACGTTAAGCAGTTAGTCCCGGTTATCACTAAATGTGGTAGTCGTTAAGCCATGTCATGCCAGGCCTCCCGCCAATCCGCACTGGGTCAGCGTGGTGGAGTATGACCCAATACCCTCGCACATTGGTGAGAGGAGGCTCGTGCTCAATAGTGGGACGTTAATGGGCTGAGATGATGAAAGGTTAACAAAGATAACCTTGAACTGAATCTCTCGAGAATATAATTAATCCATAAAAAGCGTTACATATGTAATGCTAAGGCCTGCTATGATCTGCCTGATTTAACGATGGCAATGGAAATCGTTCCATAGTGTTGAATTTACATATGCAAATAACTTGATTTATTCTTATCCGGATCCGAAACGTGGACTCTTACTATGGGCCTTAAATAGCTTTCGAGTCGCACAGCGATCTATTTTGGAAATTTTACTGCGAGATCGAATCAGAAACGAGGAGATCCGTAAAAGAACGAATGTCACCGATATAGCTTAAAGAAACATCAAGCTGAAGTGGCAGTGGGCAGAATACGAAGAACTGACGGCCGTTGGGGCAGTTCTGGAATAGAGACCTTTTTGATAGTAAATGTAGCGTGGGACCTGCAAGATGGATGGACGACCTGATAGAGGTTGCAGAATTACGTTGAATGCAGGTCTGAAATCGGTCACAATGGAAGCTAATGGGGGAAGCCTATGTTCAGCAATGGACGTCTTTAGACTGATGATGATAATGAACTTGATGTATCAAAAACAGTTCATTGGCTCTATTAGAGTATTTACTCTAATCGAGTGAGAAGATATCAAAGCAGAAAATAAATACTATATAATTGCCATATAAATATCAGAGTCATATTATACGCCCACGTTTCGTCAGTTATATTGTTGGTCCCACGTGATAGTTGGCGAGCCCATTGCCGCTTACCGAAAACTTTTATGTTCGCCTGAGCCTCGTCCGTTGCACCTCGATCAGCAGGTGCACCACTTGCAGGTGAGGTTGGCTTGGGTTTGTATTATCTTAGTAAGGAACCATATACACGCAACATATAATTGCCAACCCTAGCAAAATTGGCACATGTCTGACCGGACCTGGAGTTGCGTACTGATCGTTCGGACAACAATTTATCAGCTGTTACTGATATGTGGAACACGAGAACTGCCCATAGTGCAAACAACATGCAGTATCTCATATCATGTTTACATATTTGAGATAACAAGAATAAAGAGTTAAGAGGAAGTGTTACAGTAGATATGAAGCGCTCGTAGCACAGTACCGCGGCGCAGAAGTCAGTCCTTGGATGGGTGACTTGTGGAGTATGTAATATCGAACTCTAAAAAAAGAGTTATGCATTTTACTTTTGTTATTCCTATTTAATTTTGAAAGGTGACTTGAGACAGGTTGCCGACGGATGTTCTTAGGCGGCGGGGGCAGGGGGGACCATCTACAATAGACCCTCCGCGAAGTCGGCCATGGTCGCATAAGGAGGTAGGGGCGTTAAACTGCGCCTCTCTGAGGAGGTCCTCCCGGTTCTGATCTGGGGGGACGTTGGCCGCAAGTGGGTTGTCAGAAGCTTTAAACCCAGGCACTGGCCCCCCGCCCCTTTTCAACAGCGGTTGGCGTCGTCTGAGATTTTTAGGGAGTAGAACTGCTGGCGGTCGCGTCTGCTGCAGCTAGCTCCATACTGCCCTCTCGGTCCACCTTTGGCTTTTGTTAGTAAATCAATAACAAAAAAAGGCCTACGCGCAGCAGTGAACGGCGTTTAGCTGTTCGATTGATTTAAATATACTTGACAGCTGGCACTTAATCTGACATATATCGCGTATTGGAATAGGCCTATGTTGTGAACGTTGTTTTGTTAGAATAATTGAAATTAAAGTGTAAAATTTGTAAAAGCCATTTTTTAAACTACAATAGGGCACTCTATCCTTCAGTCCACCTTTGGGTAGTGGTCAACGCAGTTCATGGACGTTCATGGCATCATATCAGAGTAATACCGAGTCCTTAAATACCCTTTATGAAAATAGATTCATGCTGTTATATTTCTTGAAATATCTCAATATGAAACTTATTCCACAACTGAAGCAGATGCGGCAGAAAGTTTCTTTTGAAACGAAGGATTTTTCTTCTAACTAAGTGATCGTAATACTGTCATGATTATACTGTTACATCGACAACTGCGGTGTGACAATGACAGTAAATGACGTATCGTCCCAGAAATTGGTACGAATTGATTTAGATTTCGCGACACTTGTTGTCAAGGATGTTGAATGGGACTTCCGTCCAAGAACCCAATTCGTCTGACCCCTACTTATGATACTTGGCTTAGTAGACATTGGACTTATTTGCGTAATACGTCTTAGTACCTCCTCATTTTCCTCATTTTGTCGTTATTAATTTAAAATCTCCTGAGTGTAATTTTTCAATATTCCTCTTACTTTGTCTTATTAGACGAGGCTCGTGCGTTGGCCTTGGCCTCCCCAATAGATTACATTATATTGGGGGTATTTTCCCATAATCAGTACGCTGGGCAGGCGGATTGGTGATCGCAGTTCCAGTCAGTACGAAGGATAACGCTGCTGCCCTCCTCATCATAATCGGGGAGTCGTGAGACAAAGAGAAATCCTACCGTATATTACGTACCTACGTACTGGCTATAACTGCGATAACCAACCTGTCTGCCCAGCTTTCTGATTGTGGCAAATACCCCAAATAGAATGTAAACTATTTCAAATTATATATAATTTGAAACCTAGAAGCGCTGTGTGAGATGTCCAAGAATATTTATTAAATTATCTGTTTTTAAGAAGATTATTATACATAATTGGTTGGGCATTGAAACTTATATAGGTATATAATTTATAATTACTAATTTGTAGTGCCTAATAATTTGGGGAATTAGAACTTAAAGATAATTGGTATAAGGATGCTATTTGGTAAAGTGCGAGCATGCGTGCGTGACTCAATTAGTACTTGTACCTTGGGTCAATGAAATACTTATAAACAAGTACTATCGTAATTACTTTAAAGTCAATATAATAAGCGGCACGTTATTTTTTTAAACTTTTATGGACTCCCTCGATTAGAGTATTTGCCAGAGTCAAGTAATTTGATAGTTCAAGTTATTTTCAACAATGTGCAGCGTTTTCGTCATTTAGTCACAGGTAAAGTATAGTCCGTTACAGTCTAGTCAAAGTCATTCATAGAGTCTTTACTGTAATATGTCATTTTCTTACAATTGCGTACGTTTCCGAAGAATTTAAGTCTAAAATCCACTATAGTGTCGTCATAATAAAATATACTTTATTGTGTTTAAGATCAACATGATCATTTAGATTCGTCAAACATTCACACACAAAATTGAAATTCGATATATTTTTTTAACAACAATGAATGAGATATGAGCGGTACCATAATAAAGAAATAAAAGCAAATGGGTTCTTTGTCAGAATTTGTCAAGGTTTGTCAGTTTATCTGTCTGTTGTGGTTTTTCTCAAGATTTGTCAGTCTGTCGGTGACTCTTATCGGGGGGATCTGTCAGTCAGGCTGTCGTGATTCTAAAGGAGGGAGGGGATTGTCCGTCAGTCAGTCAGTCTGTCGGTGACTCTAACGAGGCTTCCAAAAGGCAACGAGATTGAGAAGAATGCCTCAAGAAACTCATCTCTGCTTTTTTCAAATTATGTCTTAAGATCTAATACAATTGACGAAACAAAATATTATGATTACCGCTGTTCTTGCTGTTCATATCCTAGCATTACCCCGGTTGCTCTAGACTTAAGCTTAGGGCCCAGGGTCTGCTCACTGGTTCAACCAGATTTGACTGAAATTCAGTTATTTAAAATTAAAATCTACTTTAGTGTCAATGCACATAAAAACGCGAACGTATAGTAGTTTTGGGAAATAAATTACTGCCGCTATGTGTATTTTTTCCCGTTGCACAATGGTCCCGCCATAGGTCATAGGGCTGCAATGTCGATGGTCGAATTATGACGTCATTTATCGCTACAGGATACACAAATAACCCTTCTACCTCCAGGTTTATAATTCATTAAAATGACATGCAAGGAACATTTCATTTTGTGGAGCCGAAGTGGGAACATTGAATTGCTAATTAGCGTCTTCGAATCTTTTCGCCAAAATTTCAAATTTCAAATTTGTGGTTATTTTGGAAATAAATTTGTATGTGATATTTTTCTGCCATGGATATTTAAAAACATACCTTATGTACAACATTTTTAATCATATTGTGTTTACTTTAACTCTGTTATTATCTATAATCAGCAATGTCAAGAGAGACTTCCTATTTCTTTGTTTTTTGCCGCTTTGATATATTCAATTAGACTTTTACTTAGAAAGAAACGAATCGCAAAAATGAAACATTTATATCAAAATAATCTCTTGTTTTTCTAGTGTTAAGAACTGTAACATTCAGACGCGCCAAAGTGCGCCGACGATTGCTATAGGTCATTAAAAAGACCCGTATATAGGTAAATTTGATACCTTAGGTTAATTAGGTTTTTGTAATTTAGATTCTATTTTATTCTGTAGGGTCCACCATCACCAGGTTTTTTTCTTTGAATGCTTGTTCTAGACACCTGGTTGTCTGCGACAAGTTAAGAAAATGAGGCAGATAGATCTCGTGTAGTGTTTGGAATGCTAGCAAATTTTTGACAGGACACTGAAAATATCCAGACCGATTACTTGAGAGATTTAATTTATAATCTCTGTAAACTGTTTGCTGCATATTGGAAGAAACTGGAGAGGTCAAAAGCTAAGCTATTTGCTAAATACGATGGCTGGTTGAATTAGATCAAAGTCTGTTTACTTGGGAGCTCTGAATAAGGACTACATGAAAACAACGACGAGACAAGCGAGAATCTTCAATCTACGAGCAGGACGCAGCACAGGAAGAAGTTTGGAGCAGCAAGGAGTTTGGAGCAGCAAGAGAAGCAAATACTCTACTTAGTGCTTGCAATCAATCAGTCGACAGTTCTTTTAAATTCAACTCAGATGAAATCGTTTCAATTTTTTTGATGAAGCTGAACTAATTAAACATCAATACATTGTGTTAAAAAAATTGATTAATTGCAAAATACCAAATGTTTTTTCGTCTGATCAAAAAGTGTTGGAAGCCAAAAAACGTTGCTTAATTGATGTTCGCGTAACGGAATTTTTCAATTAATCTCAGCAGACGATGACGGAAATCAAGTCGAATTGTTGAATCTCAAAAGCCTGTTTTTTAAAGTCTTCCCGATTCTGAAAAAGAATTTATTTTAATTGGTAAATGGGTTTCGATGTTATTGGCAGCACAGGCCATAGTGAATACAAGCAGACATTTTCAGATTCAGCGATCGATAACTCGAGTTTATTTGTTACTTCTTATATACCCCTACAACTAAATTGTAAATCAAACACCTCTGATGAATCAATTATTTGGAAAAACCTACGCCCTTCCTCTACTAGGTGGTACCCACAATTTGTTTCCAATTTACTAAAGATTCAAATGAAGTCTCTCTACAAGAAAAAATCATATATTATACAGGCTATTCTAATATGAATGACTTAAAGCATGAATATTGTTATATTATGTTGCATTTTATAGCGTCACAGACAAATGAAGATTATAACTAACCAATCGATAACTTAAGGCCCATAGTACACGGCGTATTTTAAACGCGCCGACGACGCGCAGATGACGCGCGTATACGCGCTTCAAACGCAATTCGAACGCAACCTAGTAACCTAAGCACACGGGGCGATCGTGAAACGCGCTTCTACTGCGCTTATGCGTTTTGATCAGAGACTCCTCTTCTTCAGTTGCACAATGGCCTCGGTTGAGACAATACAGCTTACGTTGGCTTTAGTACTTCTTTTAAAAAGATCAATTAATGTAAACGCAACAAGCAGCGTCCACGGCGCCGAAGACGCGCGTTTCTGAAACGCGCGTCGTCGGCGCGTTTAAAATACGCCGTGTACTATGGGCCTAAAAGAGCATAGCCTGTGAGTTTCTTGCCAGTTCTTCTTACAGAGCGGTGGCTCGGAGCTGGCATTCACTTACACTTAAATATTTTTTGTTTTTTAAATTGTTTGGTTGCAAGTGAATCTAAGCTTCGTAATTTTAGTATAATTATATTTTATTTGTTTTTGTAATTTTTTTATAATTTTGACGTTTTCAATAATAGTTTATGAAATAAAAAGTATTTTAACTTTGACATATCATAAGTCAATTTGATGAAATAGTTGTTATGAATGATTGCGAAATTATAATCTCACACACTTTACTATTTACTATGGTTGGTGATAAAGTGTGTTCTGCTCTTAGCGATTTATCTACGAGTAGGTGTTATATTTGTAGTGAAACACCATAAGAGATGAATGACTTAAAGAAATGTTTAAATAAGGGACCTGACGCTAGTAAATTTGAGTTCGGCTTATCTCCGAGTCATTCATTTATAAGATTTTTTGAACATTTCATTCACGTTACTTACGATTATTTTCAAAAGATAGCAAGCGCGTTCTGCTTAGGGTAAAGCCTCTCGCGCTCAGTGGAAAGCGCAGTTTAGGGGAAAATTGGGCTTGATAAACCCCAAAGTGGCAAATCCAATGATGGAAACACTTCACGAAAACTGTTCAATAATTTCTGTTAAAGTAACAGGTATTAGAAAATATCTAATAGACATATGTATGTATGACAACTTCTGCAGAGCCTATCATCAGAGAATAAAATGATTCACAAACATTTTAAAAGTTATGTTTGTGATGCTGCCAAAATGCTTTTTGAGGATCACATTCATTCATTCACGCTTGTTTCCTCGAATGGATAAGCAGAGGCATATTATATGCCCCCACTTCGCCAACTATATAATCCCACGTAATAGGTGGCCTATTGCCGCTTACCGGAAACTGTTATGTTTTCCAGAGCCTCGTCCGCTGATCGGCAGTTGCACCACTGCAAGTGCAAGTGAGGTTGGCTTGGGCTCCTTAGGTCTTGGTATGATCCATATACGTGTATACAAACAGATAGTGAAACAAAATTTTGTATCTTACGTTATTTTGGTACCTATATGTACCGTATATACTTCCATATGCATTTAGTAAGAAGCGGTTATTTATTTATTGTCTCCTCTCCCGGGTCTTTCAAACGGGGCGTGAAACGGCATTTTTGCTGACCGTCATAAGCGTGTTTTTATCGAGCTTTTTTCACAGCATAAAGCGCTCTTACTTTTCTGTACTGCATCGCCTGCTTACCATCAGACAAGATGTGGCCATTACGATATGTTAAAATAAATATGAAAGAAGACACACCTGTATTGATTATAAATAAATAAATATTCTCTTACAATCACACCAATTATTTAGTTCCAAGATAAGTATTATTAAGAACTTGTGTTATGGATACTAAACAAACTAATAAACATACTTAAAAATACCGTCTTTTTTTGTAAATATACAATTAATATACATAAGAAAACACTCAGACCAGAACAAATATTCATGTTCTTGCTCACAAAGATTTGTCCCGTGTGGGAATCGAACCCACGACCTCTGGAGTGAAGTGCAGGTATATGTTATAGCCAATATTATGTACATAATTTTTACCTAATTATGACCTGTCTGTGGCAATCACGGCTATACCTTTTCTCTTCCTCGGGTTAATTGCAGTTAGTTCCTTTGCCGGCTTTGTGTATGTTTTTCGCAGAATTTGTCAGTAATACAAAATTATCAATGAGTGTTAATGTAGGTAACTTGAGTTACGTAGACAACCGATCTGGCGTTGAGGTCAGTGAATTTTCTCATTTATGCTAAAATTAAAGGGCACGACTACCACCATTTACGACCAGGTTACGCCTAAGTGCTCATGGCATTGGAGTGAACACTGTATACTCATATCGCACCTTCGGTAAGACAAAAGCATAAAAAAAATTTTTTTTTTATTAATTTAGGCGTTACTTTGCGGAAATCCATTGTAAGCTGGTGATGGATTAAAAATATATATGTAACAATTCCCGCGCTACTATAATTTTTAAGGGCTAAACTGTCAAAAACTGTGATAATTAGTTAGATTTGCAAAAGTGTTTTATTTAAAAATGCCTTTTCAACCGGTGGGACAAAGTCACCATAATGTATAGTTTACTTCATTTAATGGAGAATGACTTTAGAGTAATATTACCGAAGCGCTCGTAGCCCTGCGGTGCTCGGTGGTCGGAAACAATAACCGAAATACAGCAGAGTTTACAGAAGTCAGTCCTTGGATGGGTGACCGTTAGTGTTACATTTGATATCGAGCGCTTCCGTGCTTCGGAAGGCACGTTCAGCCGTTGGTCCCGGTTATCACAAAATGTGGTAGTCGTTAACACATGTTAGAGGCCTTCTAACAGCAGGACGCCTTACACCTGCCTCCGCCAATCCGCGCTGGGTCAGCGTGGTGGAGTATGACCCAATACCCTCACACCTTGATATGTGAGAGGAGGCTCGTGCTCAGTAGTGGGACGTAAATGGGCTGACTTTTAATATTAACTAAACAAGATCGCATTGAGCGCAGAAAAAATCTAAAAATGGCTCTCCTGTAAAATTGCAAATACTGCAATTATGCAGGTAAACGTACATAAATAAATACATTTGCTATTGCTAAACCATTTTTTTGGGATGAAAAATCATCAAATGACTTTCTCGGCTTTGGTGGAGCGGTGTGTCAGACTTTTATTGAGTACAAAACATCTATGTTCCTTCTTTAGCCTGTTATATTCACCACTGAATATAGGCTACATATACTTCAATGTGTCCTTGCAGGGTACCTGAATCTAGAATTGACCCGACCTTTATCATATAGCAGAATTAACCAGTTCCACAACCAATCCGGAAGAAAACCTTTATGCTCCAACTGAAATTGAAAAAAGCAGATGAGTTTCTTAAGGTGTTCTCAATCTCGTTACCTTTTAGAAGCCTTATTAGAATCATCGACAGACTGACAAATTTTGTTAAACAATCCATTTTGCTTTAATTTATCTTTCTTTCTCTTTCTTGATTATGGCACCGCCCATATCTCCGGCATTGTTGTTAATTTATTTTTGTATTTCCGTTTTGTATGTTGAAATGTGACTACTCTAAATTATCTTCTTGATCTCAAAGATAATAAAGTATATTTTATTTTATTTTTTACTGCCCTCAGTTCTTCTAAAGATCTTAGGCCTCGCAATGTGTGTATGCGGCTGTAGATCTAGGTTTAAATGTCAACTGAGAAAAGCTGTACACAAATCCGGTTTCACGCCCTTGAACCTGCTTCGTGAAAGTAATCGTCTTGAGATTATTATAATGCAATTCCGAGTTCACAGACAGATAATAATAATTAATGTGCCGCAAGATTAATAGCTTCGTTTTAAATTCAAGATCGTAATTTAATACATTTTCCTCATTTCACTAAATTACAAGTTGTAAGTCTTAATAATCTGATGACATAAATTTTCATATTAATATTGGATTGTTCATTTCTTTTTAATTAATGTGCTTTATGAAAGTATTCGTTGTTATTTAAAACCAGCTAAATACATTTTAATATCAAAAACCAAAACGTTTTTTTAACCATGTCCATTCAACTATTTAAAAATAAGCAAAGTTCACTTCTAGAGTTCCAGCACATAGATCTCTGGATCCTGCTTCCTTAGTCGCCTTCCACGATGCCCTGGGCCAAGACATCATCAGCTAAAAGAGGCTCACCTCTGAACAATTTGACCTGGCAATACTTTTTTGGGAATTGCCTCACTTTCTACCACACAACACTTTAAAATACGAACATATACGTTAAGATTAATAAATTAATAATTTGAAGTGAGTTTATAAATATTAATAAAAACCTTAAATAATTAAAGATCCCGTATGTTTGTCCACAGGAGGTGACCGACGAGAGTGACGGCTGCGGCGGCAAGTTCTCAGCTCTGATCGTCTCCGACAAGTTCCAAGGGAAACCACTCCTAGCTCGCCATAGGTAAGAAAGCAACCAGTCTGCACTGCAATCAATCCCTTTCACCTTGGTTGGTAAAAGGAGGTTCATAATCCAACTCTTTCGCGTGGCAATTTCAACCTCTTCCAGTTAAAATAGCAGACATGATTTGGGGGAACGCCCGCAGCTCGTTCTCAGATTATTTTCGAAATTTGTGAAGAAGTGTATATACATTGTAAAAGTATAATGTGACTGTTTTTTTGGGAGCTACAACTGCCAACAAACTCTTTTACAGTTTGGCAGATGTTAAGTATTTGTTGTCATGATTTAATTGAACACTTTTTCTTTTCTTTTCTTTCTTTTTCAGTACTAAGAACTTTATGGGTTGAAATTTTTATGAGCTTTGGAAAGGGTATTGGTGTATAGGGAAATCTCACACAGACTTATTTGTTAAAAGTATGGATAAACTATCTTTGAAATTAGATGGATGAAAACGATCCCAAAGATATGCAGAGTTTTCATCGAAGTAAACCCTTGGAAGGGTGATGTATCGGAGTGCACGTAGATAGATTAAATTAATTAATTGTTTAGTTTCATCATATTAATTAATTGTTTAGTTTCATCATATCCTAGCATTATCCCGGTTGCCCCAGGCTAAAGCCCAGGGCCCAGGGTCTGCTCACTGGTCTAGCCAGATTTGGCTGAGCTTCAGTTTATATAGAGCGACTGCCATCTGACCCCCATAAACCAAAGGGAAAAATCATTCCATGGTTATACCAGTTGTTTATAGTTAAACAAAAAAAAACAAAGTGTAAATTGTTTGCAATGTTTTTAAGCGTTCAAATTCAGACGGCCTCTAGTTCAAACCCTGTGACTTTTCGAAGTTATGTGCGTAATTATCGCTTGCTAGTTGCTTCGGAAAGCACGTTCAGCCGTGGTCCCGGGTGTCATGAACATCTATAGAAGTCGTTATTAGGTAGCCAGACCCTTCTAATATATAAAAATAAAATTAAATAGTGTTAGGCGTTGGCAATGGGTGTCAGCCTCAGCATATGCCAGGCACACATGGTAGACCCGGCGCTGGTTTTCAGTCTGAACCCAAAATAATAACTTATAAATTTTTTTACAAACTTATGCATATTATACATTCTTCCAATTCTAATAAGACACGAAACACACACATTTATATACATACATATAATATATATTATAAATATCCTAAGCGTCATCTATTACAAAGAGATCCACCATCTAGTATTTTGAAGACAAAGAAAATACTTACATCTAATACGTGTCTTATGTCTCGTAGACATTGCGCTATGCACGATAAGTTAGGTACTCTTCTGTTGGTTTACAACAGAGGCCATCTAATCCATTAGACGTGTATATTATATTACTTATAATCACGCCTGTTTTCCCGAAGAAAGGTCGGTAGGCAGAGGCATTTTATACGCCCATATTTCGCCAATTATAAAGTGGGTCACACACAACAGGTGGCTATCCAATTGCCGCTTACCGGGTACTTTTATGTTCGCCAGAGCCTCGTCCGTTGATCGGCAGGTGCACCACTTGCAGGTGAAGTTGGCTTGGGCTCCTCAGATCTTGGTAGAATCGCTATACACCCATGTGAACGTTAAATTTTTTACACGTTAAATGTATTTAAAAAAGAATAATTTTATTAACTCAGTTCTACAAAAATATTGTACAAAATATTTAGTACATACGTCTCAAAGTTACTTTTATTTATTTAAATATCGGTCATTCGTCATACATTTAGTTCCAATTTTTTTCCCGCCGTAATTGACGTGACTTTGACGACCGATATAGCGTGGTGGCGAATATCCCCGTACTCCGCTCCTGTGGTCGTGGGGTCAATTCCCACACAGGACAAATCTTTGTGTGCGTAAACATAAATATAATTTAAACTTTTTATTTTTTTATTTTCTTAAACTATAACATAATACTTGAAAACGTCAAAATACATAACACAAGTTCTCAATGATACTTTTACTCAATGATTAATTAGAATAATAGTTTCCTCTACCTGATAAAATGGCACTATGTATCGCAAATTACGAACAAAGTCGCAGACATAGTACTATTACTATAATAACCAATAATCCGCACTGGGTCTGCGTGGTGGTGCTTATCACCTTGATTTGTGAGAGGAAGTTTAAACCCTTGAAGTATTGGAACGTTAATGAGATGACGAAGCGATAATATAATTTGTTAATAATAAATGATAACCATTGAAATCTAGGTAAAGGTCAATCCATAGTAATCTAAATAATGAGACACTATAAATGGTGTTTTTTTATGTGACACGTTATAATGACTACATCCTGCCTGATGGTAAGCGGTCGATGCAGTCAAAAAAAATGAAAACGCTTCATATTGTGAAATAAGCACGGTATAAAGCGCACCCACTTATGACGGCCTGCTAAAATTCCGTTTTACACCCCGCTTAAAATGGCACGGTATTGACCGTTTAAAACTATCGGAACCCATGTAGCCAATTTAAAAAGGAACCCATGTTGCCAATTTAAAAAGGAACCCATGTCGCCAATATAAAAAGGAACGCATGTCGCCAATATAAAAAGGAACGCATGTCGCCAATTTAAAAAAGGAATGCATATCGCCAATTTAAAAAAGGAATGCATATCGCTAATTTAAAAAGGAACGCATGTCGCCAATGTAACAAGGAACGCATATCGCCAATTTAAAAAAGGAACGCATATCGCCAATTTAAAAAGGGACGCATGTCGCCAATTTAAAAAGAAACGCATGTCGCCTTTTTGTAAAATTTCAAATTCGAGATTAAGGTTACTGTCATTCACTACAGACTATAAGTTATTCTTGAACACAGTATACATACATATAGTCACGCTTCTCTCTCGTAAGGGTAGACTGAGATCATATCCGTCCACTTGCTACGATCCTGGCACACACAGCTTCATTCACACTCATTAACTTTTCATACACACCCGTACCCGTTTTGACCTGTTATAATACTGTAACAACATATTTTGGACATAATGCTTAATTTGCAAAACATATTATTTGATGAAGTGAAAACACGTCAATTGAGATTTTAATATTTAACACATTAAACTAGTGCAGTGTTTGCTAATAGATCATTTGCTAAGTGAGTTTTTGTAAGATGATACTTTTGTCAAATGTCTTGTTTGCCAAATGAACATTCGGTGAAACGTTGTTTGTCGAATAACCATTTGTCAATAGTTTTTGATCAAACATTAGTAAGTAATCCTTGAATGTGACTCCATATCAAATCATTTATTTGTGGTTATACAGTCAAAAAGTCATACTTAAACAGAAGTTTCAAAGAATTATAGTCCAACTATGTCCCGGCAATTAGCATACAAACATTACGAGTAATATGTACAAAGATATATTTACAAAATTGTTTCCGAGTTTATATGGACTTGTCAGCCTAAAATACGTCCGTGTTTTGTTTTTAATTTAAGTATCGTAAATAATCTCATATGCATTTAGTTTAAATCTGGTATTTTCATATTACCAATATACACTTAAAATATTATTTGTGGTTTCACAGTATTCCAGTGTTTTTTCGATGTAGTAGTTTGGGTAGGACTACCATCCGTCCGGAATTCCTCGGATTTGTCATAGTTTAAGCGGTGTTCGGGGTCCGCCTGGCAGGGAATTTTAATAATGTTCGGCGAGAAACCCGGACCTATTTGTTATCAAAGAAAAACATTTTTTAAAATGTAAATATAAAAGATAAATTTAAATAAATCCCAATTAAAAATACATTTATAATAACGCAGTGAACAATTATAAGTTATAACGATGTTTTTATAAAAAAAAAATTGTGGTGTGGCGGGAAATAATCGTATTTCATCCGTATGTCCGGGATTTGTGCCGTGTTTACCCGGCATCGGCAATTTAGGTGATGGCAGCCCTAAGTTTGGGAAACGTTTGGCGCGCCCATACACGAATAATTTGCACAGAAAACATAAAACTTTTTGCACAGAATACCAGCTAGTATCAATTATGCTTCTTCAATTGGTACATCTCGATTAGAGATCACGATCTCCAGGTATTTTCCTGTTCAGCTTGCGAAACAACACGGCATTCTGCTCTATTTCGGTCCGCGTTTTATTGTAAAGATGAATGACGCAAATTTATATCTTCTGATCTCTATTTTGAAAATTCCATGTCAAATGTCACATAAACGAAACGCTGAAAATTGATCGGGAGATACGAGAAGCCCATTGTAGTTGAGATACTTATCTAGATGCCTCGAGAAAAATACGCATTTGAATGTAAATTTTGATTTGTAAAATATATAAATATGGTGAAGAGTGAGTTGTTAAAGTGTTCATACTTTTTTGATTAACTTTCTGAAGTTTTGTTTATTTATCTTTTTTTTGCCATAAATGGCTTTATTATTATGTCCTGTGGCGCTTGACATTACTGGGTATGTGTTACTTTAATATTTTCAAGACGAGGACAGAGATGAACGGATTTTTTTTCAATCGCTTTACACATTTGCAGGATATTTTTAAATTGAAATTTATAAACAGACAGAATGCATTTTTTAAAAGACCCGACTTACCAAAAAGGTCGTCGTACCAGGTTTTAAGTGAACCCAAAAACGAGCCACAGAGATGTTTAAAACCGGCTAAACGTTGGCCAGGTACAGCCAAATTAAGCCTTATTTTGCAAATTTGACGAGTAGCGTGGGTGCAGGAAAGAGGTTTAATATGTAAAATTATTTAAATATGTAATAAATTCAAAGTTATTGTCGCAATTATTTTGAGCAATTATTGATAGTTAAAATTGATTTTTAATTCGTCATTAATATGGTTTTTTCCCTTTTTATATTAATAAATATTATTATTTCTGTTTCCGCTGCTATTCTCTCTTGTATAGTAAACTTCCTTATTTTGCTCCGCTATCGCCTGCACAGTTTTTCTAAACCCGTTAAAGCTTATATGGCTGAGATGATAAACCCGTTAAAGGCAGAGTTGGTTCAAATTTTTTTAATAATTTTCTAGTTATACCTAGCATAGGGTTCATTTTAAGACGGAAATATATTGGCAACTGCTGTGTAAAGTTAATGGGGCGTTAGCTTTTAAGATAATATTCTTAGGAGCTTTATTTAGCCAAAATTGATTTTGTCTTTTAGGTAAACGGATAACTAATACGTACGAGCTCATGTCAATCAATCTAAGGAGTGTTCTTAGCAGTGCGATAGTAAAAGGAGGCTGTTGGCATCATTACAAACAGTTCCTCAGTACACGCATCATTATAAAAGCGGTAGCATGTTTTACCGCATGGCGTAA
The DNA here is from genome assembly GCA_949126915.1 of Musotima nitidalis. Taxonomy (NCBI): domain Eukaryota; kingdom Metazoa; phylum Arthropoda; class Insecta; order Lepidoptera; family Crambidae; genus Musotima; species Musotima nitidalis. Next base: position 1,663,946 of record OX421434.1, on the reverse strand, counting down.
AAATATTAGAGTCTAGCAATATTCCTAAAGGGCTCACGATACGACGTCATGAAATCAACGACGGGCTTTCTAAATATAAATACATACATACATTCACGTCAGTTTCCCCAAAGGGGTAGGCAGAGGCATTTTATACGCCCACACTTCCAATTATAAAGTTAGTTCCAAGTAATGGGTGGCGAACCTATCGCCGCTTTTCGGAAACTTTTGTGTTCGCCAGAGCCTCGTCCGTTGTTTGGTGAGGCAAGCCAACCTTCTCAGATCTTGGTAGGATCCCTTTTACATCTATCCCTATAAATACATTGATTTGATGTTCTGTGTAAAGCTCGTCGTAGATTACTACGTTAGGACGTCTTATTGTTTTTATATGTAAGAGCCCTAAGTGGCTTTAAGCTAAATGGTAGGGTAACATATCATTTAGCAGTAAATCTTCTTGATAGTCCCGTCGTCACTCAGAAAAAACTTCATGCCAACGATACCCTAAAAACAACTTCAATTATGAATGACGTGCGCATACGCTTAGCAAATTCTTATCAGCTCATTAGAATAACAATATACCACTACAGTATATATATCTCTTCCCACAGGCTGGTGAATTCAGTGCTCCAAGAAGAATTGAAGACGATCCACGCATTCACGCAGAAGACCCAGACAGTAGAACAGTGGAAAGCCCAAACACAAATGTCTTAGAGTATATTATACCATGATATAACAATCCAGTAGTTTTCTTCAACCTTTACCAAGTCAAAATGTTTAACGGGATGGAGAATTATACTGTAAGCGTGTCTGCTCCTGGAAAGGTGATCTTGCATGGAGAGCATGCAGTTGTGTATGGAAAAACGGCGATAGCAGTCAGTCTTGGATTGAGGAGTTCTATAGTTATAAAGGTAAGATCATCATCCTAATCTTTTAGTTCTTCCTGGTCTTCTAACTCTTGGCACTGTGGTTGTGGTTGTAGTCTAACATCAGAGGAGGTGGCAAGCCTAACTCCTCATCACGTTGAACGCCATTTAGACCTAGACACAATAGAAAACCTACTTCTTCTTTGTCTTCATACTCATAGCAGGGTGGTCGTGATTGTGGTAGGGGCGGTGGGAAGCTTAAATTTTTAACACGTTGATCATTATAGGTCCCAGATCACGTTGCTTGCCATAGGACCTGACACAATAAGAAACCTACTTATTCTTTGTCTTCATACTCTTGATAAGGTGGTCGTGGTGGTGGCAGGAGCGGTGACATGCTTAACTCCTTAACACGTTAATCACCATAGGTCCCAGATCAAGTTGATTGCCATCGGACCTGACACAATAGAAAACCTACTTCTTCTTTGTCTTCATACTCATAGCAGGGTGGTCGTGGTTGTGGCAGGGGCAAGCTTAACTCCTTAACACGTTGATCACTAACCCTCCCAGCATTTGGATTCAATCAAAATTCAATTAACCCATTAACTATACAGGTGTAGGGAAGAGCTAGTTACTCTTCGAAAGTTGGTGGACGAAAACGATTACCGCTGTGAACAAATTTTATAAAAGGTTTGTCTTTGGGTGATGGCTTGTTTATAATTTTTATGTGGAAAGCATATTAAACTACGGGCCCGAGTTATCACTATAAATGTATTGTAGAAGTTGTCATTAAACCCTACTAAGAGGCCTATCTAACAGTAGGAACCAGTTACTGGTTAGGAAGAGAGAAGCCTGGTTAGTGAGACGGTCCACCGGTTTTAGTAGTGGGACGTTTTGGACTGACATGATGATGATGAGTGGAGTACTACCGCCAGTGGGGACTGGTCTGCTCATGTCTACTATGTATATCCGTAGTAATGTTAACATTGCTAAAATGAGTTTTGTGTTCTTTTCTTTTAAATCCTGTCACTGTAGAATACAAGTTTTTGTTGTTTTCATATTAAGTATTTTTTATTGTAACTGGCGTGAGAAAAACCAACCTTGACGATTTTCTTGCCCGTTCTTTTACGATCAAGCTCCTGCCCGCAGTGAACGGGCGGGTTAGTTTATAAGTATGACATTCATAAGAGCTTTATTGAGCCAAACTTGAATAAGTAATTATTGATTGATTGATACTTAATAGATAATAATAATTAATAAAATAAGTTGTTATCCTTATGACAGAAATGAATAGAAATTGATTTAGAGATATAGAAGTAAAGAAAATATTGTCACAAAACAACCAATACAACTCCTATAGTCCCGGGTTTTTTAAGCGGGCGTGAAACGAGATTTTTGCAGTATCATGAGTGGGTAAGCTTGTTACCGTACTTTTCATTACAAAAACTCCTTTCTTTTGATGAACAATTCCAACGTTGAACGCCATTGGTCCCAGATACATTAGAAAACCTTATATTTATTTTACACGCAGACTTTTGCCAAATTAAGACTCCAGCCTCCCACATTCACTAATTAATTAATTTACCTAAATTGTGTATTTATTGTATGTGGAGAAAAGTAAATGTTTTATTGTTTCGCGTTCGAAATCTTTCAGTAAAGTAAATATAATCACTTTTATTTATTTATTTAGTACACACACAGAAATATACACACAGAAGTACTAAAAACTAAGAAACATTGGGTACAGGGCACAGCTTATTCCAGAAAGAAATATCTTCCAGCTGACCCGCGATAGGAAAAACTTAAGGTAAAACAGGCTAGCATGTGCATTATAATATAAACACAGAGAAAAATTATACATTACAAAAACGAAAAAAAAAATACAAAATATATGTACAAACGAAGACAGATACAAACAAAATAACAATAACAGTAACATAAAGGGTAAATAAAGAACAAAAACCTAACAACGTTACAAAAAGTGAACTTTTAAATGATTTAATTCTTTTATTTATTTCTAAAGACTATGTAAAGTGATAAATGAACAGTTAGATACATTTAGTATCGAACCACTCGTATTTGGCACAGTTCATTCATTTGTGGCCGGCGTGTCGTGCGCGTAACGCACCGTCGGGCGTGACGTCGTCTGCGCGCACGCACCCTCTTGTTATGCATCAAGCCAGCTCAGCACATGCTTAAGTACTGTTCACCAGTTCTATGATAACAATAAATTCTTTATTTGCTTCAAGCAATCAAGCGGGTAAGTAGGTGCGCTTTTTATCATGCGTAATCCACGGTATGAAGCGTCTTAATTTTTTTGGCTTCGACTGCTTACCATCATGTAGTCATTATGATGTGTCTGTCGGTTACTTATTGAAATGCATAACGATTTTGGCCATAAACTGAAAATGCATAATGTTGATTACCATAATCGTCACTTGCCATACCGCTATAAAGCATAAAGCATTATAACGTTTATAACGCATATCATCATAACGCATAACATATCGCCGAATTTTGAAACGCAGAATCATCAAAAGGCATAATTTAGATAAGCATAGGTAACGAACGACAATTTTTTTTGTTGAACATAATTATACTGAATTATACTTATAATTATTTATAAAAATTAACAATAATGATAGTCAGGTGGGTAAATTGTATATGCTATTATAAGAAAATACTTTTTAATGGTAAGAAAACAAATACCTCAGTCTAACCCAAAAAGAGAAGTAAGCTGCGTTTCAAAGTATGGTTTATATAAATATGACAAATGAAAGTAAAGTAAAGTAAAGTAAAAAGTTATTTATTTCATAAACTATTACATAGCACTTGAAAACGTCAAAACAAAATATACATGAATTTTTTTTTTCATATCAACCCCGAAATCACGAAGCTTACATGCAAATAAATAAAAATTAGATGTGAGTGAATCTAAGTGCCAGTTCCGAGCCCCCCGCTCTGTGAGAAAAACTGACAAGAAACTCACAGGCTATGTATGCTCTTTTAAATTATTTTTATCAAATATAACAATACAAAACACACAGTGTAAATTTTAGGATACGATGATATTTTTTAAAAAATAGATTTATATGATTATGGCTTTTATAATTATGCCTTTTAACAATTCTGCATTATTATGGTTAGTAATTATGGCGTAGTAACATGTTATGAAAAAGGATATTATGCTTTTGCATATGATTTTTGCATATGATGTATGTCTTTTGAAATTATGGCAATAAATCGTATGCGTTACGAAGTGTCACCGTGTCTGTCACTAAAAAACGATAAAACAGTCAATTTATGAACTAACTCTAGACTTATTGGATTCAAATCGAAACGTAATATCTGAAACTTTGTTTTATTTTCTAAAATTTGAGATATTTCGAACATGAATGTGTAATAACGGTGAATTATTAAGCGTTAAGTGTTTGTAAACGGACATGAGTGTCGGTAAATGAAACAAAACAGTGCAACATCACTTTTCAAATTCGCAAATCTATTCAGTCCATATGACATCTAAATATAGTCACATATTTACTGAGGATTCGAGGGGGTTTTATGAGGAGGGCATCCCATTTATCATCACTCATTTACTACTATTTATTTATTGTTAATATATCTCTTACTTCACACTGGCTGAATGTGCTAAACGCACGAAGCCATTATTTAAAAGAAAACAAAACAAACTGCCTGTAGCTACGTAGGGACATTTCATTAGTGTCTGTGTGTAAAATTATTACGAAGAGAGTTTTAAAGAACGCACCTCACAGTCAGCCCGACAGATGTTTAAGTTCAACAGTTCTATGATAACAATAAATTCTTTATTTGCTGCAAGCATAATCTGTCAATGTATGAATTGTCCAGCTACATAGAAACATTGCTTCGCTCAGTGTCTTCTACCGAAAGTACCGAAAGTACAAAGTACTGAAATAATTCAGCGTGTCCATCGTTCATCGTGAGTTCGATTCACACTAGGTCATAATTGATTTTTTCTAGCCGATATTTCATCTTATACTACTAAGAGTTTTCTAAAAAACTTTTTGGTCTGATCCCGCCCTCTCCATTTCTCTCTCGAACTACATGTACTGGTCTTAAAGGCCTCCTTATATTATGCAGACCATCGGCACTCGAACCAAAAAATTGCTAAATAGTTCATCGGTAAGAACATTCGTCTTTGGAATTCTCAGCCATATTTCCCAGCTCTTATACTTCAGAGTCTTTGAAATGGCATTTATGCAGGCAGTCATAAGTGACTGCTTTTTACCGTGTTAAGTCCACGATATGAAGCGGTTTATTTTACTCCAACGACTGCTTATCTGCCGTTGGATATAGCACAAATGACAGCAGTCAGCACGATGAAGTCAATTATGCCAATAAGTAAAGTAAAAGTAAAAAGTTCTATATTTCATATACTATTACATAGCACTTGAAAACGTAAAAACAAAATATAAATTTAAAATAAACTAAATATTACTACACTGAAATCACGAAGTTTAGATTCACTTCACACAATATATTATTACGAATGTATTCGGTATACGAGAAAACTTTCTGTGTGGTACAGGCCCAGAATAGTAACCCCCTTACATCTCATGGGGAGTCGTAAGAATCGACGAAGATAAATCCTACTGGATGATGGACAGCAGCGTCATCCTGGATACTGTCTTAAACTGCGTTCACCAACCTGCCTGCTCAGTGTGGTGATTATGGGCAAATGCCCCCAATAGAATGAAATCCCTTGGGGAGGCCAATGTTCAGCAATGGACTTTATAAGGCTGATATGAAGATTCGTTCTACTGAGGACTTATCTTATCTTATCGCGGCCACAGACTAACCGTGGCGCACTTTGACCCTTATGTCGTATCTTTTGAAAACCCCTTGCCTTTCACTCCAAATCTCCAAATATTGTAACCATCATCTTTATGACAGTCCTTGCAGATTGGAGCCCATAGTCTCTTGGTTGTGGGTAGGCCCCCCCAGGAGACCCATTCGGACTTGGTTAGATACGGAGGACTTGGTTAGCGCTCTTTGGGGGTGGTATGTGTTCAGTCCCTCCCGAACAGGTCTTCACCTTGCCGTGGTGGGGGGGGCTGAGTCCCTCCCGGTCGTGTCTGCCGGTGGTGAGGCCCACACCCCCTTTCGATCCCCCTTTGGCCGGAAGGCAGTGCGTAAATGCATTCTGTTACCGACGTAAAATAAAAAAATGGTATGTGTTCAGTAGTGGATGGAAAATGAGTGATTGGTTGATATTATTGTTATAAAAGGCGTTTCTGGGTAATAAAGGCAGCATGCCTAAAGATATATGCATTATGAACGTTATGAGAAATGATGATAATGAAAAATGCCTTCAGGTATTATGCCCCTTAATTTATGCATCCCGATAAACGTAGTGATTTTTTTTCTTTTATTCATTTATTCTGTAACGAATGTCTGCGATATGCCGTCACTAATGTTATTCATATTGGGTGACTGTTCAGTACTGGTAACATATAGTTGGCCATTTGCCAAAATCACGTTTAAAATACAATACCCGTAATTAAGTAAACTAAGCTAAGTAAGCAAGCGCAACACTTTTTCGATCGGGTGCTTTTTGCTTTGCAATAGAGAGGATTTTTGGACTGACCAGTATCATTTAGCTCGATTACTTCTGTACAGAAGCTAATGTGTCACTTGAAAGCCTTTGTTTTCACTCAGATGTACGTCATCAAAGTTTCAATGGAAAATTGATCTTATCGCTTGTTTTCTGAAATATTTTTAGAATAACTGTCTTGTAATAGCCCAGGCAGTTTGAGTTGCTTTAACCTTGCAGATTTTAAGGCAGGATCTGAATTCAAATCCTACAATATTTTTTACGTACAAAAAGTAGCCCATGTCCTTTTTCAAGTATTTCAATGTTTTATATTTTCTTTATTTACTTTAAATTATTATTAGGTACATACATACATTCACGCCTGTTTCCCCAAAGGGGTAGGCATAGGCGTATTATACACCCACACTTCGCCAATTATAAAGTCCCATGTAATAGTAGGCGAGCCTATTGCTGCTTATCTATCTGTAATTATGTATATATATACCTGATATATCAGAACTCAAAATTACCGGAACACGTAATGACCGTCGCGTACACTTAGGTTGAGGAACCCATTTTTTTTTTTGATTTACGTCGGTAACAAAATGCATTTACGCACTAAGGCCAAAGGGGGAGACCGGGAGGGGGTGTGGGGCTCACTGCGGCAGACGCGACCACCGCAGTCCTACCCATTAAAAATCTTCTGACGACGCCCACCGCTGTTGAAGAAGGGGCGGAGGCCAGCACCAGGGGATTTGTAGTTTCTGGCACGCCGCCCGCGGCCAACGTCCCCCGGATCAGGACCTCCTCAGAGAGGCGCAGTGTGTCGCGCCCCTCCTACCTCCTTGTGCGTCATGACGTGACTGGCCAACTTCTGGGGGGGGGGTCTATAGCTAGACGGAAGGGGCCCCCTGCCCCCGCCGCCTAAGACACCCCGGGCGCGGCCGGACGGGCCCTCCTGGCCCGCCCGCTGCGCCAACGGCGTAGCCGGAGAGAGAGCAGGTCCCGCTCCCTCTCCCGCTCCGCGGCCTCCTTCTGCGACATCACCACTTCGCAGAAGGAGGCCATGCCGTCTCGCCCCCCGTGTCGACCGCGGCCCCGCCCACGCAGGGCACGCCACCAAAGTGCGCTGCGCAGTGTCTTCCGCGCAGTCACAATGGTGGCAACACCGGGTCGACTCTCCCCCGGCGACGTCACACAGATACTTCCCGAAGCACCTGTGCCCGGAAAGTACCTGCGTGAGCCGGAGAACCTCTGCGTCGAGGTCCCACGGCAGTGACCCGGCGAGCGCGCAAGCCACCTCTTCGGAGATGGTGCGATACCCCCTAACGACATGGTTCGCCATGACCCTCTGAGGTTGAGGAACCCTGGCGAAGCTTTTCCAAGCGATTATTACATCATGGTTCCCATGGTTCAAAAATGTTGTGAAATTGTTGTTAGATAGATAAATAATCCATTTATTTGCACACGCTTACAACACACTTATACAATAAAAATACACCGAAAATACAAAATAATATACACATCTTAAATTATTGAATTATCTGACTGACTAAATAGTATAGGGAAGTGCGCTGCAGCCGTGCAAAATGGTTATGGCTCAGTGAAATTTTACTCCAACAAGCAAACACTGATTTTCATCCATAGACAAAAAATAAAATAAATGTTTTGTGGTTAGATTCTCGTTAGATTTATTCAAAGTAAAGCGTTTAAAGTGTTAAGGAGTCAGCACCGCGATACCTCTGACAATGCCAGCGGCCGTAGGCTGATGTAATGACTATCTATCTATTTTGACGACTGAAATTAATTTTGAAAAATGCTTTATAGCGGCAAAATAAAAAAAAACGTATTTTTTTTTATAGCTTGTCGTCTAACAGCAGAATACCACCCTTCTGTCTCACCAAATAAGCACTGGATTCGCGTAGTGGATTCCTCTCAACTAGAATTACGAGAGGATGCCCGAGCCCACTAAAGTGACGTTAATGTGATTAGATAATGGTGTTGCAATCTTAGAATTGCACATTGATCGACAGTTCATCTCACTAATCTCCTAATATAAAGAGCACTTTGTGTAAGAGTAAATAGTTTTACAAGGTCAAAAATATCCTTGTTAACTCGAGCAGTACCTTTGGCCAGACCTTTTTCTTTAAATATTGAGCTGATGAATATAACACAGTTTCAAAATTGCAGGAAGTCAACAAGGTGAATGAACCAGCGGTCTACATCCACATGCCAAGCGTCGAGCTTCAGGAAACGATACCATTAGCGCCCACCGTCAAAGCTCTGTTCTGCCCGCGACTGCTCCAGGACATATCTGGAAAATTCTCATGGAGATTACCTGACAAAATAGACCACGACCTTCACCTGAGGAGAGTGGACGAGTTTCTGCATCTCATAAAGCCAAACTTTGACTGCTTACCCACCAATCAAAAGAACTCCTTGCGTGGTTTCCTCTACCTTTTTTCTGGAATTTTTGGCAGCACAAACCTAGCTGTTAAGTCCATGGATATCTCAATGGGTTCGGAGTTGACTATTGGGGCAGGAACGGGCAGTTCAGCATCCTTTGCCGTCTGCTTAGCTGGGGCGTTGATCCAACTCCTGAAGCTGAAGAGCTCCTCAAACTACGATGCATATTACGAGGAAGACTTCTCTATGAATGAGAAGGAAATTATATCGGAATGGGCATATAACTGCGAGAAAATCATGCATGGAACTCCATCTGGTAAGTGTTTACTTATTAATTTTCCCCCGTAACATTTTAGTGGTAGAACTTCCATTCTCAAATGTCCTCTAATATAAAACATATGTTTTTAATGTGTTGATTGATTTTTACATGGTAAGCAGTGTTATCATATTCTCTCAATTCCAAGATAAAGAACCTTATTGGTTTTGAGAGAAAGTGCAAAACTAATGAAAATGTTCAATATGTTCTAATGATTTTGCGCAAAAAAAAACGAATAGAAGACTGTAGTCCGTTTCAGCGTTTGACGCGTGGACGTGCTTGTTCTGAGGTTCACAAATACTCTTTCCTGAAGATCCCCATGGAGAGCGACACACGCTCGTTTTATCTCGATTTCTAGGAACCATTCAGATGTGCAGGAGTTGACAAGAGAAGTAATTTTAAACTTTCAACTGTTTACATGTCTAGTTTTCATTAGACATCCTGCTACGCCTTGGTTCTGTCGTCTGTATCTTCAGTCCAGTTCAGTCATATCAAAACATTCATCTAAAATTCATCTACAAATTGAACCTTATTCCTTTCGGTTTCACAATTATAACATTATCGATCTACCGACTATGATAATATTTTTAATAATCTAAATCATAAACATTAAAAAGACATCCATACCATAAGGTCAAAAGTCAGAAGATCTCTAATATTGACAAATATTTTTAATAATCTAGGTCATAAATATTGAGGAGACAAGACTTCAGAATGAAATTGACCTCTAACAATCCATGTCAAGGTCCTTTGGTGACCTTACACATGGTAATGACAATTATATTAGAAGAGTGATTTTTTCTTTTCATTTTTTTTACTTCGTTCGAGGTTGGCGGTGGCACTTATGTCGACTGTTAGTAGTGGTTTGTGTAAAGAGTTTATATTACATTATTGCAATGTAAATAGTACTTAGAGTAACTCCAAATATGTATATTTCGTACACTTTGTAAAACAACTAAATAATAAAACATATATCACGCCTGTTTTCCCGAAGGGGTAGGCAGAGGCGTATTATACGCCCATTTTTCGCTAATTATATTTTGGGCCAGCGTAATAGGTGGCGAGCCTATTCCCGCTCATCGGGAACTGTTCTGTTTGCCAGAGCCTCGTCCGTTGATCGGCAGGTGCACCATTTGCAAGGAAGGTTGGCTTGGGCTTCAAAGTGGATGGTAGGATCCCTACACACCCATATTCATTGTAATGTGTCACATTAAAAAAAATTGTGCATACAGCGCCAAAATATTAGGACCGCCGCCGCCACCGAAATTATTTTTGTAACACTCACACAACAACATTATTTGTGGTGCAGTACCGATAAGTAAGTAGGTACACAAGCCGCAATATACGCCTTGTAAATAAGAAAACAACCAAGTTTTTAAATAGTCTTGTCTTGTTTTAGCTTCACAATAATTGGCAAGCGAATTCTGACTTATTGGGAGAGTTTGTGGGATCAATGGAGTAATGAATGTGTAACTCGAAACGATATAGATTGTGAATGATGTACTTTTTATTTAATTGTATAATTTAATCCTACATTTATACATTTACACCTGTTGCCCCTAAGGGGTAGGCAGGGGCACATTATACGCCCAAATATCGCCACTTACATTGTCGGTCCCACGTAATAGGTGGTGCTTGCCAGGATCTTTTTAGTTTTCCAGATAATTTAATTCTAATGAATTGTTTTTAATCTGATATTAACTTTAATTTGTGTGATAGATGTAATTGGCATATAAATAGATAGATATACTCTTTATTGACAAAAAAACTTCACATCTTCAGATAATAATGAACACTGACATAAGTGAAAATTGCCAATCTAGGCGGTCTTATCGCTAAAAGTGATCTCTGCCAGACAACCCGACGCGAAGGAGAGAACAGGAAAGCAGTAAGCAGATGCGTGGCGTATGCGTATTAGACATGCGCAAAATCGTTCACTGAAGTGAAATGAGTGATAAAGTTCAGTGGGAGTTAAAGATATGATTGTATCTCTCATCTAGTTCAATTAGTTCATTTAGTTCATTTGATCTCAAGACACACTGTCTCATGTTTCTCAAGACACACGTTTATGCATAGTGCGGAGACCGATCAATTCTAATGAGTACTAATACTACTTTTGAAATATTTATAAGATATCGGCAGTCAAGAATATTTACAATCAAATTATAAATAATAAATTAATATTCTCTTACAATCACACCAATTATTTAGTTCCAAGATAAGTATCACTAAGAACTTGTGTTATGGATAGTAAAGAACGGATAAATATACTTAAATACTTTTTTTTTGTAAATATATACTTAATATACATAGAAAAACACCCAGACCAGAACAAATATTCATGTTCATGCACACAAAGATTTGCCCAGTGTGGGAATCGAATAATCGTTAATAAATCGTTTACCTATATACGTATATATGTGTAGGCTACCTAGTACAGTCAATTAACGAGAATTTTAATATTTTTTATTAAACTTCAATTACAAACATTAGTCAATTATTTCATACGACAATCTTGACGTCATGTATTATCGAAATATATCTTTTTAATGTTATCGCCATATGTTATCATTACTATCAGCTATTACTGATTTGCACAGGGCCGCATTCAATTATAACAAAAATAATTATATTTATATTAACAGTGGACTCATATCATAATTAGACATGAGTTCGATATATCAAAACGAAACTAATAACCTCATATGTTTTATACCATATTATATCGGTATCACGGTTATACATAACGGATAACACAAAAAATATTATTTCGATACGATTTGAAACGATATAACTAAAGTTAACCAAACGCAAACCGTGTACAACCGAATAGATTGATATTCGCTTCTTCTCTTTCTTACTAAAGCGGTGGAAAAGAGAAGATGCGAATATGAGGACATTCGCTTCTTCGCTGTCTTCCTTTAGAGGTGTAAAAGAGATAAATCGATTTTTTTTGTTAGTTCTGAGCATGGTAAAGCATAAAGTAAAATCTACATAACCAACAGAGCTAGCGCGATCTGTATAACATATCCATTTTGAATAACTCGACAATACAAAGGAAGAGATCGCTTTTAGCGATAAGACAGCCTAGATTGGCTTAAATTTTTTTTTTAAATGTTGTAATTTTTAGTTTTTAAGTGTCTTGGCCAATAAAGAGTATATCCATCTATCTAATACGCGCGTTACGTTTTGTTGTTAGCTTTCGGTAAGTTATTAATACATACTTAACACAACGCATTTCAGTTATGAAAATGTACCTACTGATATCAATATTTTAAAACGGTTATCCATATCGGTTTTGTTAAAATAACGAAACCGCCCATGTCTACTCATAATTGATTAAATGTTACACTTTATTAAATTCTTATATAGTCTACGCCTGCTTAACATTAGTATCGCCAGTAGATTACAATCTATTGAGATATTTCCACGTAATCAACACTATGGCAAGGCGGGTTGTCCGCAGTTCAAGCCATTACGCATCATCCGGTAGAATTTCCCTTCGTCGGCTCCCCGCAAGATGAGAGGGGTGGCACTATTCAAGGCCGGTACCATACGCCTAAATATTTCACATAATATACGTACTGTCTGCTGCAGACTGTGAGCATGCAAAATTTTGTCATTTACATGAGTGTGAACCACTACTGTTGAACATTAGGCTACCCGTTTGCTACGTTGATGCGTTCTATATGTTATAATGAGGGTATTTGTCCATAATCGACCTGCGCAGGCGGGTTGGTGATCACAGTTCAAAGATATACGCAGAAAAACGCTGCTACCCACTATCCAGTGTAATTCCTCGATCCTTACGACTCCACATAAAATGAGACGGGGGTGTGATTTTTTTTGTATTCCAAGTCCGACCCTGATAATAAACGAACATTATTCAGACAGTTGACAGTATTGAACATACCTCTAATCGTTGTATAGTGAATAGATTGCATAATAAAATAACGTAACATTGAACTGGTTCTATATGGTAGTGATTAGCTGTTCTCTTGGGTCACGGACGGTCGTTAGTCTGTCTTTAGTAGTCTTAACATCACACTAAAGAATTCATTAATTATAGTTTGCGAAATATGATATGAGCCCATGGATTTTATCAGATAGAAGAGCTTATCTTGTTTCTGTTTTAATCCTTTTCTTAAATATTATTTTTTTAAATAAAAAATATCAAACTTCAAATATTTATTTATAATCTTATGCTACCATACAGGTGTCTTAACCTAATGCGATAGCATAGCAATTTTTATAATAAATACAATATTATATCTTTTTAATTATTTTTTGATATTTAAATATTTATTTAATTATTTACTATGACATAGTACTTGAATACGTCAAAATTGAATATAAAAAACAACCGAAATATGATTACATTGAAATCACGAAGCTAAGATTCACTTACATGCAACAAAACAATTAAAAAACAAAAATATTTAAGTGTAAGTGAATCCTAAGTGCCTGTGTGTGAATCCTCTGTAAGAAGAACTAGCAAGAAACCCGCAGGCTTTTAAATTATAAATTGAATAGGTACTTTAATATACAATGCAATTTAATACATATAACTACCTTTTTATGCCCTTATAAAAATCAAATGAACAGTTATTCTCAGTACCGACTTATTAGATAGTATAAATTTTTAGTAGTATTCATAAAGAATTACTTAGAAGAAGTAATAAAATACATTTTTGGGAGTATTCATAAAGAATTCGTCCACAAAGCCAACTTCATCTGCAAGTGGTGCACCTGTCGAACATAAAAGTTCCCGGAAAGCGGCAATAGGCTCGCCACCTATTACGTAGGACCAACAATATAATTGGCGAAATGTGGGCGTATTATATGCCTCTACCTACCCCTTCGGGGAAACAGGCGTTATATTATTTATATATTCTTTATTGCACAAAAAAACAATAACAAAAAAAAGCCTTACGTGAAAAAGAGGAAGTACAAAGGTGGACTTATTTCTAAAAGAAATCTCTTTCAGTCAACCTTAACTGAAGTGGGAGAGATAGTTAGCGGGCATTAATATCACACTACAATATGATAACATTACACATATACATACACAAAAATATCATATAAGATACATATCAGATATTATGTATGTACAAAGTCTTATTATGCAACCTAGAAGCTTTATATATATGAACTTAGCTACAGAGCTTAAAACAGGATTAAGTCTGATAATCTTATTAGAATAAGGTCCTTACAAATACTTAGGCGCCTTGTGTCCATGTGTCACCGCCCTTTAAGTAACAACAACAATATTAATAATAAATAAATATTTTCTGAAAATACCAGTTATTTAGTTCCAAGATAAGTATCATTAAGAACTTGTGTTATGGATACTGAATAACGGATAAACATACATAAATACTTTTTTATTGTACAGAACAAATATTCATATTAAGCGATCCTGAGTCGCCTGCATCCAGCGGCTTCCCGCCCCCTTGCCCAGATGTGGAACGTTAATGAGCTGAGATGACGACACTGCTAGCTTTTCAGTTGTGTACGTTGTCAATCACCTTAGCAACGACCTTATGCCAACATACCAACCTTAAACAGATACTTGTCATAAATTTAAAATTAGCAACAATTGACGACACGTCATAGCACTCTCGTTACGTTACACCACGTAACACCGGCCAGCCCAGTAAGCGCGTAATGTATTGCGCAACAGTGACATTGAACCAGAAATTGTGACTCGATTCACGTTCTTGTGATCTAATATTTGTATTGCTAAACGTTCAACTGTGTAGTTGTTGTGTTGGTATTTTTGTTGGAGACTAGTTTTTGTAGTTTACTCGTAATATTGTGATAGCAAAGTTTCTGGGTAAATTTAAAAGAATCTTGTATGTTAGGTGTACTGGGTGTATAGGGATCCTACCAAGACCTAAGGAGCCCAAGCCAACCTCACCTGCAAGTGGTGCACCTGCCGATCAACGGACTAGGCTCTGGCGAACATAACAGTGCCCGGTAAGCGGCAATAGGCTCGCCACCTATTACGTGGGACCAATTATATAATTGGCGAAGTGTGAGCGTATAATATGCCTCTGCCTACCTCTTAGGGGAAACAGGCGTAAATGTATGTATGTATGTAGGTATTTTTCATATGGACTTAACGAGTTCCTATTTTTCTTTATTCAAGCTCCTGCCCGCAGTGAATGCTTGTTAGCTTTTAAGTTGACCTTTAACGAAGTTTTATTGAGCCATATTTGATTAAAACAGTTTACATTGAGTCAGGTGTAAACTGCTAGAATCAACAAAATAAAATATACTTTATAAAGATCAACAGGACCATTTAGATTCATCAAATTTTATACACAAAATGTAAATTCCATATTTTTCTTAACAACAATGAAAGAGATATGTGCGGTACTATAATCAGGAAATAAAAGCAAACGGATTCTTTGTCAGAATTTGTCAAGGTTTGTCAGTTTATTTGTCTGTTGTGGTTTTTTTCTCAAGATTTGTCAGTCTGTCGGTTACTCTTATAGGAGGGATCTGTCAGTCAGCCTGTCGTGATTTTAAAGGGCATTGTCAACAGTTTTGTTTGGTGATAGAAATGTGTCTCATATTTGCGTTACAAACTTGTTTAATCATCGCACTTGTGAACATTACTTAAAACTAATAGGGCCTTTTTTAGCTTGGTTTTATATTTCATTTGACTGATGGTTTTGTAATTGTCTAACAAACAGGTGTGGACAACGCAGCGTGTACTTTCGGCTCAGTGGTCTCGTACAAGAAGGGGCACAAACCCCGGCACATAGACACGAGGTTGAACCTCAGGATCCTGCTGGTAGACACAAGGGTGTCCCGGGAGACGCGAAGTCTGGTGATGAAGGTCGCCGCTGTGAGGCAGAGGAACACTGCCGCCGTCGACCACATCCTGGAGGCTTGTGACCATATCGCTAATACTGCCATACAGGTTAGATTCTAAATAAGTACATATATTTTTATGTGATATGGTAAGGTTTCACATCGAGCGAGCATCGAGCTAATAGACTGCAATTTCGAGGTTCTTATGTTTTAAATACTGGGGGCCTACCGCCGAGTTCGATGGCAATCGATTATAAGGCAAAATGGATTTCGAATTGATTCTGTCGTACCGCCGAACTCATGGAAATCGAAACAAAATGGCGTTCTCTATTTACCTATTGGTCTGTCACGGACTGAAGGTCATGAATGAGAGGTGGCTGTCGGCAGATTCCCCGGTACGGATTAATGAACGCAAAACAAAGTTTGATCTAGATGGATTACCGGTAATCCATCGAATTCGGCGGTAGGCCCCCTGGTCGCGCACTTTTGACGGCCGATATGGCGTCGAGGTCAGTACGCCAGGAGGCCTCAATCGATTATTAGGCAAAATGAATTTCGAATTAATTCTGTCGTACCACCCGAACACATTGAACTCGATACAAGATGGCGTTCTCCATTTATACACAAATTTTGAAGGATTGAAATTTTGAATCATTTAATTAATTAGTCGCTTCAGTAGTCTGCCAAGGTCATGAATAATCTATGGCTTTCGGCAGATTCCTCGGTACGGATTGATGAACCTCAGAAAATTTAGATCTAGATGAAATAGCTGAATTTCGGCGGTAGGGCCCCTGTACTCCGCTCCGCTCGTGAGTTCGATTTCCACACGAACAAATCTTTGTGTGCATGAACATGAACATTTCTTCTAGTCTGGATATAAAAAAAATTGTTTGTATGTTTATACATACTTTAGTATCTATAACACAAGTTCTTAATGATACCTAATTCCGAGCTAAATAGTTGGTAAGAAAAAATTTTGGAGAAGAATTCTTCAAGCTTGTTCTAATATAATGTATGTTTTGGTTTCCAGGTTTTGTTAAAACTCTCGAGTGGCAAGTGCGAATCGGACGTCGATTCTGACTACCAGCATCTGGCGGTGAGTAACGAACACTTAATAGTTATTTATAGACTGACAGACAATCTCCCCCCCCCCATTAGAATCACGACAGGCTGACTGACAAATCCCCCCGTTAGAGTCACCGATAAACTGAGAAATCTTAAGAAAACACCACAACAGACAGATGAACTGACAAACCTTGACAAATTCTGACAAACAATCCATTCCTCGTGTCGCCTACATCCATCGGCTTCCGGCCGCCTTGACCAGATCATTGGTCCAACGCGTGGGAGGCCGTCCTCTACAACATTTGCCGGTTTACGGTCGCCATTGAAGTTCCTTAACGCCTCATCGGTCGTCGGTTCTTCGAGCTATGACATAATATGCATTTGTGTAATTTTTTAATGCACAAATAGTATTTTTTGAACGTTATTTATCAACGATGTGAACTGATGTTTTCAGGAATTATGGGACATGAACCACTGGCTGCTAGGTGCTCTAGGCGTGTCCCACCCTGCGCTGGAGGCAGTGAGGGGCGCGGCGAGGCAACGGGGGCTCGCCTGTAAACTCACCGGAGCCGGCGGAGGCGGGTTAGTACTGCCTATAATACTACTCATCATAATTACCATATCCTGCCTGATGGCAAGCCGCCATCATCATATCAGCCTTATGAGTTCAATGCTGAACAATGACCTCCCCAATAGATTACATTCACGTGTAATCACCACGCTGGGCAATATTCAAGATACTTTTCTCCATTTTCCATAGCCGTGGGACGCCCTGTATAAGAATATAAGTTACACTAGATATTTTTAATCCATCACTTGCTAAAAAACATCTCTCAGGTGGGTTGGTATTACCTCCATACCTTAAGCCTTTCATTAGCCTCTCAGCCCATGAACGTTCCACTACTTCGGGGGCGGTTCTGATTAATTACATCTTGCCTGATGGTAAACACTATAGGAGATATGGAAACACACGAAAGCTCCGAAAGAAATTTTTAACTATGTGCCGCTACCCTTGGGTCAAATAAGCTCCCTAACTAAATTAGAAATAGCATAAAGGTCTTCAAAAAGCGTGTAAAACATACAAAAAACGCCTGTTTCCCCGAAGGGGTAGGCAGACGCATATTATACGCCCACACTTCGCCAATTGTGTTGTTGGTCCACGTAATAGGTGGCGAGCCTATTGCCGCTTACCGGAAACTTCTATGTTTGCCAGAGCCTCATCCGTTAATCAGCAGGTGCACCAATTGCAGGTGATGTTGGATTTGGCTCCAAAGATAATATGATCCCTGTACATCCTACTTACAATCTATTACTTTTATATATCCTTTTAATAGTTTCAATACATATTTCGTGAAAATAAAATATAAAAATACTATGTAGATGATTAAAATTTTTATATCTTTCCAACAGATACGCAATGGTACTAATACCCCCATCGACGCAACGGTCCGTGGTCGACGGTCTCTCTGGCCAACTGCTAGAACTTGGCTTCCGGGTCATGGAGACCCGTCTAGCAGACCGTGGCGTCTCCCTAGAGATGTGACCCGCGACCTCGCAGCCGAAGAACGGGCTGGGAGCTCAGGATAAACGGGACGACGTAAAACCAACTAAAAACGAGAGACTTAATCAAATAGATGTTTCAGAAACTGTAGCTAAAGAAATAGTTACTGCAGAAGAGAATATTGATAAAAGTGATGAAATATGTGTAAATAATATAGAAGTTATTAAAAGAACGTTTATTGATAAAGACGCTATTAGTAATGCTAACATTAAAGATAACAATAATGATAAAGTAAATTCGGATAGTAAAATTAATGTTAAAGAGAGTGGAAAATTAAAAGACATTAATTGGAGAAGTATTAATATTGAAATAAATGAAATGAATAAACAAAACACAGCAGATGATGGAGAAGAAGAAAGCTTTAACAATAACCCAGATGAAGCAGCACTGGAAACAAATGTTGAAACAGCAATTGTTGACGAAATATCATCTACTAGCCATAACGGACACAGTAAAAACAATGAAGTTCTTACTAGTAACAATTCTAAAAATATAGTAGAATACACAGAATTACCAAAATCACGTAGAATTGAGAAATGCATTGCTCACAATTCTGGACAAACGTTGAAAGTCAAAGGAAGAGGTTATGGAACAGAATTTCCTTATCGGAGAAAGGTTAAACGAACTCTGAATCCAACATTAAAAATATTTGATCCGAGTGCTTCAAACAATGAAATGTTGACCTAAAAGTGTTTTAAGTGCTGGAGATATTAAATAAATCAGAAGTGTTCAATTACAAATGTCTCAAGTTTTAACATTTGGAGATTAAAATATTCAGTAATATTTTAAATTGAAATTTGTGACAACGATGATAATATAAAGTGGACAAGAATAATTAAGTGTTTGCTTGTTTGTGAAACGCAAAGTGACTTTAATATGGTTAAGGAAAGCTTAGTAAATATAGGACCCATTCGCAACTCTAGGGCTGTTATGAGTGAGTGTCCTTGTTACCATGCATATTACATGGTATGAAGGGCTCTCATCTTTTTGGACTGCATCAACTGCATGCCATCAGGCAGGCTGTTGTTCATTCACAAATTACTCATTATGAAAATGCCCCATTCGTGAAATAACCTATTCTGCTTTGGACTCATTCACAGAAAGACTTATTCTTTAAAAGATCTTTTCTTGATATGCCGCGAATATTAGCATAATGCCTCTTTACGAAATAAACTCAAAATTTTGAATAACCCTAGTTTTGGTAACTCTTGAAAAATGTTTAGATTTTTTTTTGTTATTTTATATTATATTTATATAAAAATTTATTCAATTCCATTTGCAATTTTAAAACAGGGTAGTAATTTAAACATATAAGTCCTTCCTGGATTAAATCATATCACCAACGAGACATTATTCAAATGAATATTTTCCAAAAGGAGGATATAGCAAACAGGTTCATCTAATAATAACCCATCATATTGAATGAGAACAGATTCTTATTCTTTAAGCCATTTTGCGAACAGGTCCTTTATATATTTAGCTTAAGATTTTACTATAATCACAGTATTTTTTTCTTTTGAAAAAAGAGGCTACTTATCGGTCAGAGACATTAAATTAAAAATAATGTTTTGCGAAAATTATTTTAATGGGATCAATAGTGTAATTTGTATATAGCTTATAGAATATAGATATAGCTTTAATTTTATTTTCTCAATTGCATTGAGTTTTAATAGTATTTTTGATTTTTGCATGACTGTTGGCATAGCAATTTAATAATCATAGATCAGCTGTCTTGATATATATATGATATTATTTTGTATGATTTTTGTTAATTGCAGTCGTTGTATGCAGCTATATGTATAACCAATGTTGGCAAAAATAATGTTGCTATATAAAAATTAAGTATATCTATCAGTTAAATCTTACCATAAATAAACATAGGTATATATTTTCATTAACTTTTTGAAAATATATTTGGGCTTTTCTGTTCAGTCCTATTATTCAAGATGTATTCGACAATTTAATATACAAATTGTAATAAAAATCTATTAGAATACAGAAATGTATACATGTAGTACATTCACATGCAATAATATGAATACATGTGCATTCAAATTTATAATTCTATTCAAATAATATTACTACAACTACTAAAAGAGTTTATATTTAAATGCTGCTGAGCATACAAACCAGCCATTGAAATAAAACGTCAAAATATAATGACATTGACACCTACTGTCATTTACTCATACACTGCATTTCTGATTCTAATCGGTTTTATTATAAAATAAAATATTGAATGAAATTTATTAATATAAATTGTCGCATGCAACGGATTACACTTATTGTATTTACGATACGACAAAACCACCAAATTTAAATTATATAAATATCAAAGCATTTTACAAAAGACAGCTTCAATATACTGCCAAATGAAGAAACTTAAAGGTTATGAATGACGTCTCAAAATTAAATGTATATTTTAAAAGCTTAAAGCTTGTTTCACAATGTCCAAATAAGTTCTGATTACTGGTTTACTTAAATTTAATAATAATTCTCTTACAATCACACAAATTAATCAATTCCAAGATAAGTATCTTTAGGAACTTGTGTTATAGATGCTAAATAGCGGTAATATATACTTTTTAACGATGAATATATTGTAGAGGTCAGTATATCTGTACTTTACGATTGTGGGTTCCAACGTGTTATGTGTTGTATGTTCGTTCCGTTATTTAGAATCCATTACAAAGTTCTTAATGATACTTAATTTTATACAAACAATATTAGAAATTTCACAAGGCTTTTCAAATTTAAAAAAAAAAATCCATATTTACTGTGGTTAATTGCTTTACCCACAACCTATGTAAAACGAAACTTAACCAAATTCATTAAAGATTTATTATGTAATTTAAAATAATAAAAATCTTAGATATAAATAATTGATGTGAGTGTGCGAGAATTATTTATTATCGTTATTATTTATACACATAAGAGACACCCAAATCAGAAAATATATTTATGGTATCAGGAGTAAGTGATAGTATACTCTATAGTCCAGTGGTTCCCAAACTTATTTTGTCTACTGCCCACTTTGAGAATAAATATTTTTTTAAGAGGCCTCCTAGCTAAATAAAATTACAAATCCCCCCCAGGCCTCAACACAACGCCCCCATTTTCTTTCTAGGTCTCTTACCGCCCCCCTTAAGACCTGCAGCGCCCACAAGGGGGCGTTATCGCCCACTTTGGGAAAGACTACTCTATACTTACCTCCACGCTATAACGGTTGTCGATATTTGACAAATAATCCTTGACTCTCATTTTTGTCACTTGTTAGTGAAAATGACAGTCAAGTATTATTTGTCAAGATACTCCGAAATATCTTACAATCAGACATTGTGACACAGGCTCTTAGATGATTATGTTTTTTATGAAAGTTCTAATATAAAAGTTATAATTTTATGGAGCAAAATAATCTCATAGGATTCAAAACAAAATCGTTAAAAACTTTTTACAAAATACCCTTTTTCTCTTCTTCTTTTAAATAGTCGCTTCGTGCGTTTAGCACATTTAGCCAGTGTCAAGTAAGGAATATATTAATAATATATAAATCATAGTAAATGAGAATGAGTGGTGATAAAGATGATAAATGAGATGCCCTCCCCCTAAACCCATTGAATCCTCCGTAAAGATGTGGGACTATACTGATATCTCACATTGACTTCTTGAGAGAATTTGAAAAGATATGTTGCACTGTTTTGTTTCATTTACCAACACTCATGTACGTTCATATACATCAACGGTTAATAATTCTCCGTTATTAAACATTAATGTTCGAAATATCACAAATTTTAGAAAATAAACAAAACTGCTGTCAAGGACGCTTCGTTTCCCGCCAAGAAGTATAGCCTTATTCAATCAAAAAATTTATGGTTTTACTAAAGACTAGCAATTGATAAATTATGTAAGGAATATATAACAGAGCATTGACTTATATTTTAATTAAATTGTTTAATTACAGATAAGTAGTTAATTTATAAAGTAATTGATGTAAAGTACATACGAATGATGTTTAGGTTATGTCAATGAATAGTTAATTTCCATTATTTATTATTGTTTGTTTGTGGTTTTGGGATTTATTTATTGTATGTGTCCGTAATTCTTGCGAAATATTCTAATTATTGTAAAATTACTTTTGAAGCAATGGATTATGGTGCCTAGATAATAAAAATATCGTATCGTATTTTAAAAACAATATAATAAAATTTGAGCTCCATATACTTTTAGAAAGTTTTACAATATCTAAACAAATCTATTCTAAAAATCTATTTTTATCCAAATTTCTCTGAAAAATTATATGGCGCTCAAAAATTTAAGGTACTTACATAATATATTCTTTTTATAATGTAACAATTCACCATCCTACTGTCTTATTAATGAAAAATGTAATCATTAATTTGCTGGAGTCACGGACACTTATCGTACATATTTTTTTAAATTATAATTAAGTAAATATATTTTTTATTTGCAACAAATAAAAATGGTCTTCCTATAGATGTTATTATGAATGTGGAAAATATAGTATCGATTTGGATTTCAAGTCTTTAAAACATTTTGCCCTCTTACCCCCTCTTACCTATTTTATCCTTTAGTAATAAAATTACTGAACCCTACTATAATTAGTAGCAAAACATAATCGTCTAAATTTGAACCTTGTGTTTTACATAAAGTCGAAATTTCGCTATAAATAAATGGACATTTTAATGTGGAAAATATGTATAAGAAATATTAATGTCACAGCCAGTGGGTAAGATCCGTCATATCAAAAATAGGCTACTTGGATTGTAAAGATCTTATAGCTGATTTACACGACTCCGCTTCCACTAGGCAAAAGTAATATATATGAGCTATAACCCTTAATTGGACAGGTTTTCTACCTCAACTCCCATAAGGTTCATCATTATATCATCATCATGGAAGAATGTACACACTGCTGGACACAGGCCTCTTAAATCGCATGCCACTGAACTCGAGCTTCAGTCCATTTTTATTTAAGCATAAAAAAAATTATCTTTAGAATTTTGTCGTGCATATGATATTTAACAGAAACCACGTGCTTTAAGTAGAGTCAGAGGCACTGACCTCCTACTTGGCAAACAACAACACTCACACAGCGAATCTGATTAAAGTCTTGTGACAGGGGGCCTACCGCCGAGTTTGATGGCAATCGATTATAAGTCAAAATGGATTTCGAATTGATTCTGTCGTACCGCCGAACTCATGGAAATCGAAAAAAAATGGCGTTCTCCATTTACCTATTGGTCTGTCACGGACTGAAGGTCATGAATGAGAGGTGGCCTTACCGGTACGGATTAATGAACGCAAAACAAAGTTTGATCTAAATGGATTACCGGTAATCCATCGAATTCGGCGGTAGGCCCCCTGATTGCAGATATGGATAACAAAAAACAAAGAGGTACTTAATATTGGTAACATAAGTTAGCACACAGTTTGCTGTTAGCTGACCGCCGTCAAACTGGTCTGTAGTTGACGCCCTGCTTACCACTCGTTTCAAGCTATACAATCCATAACATCTTCAGTTTTCACATGTCTACCTCTTTATGCTTACGTTTCATCTTTGCATAAAAAAATTAAGTTACAGGGGGTTTCTTGAATTATGTTACTGTAAAATTTTAAATAGAAGGTTAAATCCTCGTTAATTATGTAAAATATTGTTTATGATAGATAGTAAACGAAACGTTTATTGTTATCTGATTGTTGTTTTAAATTATTAAGTAATGATGCTACATAACACAGAATGTAAACTGTAAAAAAACAGTAAAGAATTTTAAAGTTAGATAATGAGAAAGTGGATTTGAGAATATGTTTGTTTTTTGTCCTATAGTTATATTTATTTAGTTACAATAATATTATTTATAGATCGATATCATATTTATAGCAAGCACTTATTAATAAAAGTACTTTGACAATTAAAATGTTTGATTATTAGGTGTTCAGAGATCCTACGTACTTCTAAGGAGCACAAGCCAACCTCACAGTGGTGCCTGCCGATCAACGGTTGAGGCTCTGAATAACATGAAAGTTCCCGGTAATCGGCAATAGGCTCGCCTCCTATTACGTGGGAAATGTGGGCGTATAATATGTCTCTGCTTACTTCGGAGAAACAGGCGTGATTGTATGTTTATGTATTATTTATACTATGTTGTCGTAGGCAGTTTGTAGAAGGCGCCTAACTACAAAACGGGTTGGTGGAATAAAATACGAAAGACATTTTTATATAAAAAGATAGGTTGTTTAAATTTTTATTATAATAAAATAATAATATAAATTGAGAACTGTGATAAACATGATTAAATTAAATAAATATGCTTTGTATGTCATCAAACAGTGCCTCAAATTACAATCCGACCAGACGTTCTAAAAATACCGAAGTCAAAGTTTGCCCATGACTCTTCTAATACTTATTTACGGCTGCGGTCTGGATCCTGTCTTTCAAGGAATAAAGTATGGTAGTGGAAAGAAAGATCTGGAGGAGGACCAGTACACATAAACATACAGGAGGGAACATGGCGGAGGAGAAAGAATAGTCAATAGGAAAAGCAATTGGGCGAGCCGAACATCATAGGCGATATATTTTTTTTTTTAATTGTGTAATATAAACAATTACAAAACAAATAGGGTACATTCATATAACCTCAACGGAAACCGCACAGCGGTTTATTTGCTAAGGTTGAGTCGCCACTTAAACTAAGTTTAATATGTTGCCAGTATAATAGGTTGGGGAAAAAGTCTTTTCGTATTTTTGTATGAAAAGTCAAGACATTTTTTTCAAAGTTTATTTACATTTATTTACAATATATATGTACCGTTTTGTTGAATAACTTTCTGCCATTTTGTGGGCAGAGACATTATCCCGTTACTGTAGAAACTTTGGGACTTCTGATCAAAAAAACGGGACAAATAGTTTTGGCAGTCCTCTCTTGAGGTCAACCTTACAGAACCTAAAGAATTCTGCAGAGACCGAAACAGGTGAAAATCTGAAGGCGCAAGGTCAGGGCTATATGGTGGATGCACTAGGACCTCCCAGTCGAACTCTCTTAATTTTTGCTGAGTGGCTAAAGATGTGTGTGGTCTAGCGTTATCGTGATGAAAGACCACACCCTTCCTGTTGATCAATTCCGGCCGTTTTCTCTCGACTGCTTCCTTTAATCTCATCAGTTGCTGGCAGTAAAGATCAGAATCGATGGTTTTGCCGGGCGGTAAAAGCTCATAATAAACAATGCCCTTCCAATCCCACCATACACACAGCATCACCTTATTTCGTGTTAGGCCAGGTTTGGCCACAGTCTGTGAAGCCTGGCCAACTTTCGACCACGACCTTTTTCGCACGTTCTTGTCGTACGTGATCCACTTTTCATCGCCAGTTATCAATCTCTTCAAAAACGGCTCGGTTTCATTACGTCTCAATAATGAATCGCAAATGAGTACACGGTTCATTAAGTTTCTTTGAGTGAGCTCGTGTGGCACCCAAATATCGAGCTTTTTTGTATAACCAGCTTTCTTCAAATGGGTCAAAACTGTTTGGTGGTCAATTCCCAGTTCTTCAGCTGCATCGTAACTACTAATATGCCGATCTTGCTCCACTCTTTCAAAAATGGCGTCCATTTTATTCGTAACAGGGCGACCAGAGCGAGGTGCATCTTTAACATCAAAATTTCCGGACTGAAAACGTTTGAACCAAATTTGTGCTACTCTTACTGACACTGCATCAGGTCCATAAACATCACAAATTTTTTTCACTGCTTGAGTTGCATTTTTGCCTTTTTTATAATAAAATTTTAAAATGTATCGAATTTCTTCATTAGATTCACTCATTTTTACGGAGAGAAAAACAAATGAAAAATAGCGGGAAACAACTTTTTTTTATTTTTTTCTTTTCTTTATAATGGAACCTTTTTAATGTTACCAAAACCAGCCAGACACAAATAGTACAGTCAAAAAAATTTTATAATAAGTTTATACCTACGTTATGCGAAAAGACTTTTTCCCCGACCTAATATGTACTAGCTTTGTATGTAGTGTAAAATATAATATAGGTATGTAGTATATAGTAAACGTGTAGGTATATACTGTTGGTTTATAGTGTAGATATTAATTATTTGCGCTCAAATAATATTCTTTAAGTATTCTTCTAAAGGCCTTGACATTGCCTTTATTTAGCTTTTCCATTAGTTCGGTAGGTAGCTTGTTCAAAATCAAGGGTAGCAAGTATTCCCAAGTTCTTTTCCCGTATACGTTTTTAGGGTTCCGTACGTCTGAATACAAAAACGGAACCCTTATAGGATCACTCGTGTGTCTGTCCGTCCGTCGCTTACAGTCAATTATCTCCGAATCTATTAGACCGATTAAGTTGAAATTTGGTACACATATGAATTCCTGTAACCCAAACACAGAGGTGTGACGTGAGCAGATGAAATCTGTATATGGGGGGTCATTTTTGGGGGGTAAGGGGAAAATTAAAACTGAAAACTGCATCGTGTGGCATATCAAATGAAAGGTCTTGTTGAGAAGATCTTAAATGTATTTTTTTGTAATATTAAAATAAATAGTTTCCAAGTTATTCAAGAAAATAGACGAAAATTGACCATTCCCCCCCCCCCCCTTATCTCCGAAATTACTGAACCTAAAATTTTGAAAAAAATACAGAAATTAGTTTTCTCCTTATAGATTATAGGAAAACCTATAAGAAGTCCATGATATTAAAATAACATGGTAAATCACTCAATATTGTGCGTACCAACTTACAATTTTGCAGGTGAAATGTGTGGGAGAACATATTTTTTAACTCCAATGTTAAGTTTAGTTGAATCGGTTTGTAGATGAATATTTAATGAAAAAAATAAGCCCACAATGAGCATTCTACGACCAATATTTTAGGAGATATTAATTAATTTTTAGTTACCACAAACAAATTTGGGTCAGATTGAAAAAAAACATGATAGGTAACATCGTACGGAACCCTCTTCACGCGAGTTCAACTCGCACTTGTCCCTTTTTTTAGAGGGGAGTATAAAAGCACACAGTTTTCGCTGGCTCGGCCACCTTGAGGGGACGGGAGACGATCGATCGGTGACTCAAGTATACGAGGTCTGTTTTAGTGGGTGACGGCCAGTGGGTCGCTAGGTACCGCTGGGAGGACGAGGTCAAGAGAGCTTGCGCCTAGTCCGCGCGGATAACTGGCAGGAGGTGGCGCAGGACTAATCGAGGCCCTTATTGTCGGAGGCCAAGACTCACTTTGGGTCGCAGCGCCGAGTTTTCCTTCGAATCAATTCCACTTATTCAAAACCCTTGCTGTGTCTTGTGCTGCATGTGAACGCAAGCCTAAGGCTTAGTGTCTAAACACACTATGCCGAGGATACGCGACGGAAGCTCGGCATGATTACGCCTGCAATGCCATTTGAATTACTGGCGACACATTGTGCCGAAATTACGTTGCGTTATAGCGTACAGCCGAACTTCAGTCGGGCGTAAGTTCAACGGAAATTCGGCGGCAACGTATTCTGTAGAACACACATTATACGCGATCACTTTATTTTGCATTTGTCTGTCCGGCTGTTTAGATAACTTAGGTTCTTTCCGTAACCTCAATCAATAAAACTCAGATTATTTTTATGTGAGTTTATTACATAAATTAAAACTACGTTATGAAAAATTGCATATCAACAATGTGATTTACAAAAATCAATATAATTTTATAATACTACAATTTATAAAACAAATTTAATACTGATATTAGAGAATTATAAAGCTAATAAAACAATAATAAATTATTAAAATACAACACAACCAACCAACCATGGAAGACAACATAAAATAATAATTTAATAAACAAATTAAGTATAGCATTCTGTTCATGATTATGTTGAATATAATGTGACGGCATAATTTCATTGGGTGATGAACTAAATGGGTCCCATTTCAAGAACGTAAAATATATGAATATAATATTGTAATTTACAGTAAATGAGAATGGGTGATGATAAATTTGATATATATGGTAATGAGATGAGAAGCCCCTTGAGCTCTCAGTAAAGATGTGGGACTATATTGAGATCTCACATGGAATTCTTGAGAGAATTTGAAAAATAATTTTGCACTGTTTTGTATCATTTGCCAACACTTACATACGGTCATAAACACTTAACAGGTAATAATCCATTGTTATACTTATTACACACTAGCTGTGCCCGCGACTTCGTCCACGTGGAATAGTTATTTTGGGAATCATTTATTTTTGCGAACATCCTCAGCTTTATAAATTATATTATATTATATTCTGTAATTATTTTAGGCAATTTAGTTTTTAAAAGAACTTTATTATTTTAAAGTACTTCTGCGTAAATTATATGTCACTACCATAAAAACGGTTCTAGTGAGTTAATCTTAAAAGATAGACATATACTGTCGTGGACATTTTTTTAGATTATTTCAAGAGGAATAATTCTTTCATACATATATTTTTGGTATCTTGAACCGTTTTCGCAGCGCACGCAACGGAAGCCATCAACGTTGAATAATTTTCTCCGTTTTTTTCACATTTTCCATTATTTCTTCCCTCCTAATAGTTGCAGCGTGATGTTATAAAGCCTAAAGCCTTTCTCGATAAATAGTCTATTCAGCACAAAAAATAATTTTTCAATTCGAACGAGTAGTTACTGAGATTAGCGCGTTCAAACAAACAAACAAACTCTTCAGCTTTATAATATTAGTATAGATTAATGTTCGATTATCATATTTTTTACGCGCCTCCACCTGGTACGAAGCGTGCTAATTGCTTGCGTGCGCCGAAGAAGTGTTTATCCGGGTGCAACCGAACTGGCAACATTTTTGGCATCTGTCACTGTCAAATTATTTGATAAAAAATTGGTTGTCTGTAAAGTCGGTTTACTGACGATAGTTGAACGTGACAACGTCTTAAGATAATACTGATGGAATGGTAGCATTTTTCAAAAGAAAATTTTAATTTCATTTGTTTAAAAAAGCAGCAGCTGTCCACGCAGACGCATCGCTCACTCAAGTAGGAGATAGACGGATGTCGAACGCTGCCGAACGCAAAGGCCGATTGTACTTCTTTGTCGCTCGTTCCGCGCTCTCGCTTGCACTTCAAGCGACATGGAACGCCTCAGAGCGAGGTAACGCCGCATGAGTCATGTTTTTTCGTGCGTGCAGCCGGCTCTATCGAATTATAAGACGTTGTCACGTCAAAAAAATTATGAGCACCGGTTACTTTTTTGGAATATTATAGTAGAAATATTAGCGTTCGTAATATGGGACCATCGTATTGTATTTACATAATTTTACAATAAAGTTATAAATTACCTACTTATCTAAAAGCTAACTAGTATGTAGAACTAAGGGCACTTTCACAATATCAATCTACCTATATGTTAATTATTATATAGTATGAAAGTCTTCACCCTTTGTAATTAAATCTATTTATAAGTACCCTTAGCTTAATAATAGCTCCCAGTATATCAACATTTTTGGATTAGGTATACCTACTTAAATAAGTTATTTTATTTATTAAACTACTTATTGAGTGTTGCTTTAATTTCTTAAACAATAATTATTTGTTCTTAAAGCTTGTCACATAAAAAATAATGAGTCAAAGCGCAGCAAATAAACTCAAAAAATTTTAGTCTCTTGTTTGCTAGAACTCAAATACGTTGATAAATGATAAGACAGCTCTTTAAGTCTTAAGTCTATGTTTAGGGGAGAAAAATGCTAAAAGTAACTGTAGAAGTTGGTCGTTGAGAAGCAGAAAGTGGGTCGTTCCCGCTGACCCTCTTTTAGTTTAACCCTATGCATCTGTTAGAGCCAATAAGGGAAGTAGGGCCTAGAGGATACAATAAATATGACCTGATTATGGTCATAAGTTATTTTTTTTAAGTAAAATGCATTCTAATGCGCAGTGCAATATGTGTTGCAAAATAAAATAAAATGAGATTATTTTTTTACCTAATCATTATAAAATGTTTAAAACTCCTTCAAATTTAATCATCCACCAATTACTCATTTCTCTATTACTAGATAATTAGATATATTTTCTTTTTTTTAATTACCGGACTGAAGTTTTCATCATAATCATGCAAAGGAGAATTAACTTCCTTGTAACTTGTGAAAATGTTCTATCAAGCACACAGCATGCAGCTTAGTACTTATTGTAAGAAAACAAATTAGTCTTATTTCTAAAAACAACTTTTCTTTCGATTTTTTAAGTATACAGGTATGTTTCCTTTCTACATTCAGTAGTCCATAATAATATTCATTAATTAAAAAAATATAGTGTTGTGTATATAGATCCTACCAAGACCTAAGGAGCCCAAGCCAACCTCTGCCTACCCCTATGTAAAAAATAATCGAAAAGCAGTTGATATTTACAGTGCCGTAACTAGGGCGGTGCCAGCAGTGCCCAGGCACAGAGCGCAGACCCTGGAGGGGCGCAGAAATGACCAGACTAGTATCTAGTTTTATCTCATGCATGGTAGCTAGTAGGTACATTTTATTTTATTGCGAACATGGTGTAGACCAGTCTTTCCCAAAGTGGGCGATAACGCCCCTTGTGGGCGCTGCAGGTCTCAAGGGGGGCGGTAAGAGACCCAGAAAGAAAATGGGGGCGTTGTGTAGAGGCCTGGGGGTGATTTGTAATTTTATTTAGCTAGGAGGCCTCTTAAAAAATAATTATTCTCAAAGTGGGCAGTAGACAAAATAAGTTTGGGATCCACTGGTGTAGACGGTACTATACCTGGCCTGTATTTTCAGAGCCTGGTCAGAACATTTTTCAAGGGCGCAGTTTTGAAAGCTCGCACCGGGTGCTTAAAAGGCTAGTTACGGCACTGGATATTTAACATAGTACCTATTTATTCCTAAAATATTGACGTCATATGACGTTCAGTTAAAAGTTTCATTCTAAAATAGTCGCACATCCATGACTGGATTTGGCGAATATAAAGGATCCCGGTAAGCGGCAATAGGCCGATATACCTATTACGTGGGACCAAGAATATAATTGGCAAATTATGTATGCTTGTAGAGTGTAATCTAATGGGAAGGCTAATGTTTAGCAGTGGACTTCATATGATTGATATGATGATGATGATATTGACGTCATATGACGTCCAGTTAAAAGTTTCATTCTAAAATAGTCCCATATCCATCATCATTCGCTTTTACTCGTGATCACAATCATTTAATTACATACTATCTAAAAGCGCGTAAACGGGTGCGAACAAGTTTTATGTATAATTCATGAACCCGTACGTCTATGTACGATCAAAAGGTAATTTATAAAGTATGTCTTACGGCTATAAACGTCTAGTTAAGAGATGAGTTAAACTCGTAGAATAATAAATTCTAAAACACCCAGCTAATACTTTTACCTACATCTACTACAGTCTAAATAGCAAATCATAAATATCCTGCGTAAATTACATTGGTCAATATCAAATTTGTTCCTATATCACAGGTTTTAATAACCCCCACGCTTATGTAAGCACTACATTATAATTATAATGCAATTTTTATTTATTGTAGGAGATTTTTACATAATGGTTATTGGAACCTCATAAAATAGAGATATTGTTATTATAAAAAGGAAGTCACAAACTAGTTTCTTGTATACATATTGTACAGGAGGTTCCCATAAGTTTTGAGTACATAAATAAATAAGCTTATAATAGACAAGATTGTCATGTCTACCTTATTAATACTTTTTTTTAATAAATACATCCAAAACAATAACCAAGAGCCATTTTGCCTGTGTCGTCTAAAGCGGGAAAGGATCTTAAAGCCGTAATAGTCGTTAAATGCTACGATTATATTAATTCATACATATAAAGCACTCAAAACATGACAAATAAACATAGCTATTTGTCGCGTAAGGATCTTCTCATCACTAATTTTAAAGTGGAGAGCGGTACGTGTACGGTGGATATCGCTAACCATAGTCAAAGGCCATGATTAAGATTACCAACTCTTAAGATAAGCTTTACTTATGACCAACTAAATAAAATAGCTTTCAGTAATATCTTGATTTTTATAAAGATATATATAAGTATACGTTGACTAAAAGCGCAAAACCTGATATCTAACATTAGCTGAAACAGAGCAGCCATGGCCTAATAATTCTGTGCGGACTAATTCTCTATCTTTCTTCTATTGAGAACTACAGTACTATTACGCCTTTGAACACATAAACAACAAAATTTACATTAGTTTTTTGTAGACATTTCTATATCGGATGAATACTTAAGTATTACTTGTTAATTTAGTAAGTCGTAAGATTTTTCGTTATAACTTCCCTTATACTGTCATAGCTTTTACTGATATTATACTTTGATTAAATTCTTTATAGCTTTTGACGTAATCTCTCTAAAACTGTTTGGCTTATTATATCCAGTTATTTGTAGTTTTATTGTTAGTGGTAGTTATTGGTAACATGAGTCATTATTTTGCTGTGATTTTTTTGTTGTTTACAAACCTGGAATATAATAAGACAATAGAATCGATAAAAACTTACCACAGTTTGATAGAGTTCGTACCCATAATACATAGTTTTAATTCTGTATTCGATAAGTAACATCGAATGGTTAGACGCCTCCTGCCGTTGTTTCATAAATGTGGCTTCTAAACTCAGCTTGTCTTTTACCCTTGTTATATTTCACATTGGTCAGACGCCTCCTGCCGTTGGCTTATAATGTTGCTTCCAAACACAGTTTCTCTTTTATTCTTAATATATTTCACAATGGTCAGATGCTTCTTGCCGTTGGCTAAAAACGTTGCTATTAAACACCCTTGTTACTTTTGTCTAATTTCACAGTCAATGAGTTTACTACACGTGTCATTATTACACGTTACTCGGGAGGGTACATGACATTATTAGACGTCAGTCGGCGGTGATCGCGGGTCGGCAGTGGGCGAGAGAAGTCATAACGCCTCCCAGAGGAGCGCGAGGCGAGCGCGCGCGGCGGCGCGCAGTGCGCCCTAAAGCCTGCTGCCCGCGCCCGCCGCGCCGCCCTCGCGGCCCGTGCTCACCGACACGTGGTCCGCCTCGCCAGAAGCCAGGGTTGTAGATGGGCCCATGCCTGGATTAAGCAATGGAAACAAACAGTATTAGGTATACATCATCTCAAAATTGGGATTGCAAAAAACCTTGTTCACTTTTTTCACAGAGATCTGTAGCTAAATTGTGTTTAATGGTGAGAAGAAGCTAGCTTTTTGCCCTTACAATACAATCCTGTTCACTCAATCGCTTTCTCCGACACCCGACACAAGAAATGGAATGGTAGCATTCTGTAAGTATCTACCACACGACAGTATATAGTTGTTACAAGCCACACAACTCGATCTAGTTCCAAACTAAGCAAGCAAAACGAAGAATAAATATGTTTAAAGCAATCAACAAATAAAAGGATTGTGATAGTGACCCGAAACACAAGTTTTCACTTCAATTACCTTCATTTTCATCCTCTTCAGCTAGCCACTTCTGTATATCGTTTTGGTACATTCTCCTCTGAAGTACTTCTTTCGTTCGAGGTCGTGACCCGATAAATGTGACTTCCGTCTGTGAAAAATAATTGTATAATTGTGCACAAAGTACTGTCCCTGTTGCAGAACCTTAATTAATTAAAATAAATATTGATTGTTATGCACCCTTGTCTTACTATAAACAATTTATTTAAACAAATAATATTGTTTCATTACGAAGTACTTAAAATAATTATTTTGTTTTAGTACAAAAATAATTCTCGTATGTCATGGGCAATAAAAGATCTTCGTATTTAACAAAGGGTTGGAAATGAGTGGTAATGGTACTTGAGTTGTTAATTGTAACTTATTTTTCTAGCGTTCTACAGATGTCGCAGGGCCTCATCGAGGCACCACAAATCTGCCCGTAGTCTTTGTTACAACTTTAGCACGTGCAACTTGCAATTGATAATTTGATTTGAGTATATAAAATTAAATAGCATCCAATAATGGAAGGGGCTGACTCTCAACATACAGCTTACGCTAGTTTGAGGATCAGGGCTCTCACTGTACTTGTAAACTCCCTATTGTTGCCATAAAGATTTGTTATTATTAATTACGGTAAATTGGGGCTGCTACTAGAGGTCTTAAGCCTTACCCCTGGTGTCAAGTAGGTCTTCAGCTGGTCGGCGAGGTCGCCGCCCGCGCCTAGCCTCTGCGACTCCTCCCAGCTCGTGTGGACCTCCTCATGGAGCAGTTTCTCCTCTGAAACAATACAAGGTTACGTGATTCAACATCCTAGTTATGTCCTACTATTTAGTTCAGGTGTTAGGATTTATACTCCACCACGTGGACCATAA
The DNA here is from genome assembly GCA_949126915.1 of Musotima nitidalis. Lineage (NCBI taxonomy): Eukaryota > Metazoa > Arthropoda > Insecta > Lepidoptera > Crambidae > Musotima > Musotima nitidalis. The sequence goes on along the minus strand of OX421434.1, from coordinate 1,629,016 downwards.
GTCCCCATAGGTTGTTTTATTTTCCGAAAAATAGCAAAGTTCTTATAAAACTACTGTGGATCAGGCGGAAGCTTGACTTTGACAATATTTCAAGATTAGGAATTTGTGAATTTACAACTCAACTCAAACTATAGTTGCTAATTAATCGAACTTTCAATCGGTTTTATCGAAAATAAAAACGTAACTATAGGTAATCAATGTAAAATGAAAAAAAAAAACCAACGTCAAATGACGTCCTGATATGTTTACAACTGTACAATTTTCACCATACATTTAACCATAGATGTCAATCGGTAGGGAGGTGACGTTTCTTTATTTATTAAAATGATCACTCACATAACAAACATTAATTATATAAAAAAAGACTTAACCATAGCAGTATTTAGCTCAATGCCATTATAATTATAGGCGAAGACAGCATGCAATTAACAAAATATAAACAAAAAATAATAATTAAAGTTACAGATTAAAACCACGGGACTATAGGAGCCAGCAGAGAATTCCAAAGCCAAATGGTCTTCCTAATAACTTAATTTCTTGGTTCAGGTGCTCTACAGTGTACAGCAAGGTACTCATCTAGCTGTGTAGCATGTAATGTATCAGATACTGTATCAAGTGAGTACATAGGCACGAGCGTGCCGCGAGCCCCTCGCGCGTAGTTCGCAGGGAGATCGCGAGCCGCTCGCGCGTGGTTCGCAGGGAGATCGCGAACCGCTCGCGCGTGGTTCGCAGGGAGATCGCGAGCCGCCAATTGGCGGTATCACTGCGAGCACAAAGGCTGCTCGCAGTATGCGCGTGAGATCTCGCAGCTAGATACGCGATACCGTGGACAAGACGTACTCATTGAAGGTTGTTACGTAACATTCAAACTATATCATCATCATCATTTCAGCCCATCAACGTCCCACTACTGAGCACGAGCCTCCTCTCACAAATCAAGGTGTTCACCCATTACCCATGGGTCATACTCCACCACGCTGACCCCCGCATTGGCGGAGGCAGGTGTATGGCGTCCTGCTGTTAGAATTTATCAAGCCGCCCATTAGGCCTCTAACATGGCTTAACGACTACCACATTTAGTGATAACCGGGACCAAAGGCTTAACGTGCCTTCTGAAACACGGAAACGCTCGATATCAAATGCCACACAAACGGTCACCCATCTAAGGACTGACCTCTGTAAACTCTGCTGTACTTCGGTGATCGTTTCCGACCACCGAGTTCCCAAACTATATACATATAATATTATAAATGCGAAAGTAACTCTGTCTGTCTGTCTTTTCTTACGTCTAAACTACTAAACCGATTTGTGTGAAATTTGGTAAAGACATAGTTTGGTAGTTGAGAAAGGACATAGGATAGTTTTATCCCGAAAATCCCGCAAAATCGGGAACTATGTAGGTAAAACCAAAATCTGCCGGAAGTCACTCTTCCACGCGAACGAAGTCGTGGGCAAAAGCTAGTGCTATATATACGTTACGTGCTACATGGCAGGTGAGTACCGTGCTTTCAATACCCAACGTTGCACTGTGCAGAGCCTTACCGTCCCTCTTGGTGGTGCTCCGCTTGTACTGGATCCGGAAGCGGAAGGCCTCCAACACGCTCGCCACCACTATGGTCAGCACCACCATCGTGAACAGGTAGAAAACCTGCAACCACACAATTATAAATTTTTAAAAGCAAATAAAAAATAGAACTAGCATTTTATACTATGTTTACCCTTTACAAAACTTTAATGCCTTCGTAGGAGCCAAAGGTGTGAGGATGAACTCCTTGCCAATGTCGAGCGGTGCCTTGGTAAAAAGAGGACGTTAATATCATTTCAAATACTTCTATTTAATATTTTTTTGATAACAATTTTTTGTTATATATATTATATTTGTTACGATATATGCTTTTAATTATAAAAAAATACGTGTGGCACTCGGAGACTGCCGCGGTAAAGCTATTTCATAGGTTTTTTTATCAACTTATGCAATTATAATTATTTATTCATTTTATTTGTGCAGTATTTTTTCCAAGCAAAACTTGAAACTCTAAGCAGGCATGAGTCACCAGATTGCGGGGCGAAGAAGGGGATTAGGCATGCGCAGTAACGCCGATACAACCAATGCCACCTAAAGGCTGGTTGCTGAACTAAAGAGACAAGCGTGATATTTCAAAAGTCATTAAAAGTTCTGGTATTTATCGATAGATGGAACTAAAAAGTATCAACGCTGTGCCGATCGGAGTGGGGAGTGTTAGGTTTTTTTTCGTTACGGAATTTCTGGACTCGGTCTCCACGCTCAAGGCCTATGAAGCTATGCAATAGCTTAACAAAAAAGTTAATTTAATGTTGTTAATTATTGCTTAGGTTGGATTATGTGTAGTACTTTTTTCTTTTTTTTATGCGACACGTTATAATGACTACATCCTGCCTGATAATAAGAAGTCGATGCAGTCCAAAATAAATTAAAGCGCTTCTAACCGTGAAATAAACACGGTACCGTGCTGTACAAAGCGCACCCACTCATGACGGCCTGCTAAAATGCCGTTTCACGCCCCGCTTAAATGACTCGGGATCATGGGAAATAGGAAACACATGAGCCGGCAGCGAATTCCAGAGCTTGGTGGTCTTGCTAAGAAAAGACTTTGGTTCGAGTGAATTTTACAAAACGTAAGCTTTGTAAAGTTAAACTGTTGATTACTACAATAATACATACATACATTCACGCCTGTTTGGAGGCAGAGGCATATTACACGCCCACACTTCGCCAATTATAAATACATAGTTGGAATATATAGTTGGACCCACGTAATAGGTGGCGAGCCTATTGCCGCCTAGTGCCCGGGCACTGTTATGTTCGCGAGAGCCTCGTCCGTTGTTCGGCAGGTGCACCACTTGCAGGTGAGGTAGGCTTGGGCTCCTTAGGTCTTGGTTGGATCGCTATACACCCACTATACAATAATTTATATCAATAAATCTGTAATGGCAACCATGCCATGGAAAATAAAATGAAAAACATAGATATTTATTCCTAACTATCAGTGGTTAAGCCACGCCCCCCGGTCATTTCCACCCGCCTGGTGGACCATCTTACCTTAGATGAAAAGCATTTTACGCCTTTAAATTCAAATTCAAATTCATTTATTCAAGTTTGGCTCAAAAGAGCTCTTATGAACGTCAAAACTTAAAAACTAGCGCGCCCATTCACTGCGGGCGGGAGCTTGATCGAAAAAGAACGGGCAAGAAAATCGTCAAGGTTAGTTTTTTCTCCCGCCAGTTACAAGAAATGTTTAAATTTAGAACCCACCATAAAGTATATCCTGCTAAACTGTCCGGCGACAGTGGCGTACGCGTTCATGAGTATGAACCAGTTGTTCACGACGGTGAGTTCGAAAAGCGTGACGCCGCTGGTCACCAGGTTCTCAAAGTTGTTCAAGTAGTAGTAGCCCAGGGCTGTCGACCCGTTCATGGAGAACTTGTAGAAGTCCTCCACAGTTGTGTTACTGAAGAAGAATTAAGAAAAGTATATGAATACCTACATAAATGTTGGAACGAAGTTCCTTATCGCGCGTTGTGAAAGGGGACTAGACGGAAAAAAAACTTAAGAAAAGTTGTCACGACACTTTTTCACGGTCTAGTGGATAGGATACCTGGCTTACACCCAGGAGGCTCGGGTTCGATTCCTGGTACGGGAACTTTTTGTTTCATCTTTTTAAGCGTTTTATTTGTTTGTTTTTTTTTAATGTTTTTTAATAAAATAAAATATTATTTTCAATGTAATTTTTAAAATTTTATTACAATTCCTTCACCGGGACTTCGTTCGCGTGAAATAGTTATTTTGGGCATCATTTGCGAACAACCTCCTCAGCTTTATAAGTTATAGCTGTTACTCTCTTCTCCCAGCGTCATGTTTTGCACATCATGCGGCGCGGATGAATTTTATATCGGTGTTATTTTAAAATTTTAATTACCATTAAAACGGTTCTAGTGAGTTAATCTTAAAAGATAGACATATACTGTCGTAGACATTTTTTTAGATCATTTCAAGAGGAGTAATTCTTTGTACATTTATTTTTGGTATCTTGAACTGTTTTCGCAGCGCACGCAAGGGAAGCCCTTAAGGATGAAAAATTTTCCCCGTTTTTTTCACATTTTACATGTTTTCTTCGCTCCTAATAGTTGCAGCCTGATGTTATATAGCCTAAAGCCTTCCTCGATAAATGGTATATTCAACACACAAGGAAATTTTTAATTCGAAACAGTAGTTCCTGAGATTAGCGCGTTCAAACAAACAAACAAACAAACTCTTTAGCTTTATAATATTAGTATAGATAATAATTACTAATGTTTTGTTCAAATTAAATTAATACTATCCGTTAAAATATTATTTAATAACACTTACACGCAACAGTTTCGCAAGTCATATCCAGCGAAGAGTTCCATGCCGATGATCGCGAAGAAGTAGTACATGACGAGCATGACGCAGCCTGCCGAAGACATGAGCGGAGACAGGAGGACCAGGGTGCCAAAGACGTCACGATAACGCTTCTTCAGCTTATAGAGACGCATTAACCTACAGATACATTTTTTACACATAAATCATCATCATCTCAGCCCATTAACGTCCCACTACTGACCACGAGCTTCCTCTCACATACCAAGGTGAGAGGCGGATTGGCGAAGGCAGGTGTATGGCGTCCTGCTGTTAGAATTTTACAAGCCGCCCAATTAGGCCTCTAACATGGCTTAACGACTACCACATTTTGTGATAACCGGGACCAACGGCTTAGCGTGCATTTCAAAGCACGGAAGCTCTCGATATCAAATGCCACACAAACGGTCATCCATCCAAGGACTTACCTCTGTAAACTCTGCTTTACTTCGGTGATCGTTTTCGACCACCGAGCACAGCGGAGCCACGAGCGCTTCCGCGGAGCCACGAGCGCTTCACACATAAATACATAATTATAATCTTACGAAAGATTTGGCGTGGAGGTCAGTATACCTGCACTTCACTCCAGAGGTCGTGGGTTCGATTCCCACACAGGATCTTTGTGTGCATTAACATGAATATTTGTTTTGGTCTGGGTGTTTTACTATGTATATTAAGTATGTATTTACAAAAAAAAAAGTATTTATATATAAGTAAAAAGTAAAAATAAAAGTAAAAAGTTCTTTATTTCGTAAACTATTACATAGCACTTGAAAACGTCAAAACAAAATATACATGAAAAAAAAAAATTATATCAACCCTGAAATCACGAAGCTTAGATTCACTTACATGCAAATAAATAAAAATTAGGTGAAAGTGAATCTAAGTGCCAGTTCCGAGCCTCCGCTCTGTGAGAAGAACAAGAAACTCACAGGCTATGCTCTTTTAAATTATTTTTATTACATGACACACACAGTGTAAATTTGATGATACTGAAAGGGTCCCCCGAAGCTGTAACCAATAAAGTAGCACTAAGGGAACCTTCCATCACAGTCAAGTAAGTATGTATTGTGAAACTGAGCTGAGCCTGTACAATAAGGGATGGTCACGACAATGATCTGGTTGACTTTTTATTCTAATATACACATACAAGTTGAAAATGTTAAGCCCAATATAATATAATAATATGTTTATCCGTTCTTTAGTATCCATAACTCAAGTTCTTAGTGATACTTATCTTGGAACTGAAGTATTGGTGTGATTGTAAGAGAATATTTAATTATTTATTTATATACTTTTATAATGGGCAGAAACCACAGATAGATAACGCAAATGCACGTGACTCGCGTGTCCGAACCCTGACCAATCGTCGGGGTTGGCCGCCGCTGCTTAGTTTTGTTGTTATTTTTAAATACTGTAACATGTACGACTTCACATTTCAAATATTTATCATCAGCGGCATCAGTTTAGATGAACCAGTTTGAATTTCCCGTCTCTAAATATCGCCAGTAACAAGTGAGTAACAGCGACAGTTCACCAAAGGTGTTAATAAGTCGGCACGCTTGATTTCAATACAAATAGTGATAGTTGTATTACCGCGTGGTCCCCGTTCCCGTAGAAATATCGGGATAAAGAGTGTCCTATATGTTAGTCCAGGACTGCAGCTATACACGTACAAAGTTTCATCACAATCGCTCCAGTAGTTTTTGCGTGAAAGAGTAACAAACATCCATCCACACATACAAACTTTCACGTTTATAATATTAGTAGGAGATCTATATCTATATATACGGATAATAATAGTTGTAGCATAGTACACTTTTAGCTTTTCGCTGATGTGTAGAATAAACCTGTCGGTTGATAAGGAAAAGGCAAACCCAGGGCGAAGGGCATGTATGGGATGTATATTAGACGAGCGCAAATAGCGCAATGTCTATTAATAATGTCTATGTCTATTAATAATACTAGCAGCGCCCCTCAGTGTTAAACACGTGATCCCTGGTCCCGTGAAAATACCGGGATAGAAGTATCTTGCGTAATTTATTGATTCAGGCGTTACTTTGCGGAAATCCATTGTAAGCAAGTGATGTATGTAAAATATCTTTGTAACAATTCCCGCGCTATTATAATATCCCGAAAAATCGCCGAAACTTTACGCCCTTACGTGTACGGGTACGTGTGCTTCGGGAAGTATCTGTGTGACGTCGCCGGGGGGGAGTCGACCCGGTGTTGCCACCATTGTTACTGCGCGGAAGACACTGCGCAGCACACTCTGGTGGCGTGCCCTGCGTGGGCGGGGCCGTGGTCGACGTTGGCCGCGGCCCTGGGTGGAGTGGCTCTCTCGCTGCCGACCATCATGCAAAAGATGGTCGACAGCGAGACGGCATGGGAGGCGATGGCCTCCTTCTGCGAAGTGGTGATGTCGCAGAAGGAGGCCGCGGAGCGGGAGAGGGAGCGGGATCCGCTCTCTCTCCGGCTACGCCGTTGGCGCAACGGGCGGGCCAGGAGGGCCCGTCCGGCCGCGCCCGGGGGGTCTTAGGCGGCGGGGGCAGGGGGCCCCTTCCGTCTAGTTATAGACCCCCCCAGAAGGCGGCCATGTATGCCAGTTACGCCATGGCCGCACATAGAGGTAGGGGGGGCGCATGACATCGCGCATTCCTGAGGAGGTCCCCCCGGTTCTGATCCGGGAGACGTTGGCCGCGGGCGGGGTACCAGAAGCAACAAACCCAGGCACTGGTGCCTCGCCCCTTTTCAACAGCGGTGGGCGTCGTCGGAAGTATTTTATTGGGTAGGACTGCGGTGGTCGCGTCGGCCGCAGTGAGCCCCTCACCCCCTCCCGGTCTCCCCCTTTGGCCGGGAGACAGTGCGTAAACAGCATTTTTTTACCGACAATAATAAAAAAAAGATCTGGTGTACTGGTTTAGGTTAGGTTGGCAATTTATTAATTTAGATGACAAGCTAATCATAATTAGTCTAATAGCATGCATCTTACCTTAGAGGTCTAAAGATGACGACAATGAATAAGCCTGGTGCTATGGTGAGCAGAACAGCCCCCATCAGCGCCAGAAGCGTGACGCTCAGGTCGAACACGTTCCAGCCGCTCTCCAGGTAGGCTGTCAAGCCTGCCGCCATCATGCGGAGGGCTGCTTCCAGGAGGAACACTAGTGAACAAGATAAATCATAAGAATCATAATTATAATTCTTTATTGTTTCATTTGGTGTACAATTAGGTCTTAAAAATAATATTATGTCCTCAAATGAACCCTGCAAGGGTATAGTATCACAATTTAAAATAGAAACACATTTCTTCCTTATATTATACTAGCCGCTGCTAGGGCGCTCCCTGCGGTTTTATCCGCGTGGTCCCCGTTCCCGTGGAAATATCGGGATAAAGAGTCCTATATGTTAGTCCAGGACTGCAGCTATACACGTACAAAGTTTCATCACAATCGCTCCAGTAGTTTTTGCGTGAAAGAGTAACAAACATCTACATACTTTCACGTTTATAATATACTAGCAGCGCCCTGCGGTTTTACCCGCGTGGTCCGCGTTCCCGTGGAAATATCGGGATAAAGAGTCCTATATGTTAGTCCAGGACTGCAGCTATACACGTACAAAGTTTCATCTCAATCGCTCCAGTAGTTTTTGCGTGAAAGAGTAACAAACATCTACAAACTTTCACGTTTATCATATAAGTAGGATATAGAAATTAAAAACATTGAAAATTAAACAACCATAAAATTTACAAACGTAAATAAGGAGAGTCTAAGGAGCCCAAGCCAACCTAAACTGTAAGACACTTGGGTGTCCGATTAACGGACGAGTTTCTGGCATACATATAAGTTCCCGGTAAACAGCAATAGGCTTGCCACCTATTAGGTGGTCCTAACAATAGGTGACGAAATGTGGGCGTGTTATAAGTCTCTGCCTACACATTCAGGAAATAGGCATGATTGTATGTAAGTCGGAATAAGTGTGACACCGAGCAACAAGTAGAAGTAATAAAAACGCAAGCGCCACCTAGCAGACATCGCGGTTCAGTACTTTTTTGCTTACCTATATTCTCTAAAAAGTTACGTATAAGTCAGAGCTTAAATGAGAAGAAGGTCGTAATTTGTTAGAATACATTCATACATAATCAATAGAATATAAGAAGATAACATAAGAGGAAGATACCGATGGATGAATGCGAGACGTGGCATTCTGATAAATATAAATAAAAAAATATATATTTTCTGACAATTACACTTATTATTTAGTTCCAAGATAAGTATAAGTACAACGAATAAACATACTCAAATACTTTTTTTTTGTAAATACATACTTAATATACATAGGAAAACACCCAGACTAGAACAAATATTCATGTTAATGCACACAATGGTTTGTTCTGTGTGGGAATCGAACCCACGACCTCTGGAGTGAAGTGTAGGTATACTGACCTCCAAGCCATATCGGTCGTCATAGTCAAAGGGCTGCAGATGCAGAATTAATAAGAAGACATGAGAGGAAGAGACTGGAGGGCCATGGCTCTGATAGAATAATCATTGTCGTAAGAGTCGACGAAGCGAATTCTTGCTGGATGATGGGTAGCAGCGTCATCCTACGTAATGGTATGAACTTTGAACTGCGTTCACCAACCCGCCTGCCCAGCCTGGTTATAATAGGCAAATACCACCTATATAAGGCTGAGACTATATAAGGCTGATATGATGGTCACGTGGTTCACGGCTCGCTTTCTGATAGAGTGATTATTGCAGAAAGGGCTACAGTGGTAGGTTAAGGTAAGATAGTGCACGAGAAGAAGAGCCTGGCCGACCACGGCTCTGATAGAATAATCATTGTCGTAAGAGTCGACGAAGCGAATTCCTGCTGGCTGATGGGCAGCAGCGTCATCTTGCGTACTGTTTGAGCTGCGATCACCAACCCGCCTGTCCAGCGTGGTTATTATAGGCAAATACCACCGATATAACTTAAACGATTGGGGAGGCTAATGTTGGACTTAATAAGGCTGATATGATGATCAATATGAAGATGTAGGTTAAGTCACATGAGGGAAATAGTCCGGTTGCCCATGGCTCGCATTCCGGTAGAATGATCCTTGCAGAAAGGGCTGCAGATATAGGTAAATAAATAAATAAATAAATATTTCTGACACTTACACCAATTATTTAGTTTCAAGATAAGTATCATTAAGAACTTGTGTTATGTATACTAAATAACGGATAAACATACATAAATCCTTTTTTTTTGTAAATACATACTCAATGTACATAGAAAAACACCCAGACCAGAACAAATATTCATATTTATACACACAAATTTTTGTCCTGTGTGGGAATCGAACCCACGACCTCAGGAGTGGAATGCGGGTATACTCGCCACCACGCCATATCGGTCGTCTAAAGGTAGGTAAGATAGTTACATGAGAGGAAGAGCCAAGTGTCCCAGGAGGCGCAGAGTAGCCGCGCAGAGTCCTGCAGGTCGCCCGCCGCCTCGCACACGCGAAGCACCATCGACACTCCGTTTCCCACGATCAGGGCGTCTGGGAAACAACCAAACCATATATACAGGGCCGATCCATAGTGGGCCCGAAGGCATGCCCACAACCCTAGATGATAAGACTTTACTGTAATTTTAATTATAATAATAATAATAAAAATATCTGGACTTGGCCCACGAGATTTCTGCCATGTGGGATGTGGACTCAGCGACGATTGTTCCGATAGTGGTTACGGTCAACGGGTTGATAGCGAAGAGCTTCGACCAATATTTTAAGAAGCTCAAGCTAGGTAGCTGGGTTAAGAGTCAGATACAAAAGGCAGTGCTTCTCGATACGGCGCGCATTGTCAGGAGGTTTCTCTTTCTGCAGCCCTAGCCGCCAGTCGTTTGGGTTAATTACACCAATTATTTAGTTCCATAATAAGTATCATTAGAACTTGTGTTATCAAAATTTATTAACGGATATATTTAGGGAAACACCCAGACCAGAACAAATATTCATGTTCATGCACACAAAGATTTATCCTAGGTGGGAATCGAACCCACGACCTTAGGAGTGGAGTGCAGGTATACTCGCCCCGACGCCATTTCGGTCGTCATCTATCAACTGTGTTAAGCTAATTAAAAATAAATAAGAAAAAATTTAATATATTTTTTAAGACCTAAGTGTACACCAAATGAAACAATAAAGATTTATGATTATGATTATTATAGACCTTCCGAGAAGTCGGCCACACACGCTATGGTCGCACAAGTTTTTTTTTTGTAGTTGCGTATTGTTACCGACATAAATAAAAAAAGATTAAACAACAATGTCCTCAATTATTAGTGAATGTAATGTTTGTAAAAAACTTGCTCTCATAATGATCTGTTACGTTTTGGCTAAAATGACTTCTTTCACTATATATTGTTTTTAATCGTCATTTTACGTGAATTATAAATAATAAATAAATATCAATAAATATTTCTGACACTTACGCCAATTATTTAGTTCCAAGATAAGTATCATTAAGAACTTTTGTTATGGATACTAAATAACGGATAAACATACATAAATACTTTTTTATTTTTTTTGTAAATACATACTTAATATACATAGAAAAACACCCAGACCAGAACAAATATTCATATCTATACACACAAATATTTGTCCTGTGTGGGAATCGAACCCACGACCTCTGGAGTCGGCCGGCGATAAAAATACTTAATATACATAGAATAATCATTGTCGTAAGAGTCGACGATTTGTACGTATTTATACGTGAATTGTTAGAAGATAAATGGTATCTCACAAATGAGATGTTCGAAGTAAGGCCACCGCACAGCGGCGGCAGCAGCGCGCCCCAGCGGCTCGATTCCCGACGCGGAGAACCACGGCGCGCGCGCCTGCTGCGTGCACCAGCGCAACGCGAACACTTCGTACAGGTTCGCGAACTCCGCCCGTGATAACCCACCCGTGCCGGACTGGTTTAGGTGCTTGAACATTAGGTACACGTCCAGCGCACCTGTGAGAAAAGTAATATTATCCATTAGTAGAAGATGGGCATCATCAAATCGCGAACCATTCATTACAAGTTTTAATAATTGAATGAATGAATGATTCTGTGATGTGCCCACTTCAAATCATCCAAATATTTTGCTGAAAAACTCCCACTGCATGACATCTATAAACAATAAATAAATATTTTCTAACAAACACACCCATTATTTAGATCCAAGACAAGTATCATTACGAACTTTCCTTGTAGATCCTTTTTTTTGTACATACATACTTAGGAAAAAACCCAGACCAGAACAAATATACATGTTCATGCACACAAAGATTTGTCCTGTGTGGAAATCGAACCCACAAGCTCTGGAGTGAAGTGCAGGTATGACCTCCACACCATATTTATCGTTACTTATATCAGTATAAATTTCTTTAACAAATTTTCTCTAAGTTTAATAATCGTTTCAATTATATTTTTACTATCTATCGTTCGGTTATTTGTTCGTAATCATTTACTTCCAAAGATTTAAGATCTAATTGCGCAAAACGTTTGAATGGATTTCAAACACTTGGTGATTGATATTGTTAATTTTGTGATGAAGTTTTTACTAGAAACATTCAATTCGTCCGCGTTGGCATTGTAAATGCAAGAAAATCAAGATACAATAATTCAATATTACTTATTCAAGTACAAAACAATACTAACTATAGTGTGGTGCATAATGTCGCATGAGGCCGGCGAAATGGCGCAGTCGAACGGCGAGTGGCGCGCGACGCGACACCAACAGCCGGAACGCGTGACGCGCAGCGCGGCGTCGGTGCAGCAGTAATGCGCGACACTTCTCACGCTCTATCCTAGTGAAAGTCTCGTAAACTACCGCCAACATCTAAAATAAATTTACATTGTTTTTATATTCGACGAAATATTCATAAGTTGTCTCTATAAATATATAAAACTTAGATAAAAATATACCTTCAAGAGACTGATTTCGAAGACTTCGTTACCTTTGATAATGATTTAGCCATCTGTGGAGAACTAACTGATGCTGACATCGTCACATCTGTGTTGCCAGTTACTAATGCAGAAGCGGATAAAGACGAGGAAGAAGAGGGTAAAATTGATGAGCATAACTTCACAATAGAAGATGCTTATAATGCTTTGAATACAATAAAATCTGTGTTTCTCAAAAAGGGAGGTTGAGTGACGATGTAGTGAAATCCATCACGAAATTAGATTGCGCTTTGGATGTCTTAACTCATACCAGTGGTAAACAGACAACTATCAATGACTTTTTTTCTAACCAATGAACAAAATTGAGATTAAGCTACTATAAGCACATTGTTAATTCTTTTTGATTATTAATGTAAGAAAAAAAAAATTATCTACCTAATTGTTTTTAAATACATATATGTATATAGTAAATTGATAAAAATGTGTTATCATTTATTAGTAGAAGTTGTTTGCTATAACAAGATAAGTACGTAAAATTGAGGTGAATAAAACTATTCTTTTATTTTACCTCTTTATAACGAATTTTAGACCAATCTAACCTCAACATAACAAACCTCAGTTTAACGAATTACTTGATACAACGAATATTTTCTTGTTCCCCTCCGATTTGTTATATCGAGGTTGCACTGTATATATGTTATACATATGCATAGAGATCCTATCAATATCTTAAAATTCCATCCTTACCTAATCAACGAACAAGGCTCAGCAAACAACGATTCCCGGTAACCGGCAATGGACTCGCTACCAATTACGTAAGACTAACTATATAATTGTCAAAGTTTGGGCGCTTATTATGCCTCTGCCTACCCCTTCGGGGAAACAGTCGTGGTGAAATGTATGTATGTATTGTATACATCGAGTGTGTAAGTGATTTTACGTTAGAATTATTTCAGTTTCAGTGATTTTCTCTATCAATTATATATATTCTAGAGGACGAGGTAATGGCTAACTAGCCACCACGCCTGTTAGGAACCGGGCAGAAATATATTGGAAAAGCATTTGTCAAACAGTGTACAGAAATGAGGTAAAGAAGATTTTTTTTTTGTTGGCAACAGTGACCATCGTAGAGCGGCGGCGGGTATAAAATTAAATTAAATTAAGTATATAATAATATATTAAATAAATTAATATAATTAAATAAATTAATATAATTAAATAAATTAATATAATTAAATAAATTAATATAATTAAATAAATTAATATAATTAAATAAATTAATATAAATAAATAAATTAATATAATTAAATAAATTAATATAATTAAATAAATTAATATAATTAAAAAAATTAATATAATTAAATAAATTAATATAATTAAATAAATTAATATAATTAAAAAAATTAATATAATTAAATAAATTAATATAATTAAATAAATTAATATAATTAAATAAATTAATATAATTAAATAAAATTAATTTATGTAGATAACAAAACGTTACCACTTACCAAATTCATAAGAACGTAGAGAACTGTTATAATGTACAAAATGAAGAATAGCGCGTACCACTTCGATTTGGCATAAGACGGCATCATCACATCTGGAAAACTAACGGTAAAGTAAATTAACTTTATGCAATGTGTGATGGAATATTAGTATTAATTATATTTAATTTTATTGTACTTATTAAGACAAAAAACATAATTATTTATTGTAAATATTCGTTTATGCGAAATATACTCAGTTCTAAAAGTATAACTTTAATTAAAATAATTTCATGTCGCATGATTCTTCCAATAATTTATCTCACAAAAATAAGACCTCAGATACATTACTCAAAAATTAAAAATGTTAGTAATAAATAAGTATCGTTCCTACTTACTTGGCTGTTGTCAAAAGGACAAACATACTGACAAAAGAGTCACTTAATGTTCTAAAATGCCCATTATCCACATGCTCTGAGAATAGATAGTAGCCAAGCAAAGAATATGTTGCTACGAAGAACATCAGCAATCCTGAAAGCAAACATCATAAAAACAAATTGGCTTTCATGTGGTTAGCATAAGTTAATGAATAGCACCCATAAATCAAATTATAAGGGAGTTTAATGGCGTCGATAAAACCAAAAACCTCGATTTGTTCATGGGTGGTATTCGCGGGTTTAAGAGGTCTCTCCTCACATGACCGCAATTTGTGTGATATATATTTTTATCTTATTTTATTCATCTTTAATTTAGCTTTTTAATAATGTAATTTATTTTGTTATTGTGTTTTTAAACCATAACTTTAACTAGGAATTTTCGTTATAAACTGTTTTAATTGCATGCTGTCTTCGCCTATAATTATAATGACATTGAGCTAAATACTGCTATGGTTAATTTTTATTTGGTATTATTAATGTTTATTATGCTGGTGATCATTTTAATAAATAAATAAATAGCTTATAGTATTGTTGATCTATAAGAATATTCTGTCGGAAATAATCATCGAAGATAAGCAGAGTATATATATATATATATATGCATGCAGTATATATATGCCTCGTGCTCAGTAGTGGGACGTTAATGGGCTGAGATGATGATGATGATATATATATATATATCCTTTATTGCACATTAACATAGATAGACTCGTTTATAGAAGACTCGATTCCCTTTGGTTTGCTACAAGATTTTGTTACCCTTAACTTTAATGTTTAAAATCAAATAAGTCTGATAATGAATTGAAACATATAAAAAAGACAAATAGTTAAGCTTTGGGATTAGTTTTATCGTAACATGTTTATGTTTACAATTTTTGATATATGTCATGAATTACTTTATTCAATACATTATACGTAGATGACATTATATTGTTTGATAAACTCTTCTACAATCAGTCAAATATATTTTTTTGTTTAACACAAGTTACTGTACTAAATTACATTAAACATTTTTTTTGCCGTGTTATTCCTTATGGGCGTACAATATTGTATATACATTATTAAAAAATTAAAATAATCAAATCTATACAATAAAACAGAACAACCTATCTAACTTTCTCTACAAACAGATAAAGGTTTAAAAATATCATCCTTACCAAGCATATCTATAATCGGTGGCAACGACTGTAAGATCTGCCTGATAAACCGTCTGACACCACCACAGTGCCTCGTATCAACCAGGAAAATAGGTCGTAAGGCACGTGTGACACGAAAATGTGAGGATTGGCGGCATAACACCACCACGGCCTCTAGCACCATTATTAAAAGAGTCAACCCCTGAAAATAAAAAAGTAGAAATTACTATTTACATGTTTCTTAACAGTAAGTACAGGAATTAACAGCAAAATGTTTCGATAACTTTATTACCTATATATATTTTTTTTACCTCAAGGTTACTCAAGCATGCGGCCAGGCTCGCTTGTTGTAAAATAAATAGTGAGCATCACCCAACCTCTTTAAATCATTTTACGCCTTTGTTTTGTGCAACATGCAAAAATTTTTTGGGTCATCTCGTCAGGGAGCCCATTCTACAACCGACGAGTTTGCGCACTCGTTATATCTCAGGTGTGAGGATGATGCTGATGTCGATGGCAATGATAATTATGAGTTAAAAATGTATTGACGCACCTTTATCATAGTCCTTTTATGTTTCAGTATAGTACTCCAACCAATCCACTTAAGTTTCAAATGTAGTTCTATTCCTATCACAGAAAGAGCTAGCAGTTCTATAGTCCCATGTGCCCACACTGGAAGCTGAATCAAACAACATTTATTTATTACTAAGTACGTTTTAAATAGACCTTTTATTTTCTTAGTATAATAATAATAATAATCATCAAGGTCATAATGCTTACGTACATAAAACTTATATGTAGCGAGCTCTGCACTAAGCTAAGCTTGTATCGCAGAGACCAGACCACAGTTATCGATTGTAAGAATAAAGCTCAAGCAAACAAAAATAAATAATAATTTTGATATAACTACAAAAAACTTGAAATTAAATTAGTGAAGAATACAAAAAAGAAATATGCTGTGAATTACCTAACTAAAAAAGAACAGTTAAAAAATGTGAGTGTATGTGTGTGTGTAATTGTGTGTATTTCATAAACTATTATACATAGTTCTTGAAAATGTCATAATTAAAAATGAAAAAGAAAACAATCGAAATATTATTACACTAAATCACGGAGCTTAGATTCACTTACATGCAACAAAACAATTTAAAAACAAAAAATAATTAAGTGTTAGTGAACCTACGTGCCAGTTCCGAGCCACCGGTATATAAGAAGAACTTGCAAGAAACTCTCAGGCTATGCTGTTTTAAATATGTTCATTGGTTTGGTACTTGAATATGTTTAAATATGTTTATTTGTCTGTGAAGCTATACAATGCAATATAGCATAACATTAACAATATTCATGTTTTAAGTCATTCATATTAGAATAGCCTGTATAAAACGGCAGTTAAATCCCAACCATTTTTATCTACCATATAGTCTTTAATAGAATAGTATCCCTTTGATATATATTATGCGGGGATAAACACGTGTTTTAAGAGCAGCATGAGTTAGATTCCTAGCAAGTTTTCAATTTCATTGTAATTTAGGCCCATTAGTCAAGATTCCAATGCCTTACCTACCTTGCGGGCCTTCAGCCTCTTAAGGTCTATCCTGCGACGTATCGTGTTATAAAGACGTGGAAACAGATATAAAGGTTGCCGTCTAGCAAAGGTGGTGCGAGCCGGTGGTACTAGAATTTTTTGAATGACTTTTAATTATCTTTGATGATCATTTGTAGATGCCTAGACCAAACGATTGCCTATTTTCGACACCTAAACATGATCTATAAACATTTATGCAAGTAGTGTCGAGCAAATGGCTAATATTTTACGGTGGAGTATCTATCTGCGGTCGTTCTTAGGCGTCCTGTGGTTATTAAGATAGCTACCACCTCATCATATCCTAGCATTATCCCGGTTGCCCCAGACTTAAAATTAGGGCCCAGAGTCTGCTCACTGGTTTAATCAGATTTGGCTGAATTTCAGTTATTACATGAATTACTGCCGTCTGACCTCCGCAACCCAGAGGGAAATATTAAACCAGCTGTCAGGATGTTAGAAGGCACTGACTGCATAATAACAACTACCATAGATGTTCATGACAGCCGGAACCAACGTGCTTTCCGAGGCGCGGAGCAAGCGATAATTACGCAAATAACTTCGAAAAGTCATAGGTTCATCACCAGGGTTTGAACCCGAGACCCTCTGAATTAGAAGGTTACGGTCTTGCAACTAGGCTATCTCCGATCATAGCTACCACCTAATAACTACATTAATTATCATCACAGGCCTCTTTTTACAACTATGTGCAGCAGTCAGAATTTTTCAAGCCGCCAAATAGCCCCTAATTTGACTTAATTTTTAGTTACCAATTTAGTGAAAACAGGGACCTACGAACTAAACGTGCCCTTCGAAGAACGGAAGAACTCAATATGAAATATCAGATAATTCAAGTTCTGACATCAGTGAAAGCGTCATGTCTGCAGTTTTGTTTAATATTCTAAAATTTGTGATATTTCTAACAAATAATGTGTAATAACGGTGGATTATTAACCGTGAAGTGTTTGTGAACTACATGAGTGTTGGTAAAACAAACAAAACGTGCAACATAACTTTTCAAATTCTTTCAAAAAGTCCATGTATTTGATCTTAATATAGTCCTACATCTTTACTGAGGACTCAAGGGGTTCAGGGGAGGGCATCTCATTTATCATTTTGATCATCACTCATTCTCATTTACTATGTATTAAATATTATTAATATGTCTATAACTTGACACTGGCTAAATCTGCTAAACGCACGATGCAGTATATGTCGAAAGGATGCTCACCCTAAACATTGGCACGGCGGGATCTTCAGTGAAAGCGAGGAGTATGAGCAGCAGCGACGCCACAAGATCCAGGCCGTGGTACCAGGGGTTGTGGACCCGCAGGTACGCCGGCAGCTCCTCAGGACTCGACGGGTGTGAGTCAAACTTCTCATTGTTCAGACCTTCCTGGTAGACAGATTTATTGGTAAATTAATCATAGGAAGTACAAAATAGCGCTAACTATGCAAAGACAAAGACAAAGACTTTTTATTTCACATAAAATATGGTAGGTACATAAGTGGTCTTAAAATTTAATACAGTCCGCATATTTCACCAGTAACTGGTATGCAAAAATATAATTAGATGATTCTAATAAAACAAACATAAATTTATTGTTCAAAATATTCACTCAGTGAATAAAAACATTTATCAACAAGCCATTTTTTAAATGTACTTTGAATTTATTCGATGGCATTAGCTTAAGGTTATTGTCGAGCCTATTCGAAAAAAAGTATATTTGTGATGGCGGGATTATTACCCATTTCCTCTCTAAAGAAGCTCCTGTCGACAGCCAATAAGGGCATCAGATTTGAAGTTGGCGTTCATAAGAACTATTTACTTGAGCTTAACTTGAATAAACTATTTCGTCATTGATTCCTTTGCCGTGAATTGTCTTGGAAATCAGATATAACCTAGAGATACCTTTAGCTACCTACTGGAGTTATTATCTAGAGATGTTCTTCGTCAATTTTGTTATGGAATATTCTCATACACATGAATTCTTGTGGTAAAAAATTGCTGGGACTAAGTATACTTCCAAACTGTGTGTAATGATAATAAAAACTCAAATTAACAAAGCAAAAGATTTGTTAGTTGTGACCCACCTCCAGATAAATAGCCGCCTCATGGTAGTTCATCTCCCAGTGCTCGTCCTCGGACATATGCAGGCCAGTGTGGAGTGAGGAGCGGCTGCCCATGTCCAGGGTGCCGCCATCGCCGCTGCCCTCCGTGCCGGTTCTCGTGTCTGAAACGAGGACACGTGGGTGTTAGGCAGGTACACCCAGCGGCACGTTATTTAAATAAAAAATGGTAGTTAGTTTTCCCGGTTCTCGTGTCTGAAATGAGAATAAGTGGGGCTTAAATAATTTATTGATTCAGGCGTTACTTTGCGGAAATCCATTGTAAGCAAGTGATGGATTAAAAATATCTATGTAACAATTCCCGCGCTACTATAATTTCCCGAAAAATCGAGAAACTATTCAACACGACACGTGTTTCGCCCTTACACAGGGCATCTTCAGGTAAGATAGGAGCCTCAGAACAGCGTTGGTCGTGAAGACATCGTTAGTAGTATACATAGTAGCGCGGGAATTGTTACAAAGATATTTTTAATCCATCACTTGCTTAAGTGGGGCTTAGGTATAATCGGGGTGAAGTTTAAACAAAAGTGGCGGTTATGCGGAATCTCGTGTCTGAGATGAGAAAACGGGTTTAGTTAGATATAATCAAAGGCACGTAAATTGAACAAAAACGGAAACGCACGGACCAATAATATAATTGGCGAAGTGTAAGCGTATAATATGCCTCTGCCTACCCCTTCGGGGAAACAGGCGCGAATGTATGTATGTATTAATATAATCATTTTTGTATGAATTTTTAGATTTATTTTCTACAAAATTAAAATATTACATTTCATTAGTATGTAATTATAAAATTCTACCATTCAAGTCGATATCTTCCTTCACGTCCATTGCCCTCTAAAATCCACAACAATTGCCTACATAAAGGAAATATACATAATAATAACAATAAATATATCACTGACTAAGTATCACATAACACTGCACAAAAGGAAATAAACCTTCCTGCACTGATTTAAATCACAATTAATTTCATAAAAATATTTAATTAAAGTTATTTATTTGTATATTTATGTAAGTAGTTCGCGAACGTGCTAGTGTAAATCCTCCACGCTTCTGTCTGTCTGTCAAGCGATTGTTCCACACAAACACACTATAGATATTAGACATAATATATGTCGCAGGCAGAATGTAAATTGCGTCGTTTCATTAAACGTCTAGGTAAATTGTAAAAGTATAGGACTCGAAAGGATATCATTCACCCTGATTATAACTTTTTTTTTTACTTTTTGAGTTACTTGAGCAAGCATTAGCATTGAACAAAATTTTTTTTGGGAAACACGTGCTTCTTGTAAAATCAAAAATATGACAGATATCAATTTGCCTAGTCGTTTTATAAAACGGCGCATGCTACAGTCTGCCTGCGACATGTATATGACGACCTCGGAACGGTGAAATTCACGCATCGTGCGCGCGCGCAGGAAAACCGTATTGAATGAAATTAACGCGCTTTAGCGAACGTGCTGCTCTGCGCTGTGGCAAATTAGAGAATTAAGTAGTAGTGATTTAACAATGGCATAATAATAATACATATATTATGTATGTATGTCATAACGTCATCTCTATTATACTTATTCTTAGAAATGACGACCGATATGGCGCGGAGGCGAGAATACCCGCACTCCGCTCCTGAGGTCGTGGGTTCGATTCCCACGCAGGACAAATCTTTGTGCGCGTGAACATGAATATTTGTTCTGGTCTGCGTGTTTTCATACGTACAATAAGTAAGTAGTTACAACAAAAAAAAATTATTTGTTATTTAATATCCATAACACAAGTTGTTAATGATACTTATCTTGGAACTAAATAATTAGTGTAATTGTCATTAAATATTGATTATTTGTTCATTTATTTATATGTTCTTTTCGCTAAAAAAAGAGTTATTTTACTATTTTCTTTTATACCTTGTGACTGCAGAACACAAGTATTTGGGAGACTTATCAAATCTATACTGTGTTTTCATATTAAGACAGCTTGTTTTCAACTGGCGGGAGAAATTACCAGCTTTTGGCCTACATCCTTTACGATCAGACTCTCGTCCGCAGTAAATGGGCGCGTTAGGTTTTCAGTTGACGTTTATAAGAGCTTTATTGGGCCAAACCGAAATAAAATATTTTGGCTTAGAACATTATTAACACTAACACATTACTAACACCTAGAATTAAGATATATATATTTACTAACAGAATATGAGTGTAGAACTTGAAATAAATGAATAATAATAATTATTATTGGTATATTCTGTTCTACACACCGATTTATCTAAATAATGTAATCTCCGCAATGAAGTCCAATCCCCAGACAGAACTGCGTTCAGGTATTATTTACAAGAGAGATATAAGCATGCTATGACCTTATTAGGAAGGGACATATCCAGGCTAACGTAGTAGAGGACGACCTCCCATGCGATGGACCGGACGTCAGATGGCTGAGATGATGATTATGATATCCAGGCTTAAAATGGCTTCCCGTAAGTATGAAACCTTAAAGTGAAGCGACGTCTTTATAATACACGGGTCCTTTCAAGTGTGGATTCTCTGGGATTGTTCCGCTAATATTTAAGTGATCATTTGCGTCTCTTAAGCTTGGTTGGGGTTATTATTATGACAAAACAATTATCGTAAGTGTAAAATTTGTACAAAAAAACTTGTATTCAATGAATTGCCAAGTTTTAGGACCTTTAGGCGAACAATCCACGCTATCAGAGTTGCTGAATACTAAGAATAAGTTAAATACACTATTGGGCGGCTTGAAAAACTTTAACTATAGGAAGCCAAAAGTCCGGTACATGACTTGAATCACTTAGCATGCTTAAGTCCCACTTGGTTTGCTAGCAAAGAACTGAGCCCAGCTGTTCTTTAAAATTATGGTAATAAGGCTGCCTGTCAATTGAAGCGGAGAGGCATAACGATGGAGATGCCTAAACTCTATAAAAAGGGAGAACACCGCTACGCGCGCAGTACATGCCTATGTTCTTTATAAAATATAGAACTAGGACAGTGTCTAGTAGAAATAAGATAAGATAACCCACCTATGACACCAACCAGGGCCTGCACGGTATCCAACAATACACCTTTCACTCGCACAACTGTTCTCTCTATCGTTTTCATTGAAACCCTACTCATTGTCAACTCACTCACAAAAGACTTTTTATCTATGTAAAACTAGTCACCGGAACCGTGAGTTTATTAAATATTAAAACAGGATTTTGCTTAAATTATAGTGTATTTGATTTGATATGAATTTCCATAAAATAAAACGAATTTCGACTTCTAGTCCCGGTAAGCGGCAATAGGCTCGCCACCTATTACGTGGGACCAACAACACAATTGGCCAAATATGCCTCTGCCTACCCCTTCGGGGAAACAGGCGTGATTTTATGTATGTATGTAAAACGACTTTTTTGTGTGTTCCGATATCTTAAAAGTTTTGGAACCCCTGCACATTTAAAGCTATCACAGTTCACAACACAATTTAAAATAATTACTGCTATAACAATTATACTTTTGATTATTTAACTATAATCCCCACTAATCACCGTTACATTAACTGTTCACTTATTAAATAGACAATCTATGGAGACAGCTGTCATGTCATTTAAATCACTGTAAAGTATTCGAAACATTCGCATTGAAAATAGTTTAATAAACTGCAATGCATAAAATGTGTATGATCACATTTATAAGTATGATTACATATTTTTTTTAATGTACAAAAAGTACGTTAATATTAAAGAGAGATTTCCCTGAACAGCGCCATCTATTATACGAAATTGTTAGTCTTTATATGTCACTTATGCAGAGAAAAGATTAGGGACAACTGCTTGTTTCAATGAACACTTTCACTACTAAAGGGAGGTTCTTCAAAGTGTTTTTGAGTTGAAAGTTTATTATCAGCTGGACTAGATGATAAAATCAAGATGTACTGTCAGCAACATAATTATGAAAATTATATCATTCAGGGAAACTGATATGGCGTTATTATTGGTGTATGAACAACACATAGACGCGAAAACTTTCTTTATTATACATGAAACATTACAAAATAGCTTTATGGTACGGTATGGTCTGGTTAAAGGTGGACTTATTTTTAAAAGAAACCTAATTCAGCTAACCTAATTATACCAGATTGTCTTTTTCCTAGTGATTTTTTATGTAAGTTATATTTTGCAACAACTTTAGATTGCGCCCAGAGATTAAGTGTTTTCAAAACAATCAAAAATCTTTGAAGTGAAGCAGCTTCCTTCCGAAGCTATGAAATATATAATACCAGACAAAAGGACTTATTTTTCTTTTCTTATTTCATAAGACAAAAAGATGTGTGCTGATAGTAAGTAGTATAGACTCCCACTCTAAAAAAGTTAGAGCGCGCACACGATACTAAGGAACAAACACATTATAAAGCGTACTCATAATGGCCTGCATAAATGACATACATACATTAAAGCCTGTTTCCGCGAAGGAGTAGACAGAGGCATACTATACGCCCACACTTCGCCATTTATATAGTTGGTCCCACGTAATAGGTGGCGAGCCTATTAACGCTTACCGGGCACTGTTCGCCAGAGCCTCGTCCGTTAATCGGCAGGTGCACTACTTGCAGGTGAGATTGGCTTGACTTCCTGGTGTCTTTAAGAGAACGGTCAGTACATCTAAAGACTGAACTCGATGAACATAGCTGAACTTCCTGATATTTTCCAAGTAAACCAAGTAGTACGAGCGCTTAAACAAAATGTTTTAGGTACCTAAGTATTGATTATAATTAAATCATAGTTCTTTCTTTCTTCTTTGTTTAAAATAATAGCTTCGTGCATTTAGCAAATTTATCTAGTGTCAGTAAGAGATATATTTATAATATAAAAATCATAATAAATGAGAATATGTGAACAACACGTCTTAACGGTTATTAATCCACCGTTATTATACATTAATGTTCAAAACATCACAAAATTTTGAAAATGAAACAAAACTGCGGACATGACGTTATTTTCCCGCCAAGAAGTTCTAAATCATAGTTGAAATAGACGACCGATATGGCGTGGTGGCGAGTATACCCGATCGTCGTGGGTTCTATTTTCACAAAAGACAAATCTTTAAGAGTATGAACATTAAAGCGCTCGTAGCTCTGCGGAACTCAGTGATCGGAAACGATCACCGAAGTAAAGCAGAGTTTACAGAGGTCAGTCCTTGGATGGGTGACCGTTTGTGTGGCATTTGATATCGAGCGCTTCCGTGCTTCGGAAGACACGTTAAGCCGTTGGTCCCGGTTATCACTAAATGTGGTAGTCGTTAAGCCATGTTAGAGGCCTAATGGGCGGCTTGATAAATTCTAACAGCAGGACGCCATACACCTGCCTGCCTCGCCATACATCCGCCAATCCGCACTGGGCAGCGTGGTGGAGTATGACCCAATACCCTCACACCTTGATTTGTGAGAGGAGGCTCGTGCTCAGTAGTGGGACTGTAATGGGCTGAAATGATGATGATGATGATGATGATGATGAACATTGGGTATCTGTTTGATTTCCTGTGTATATGAAGTATTTATTTACAATAAAGCAAAAGTATTTAAGTATGTGTATCCGTTATTAGGTATGCGTAATACAAATTCTTAGTGATACTTATCTTGGAAAGAAATACTTGTATGTAAAAGATTAATTTTAAATAAATCATAATTTAATTAGCTGACTGTACCAACGGAAGCAGGTGCAAATGAAGCAATCTTTTATCAAACTCAAATATTAGCATAGTTCACATAACGCATAGTTTGTTTTATGATTCTAGGTTATAAATAATACGCGGTGAATCAATTTATTTAATGACTAGAGGCCGCTTGTGACTTTGTCTGCACACACTAGCGAGTTTCCGAGTTTTTGACCGTAATTTAATCTTCTTCTTATATCTTTATGCAACATGTAAAATAATAAGGGTTACACCAAGAAAGTAGTTTGTTATAAATCGGCTACTCAATCGATTAAAAATATTAAAAAAATAGGTATTTTTTTTAATATTTATTTTTTTTATTTTTTGCGGCATTTTTCGGTGCTAAGCGATGTGTGCGTGCGTGTCTCTCTGTGTGTGTAGGTCGGTAGGCTAAAGCGCTAATATGCCCATACGATTTGCCCTCGATGAGTATAACTAGTAACCTAAATAAACCATAAAGTGAAATTATTTTGCATGTTTTTTAATTATAATTAAATATTCTAATTGGGGTGTCTGAGGGTGTGCGTTAATTCTGTGCCATGTTGTATATATAAAAATAAATATCAAAATGTGTTGATAAGCGCATAACTCAATAACGCCTGGACCAATTTGGCCAATTATTTATTTTAAATGTTCGTTGAAGTTCAAGGATGGTTTTTACGGCGAGAAAAATTCGAATATATATCGGAGAAAAACCCTAAAAACAGCCCTTTTCTTTTTCCCATACAAACGTTTTTCAACTATAATGTAGTCAATTTGAGCTTTATTGCTATTGTGTAAAGTTCATATAAAATTTTTAAAGTAAACAAGCACTTACTATTGTCTAAGCAATGTAGGTGTGTTCCTAACGTCAAAGATCATTAATATCTATCAAAACAGTGTGCGTGTGTGCGTTTTAGCACAAACTGTGTGCGTGTGTGCGTTGGAGCACAAACAGTGTGCGTGAGTGCGTTTTAGCACAAACAGTGTGTGTGTGTGCGTTGGAGCACAGCAGACATCGTTGGAGGAGTTTAATGTCGCGTTCCAAAACTAGCGTTTCTTTTGTTTTACTTTTGGCACGCGACATAAAATGCATCAGTTTTCACGTCATTACATCAGTCAAGACAACCCGCGTTACCAAAAGTGTTTTATTATGTTTAATATCCTTATTACATACATAAAACATTGGTACGGCTTAAAGGACTTGACTCAAAGTTATAACAAATAAAAAAAACAACAAACTGTCGATGTCCATTTACAAGTGCTGTTTTTCCTGGATTTTCTGTTACCTAATCTACTGAGTTTTCTTTTGTCAACTGATACAGGAAACAAATTCGACTGATGTGCCATTTGAGTTTAAACGCGCTGGTTTTGACCTTCATAAGAGCTCTTTTGAGCTAAACGTGAATAAATGATTTTGAATTTTAAAAAAAAACGACTACAGTTTCCAGCGCGGCTTATTTTTGCTATGACCATAAACAAGTCCCAGGGGCAATCAATACGTGTTTGTGGTATTAATATGGAAAACCCATGTTTCTCACCAGGTCAATTGTATGTTGCCTGTTCCCGTGTTGGAAAACCATCAGATTTATTTGTCTATGCGCCAGGTAATCAAACAAAAAACATCGTATATCACAAAGCAATACAATAATAATAAAACAGATTTTTGTTAATATTTATGATACACATGATTGACAATAAAGCTATTACTTAATTATATTTTATTCGCAAACCACGGTTCTGTTCAGGAGAGTTTTTTGCCCCGACTATAAAATACGTAGAAACAGAAAACTGCCACATTACAAATCTTTTTGACAGGACGAAGTTTGTCGGGTCCGCAAGTCCAAACTAATATAATATTATAAATTCGAAAGTAACTCTGTCTGTCTGTCTGCCATTCTATCTGTCTGTCTTTTCTTCACGCCTAAACTACTAAACCGATTTGTGTGAAATTTGGCACAGACATAGTATGGAACATGAGAAAGGACATAGGATTAATTAAAAAAAAAAATTAAAATTATCCCGAAAATCCCGCGAGAGCGAGAACTTCTCAAAAATCCCGCGAGATCGGGAACTATGTAAGTAAAACCAAAAATCTGCCGGAAGTCACTATTCCACGCGAACGAAGTCGCGGGCAATAGCTAGCTTATAATAAAATTAAAAACTCTTGGACATTTATTAGCGACGATAGCCTAGTTGCGAGACCTATAGACTTCTAATTCAGATGGTCTAGGGTTCAAATCCTGATGTCTTTTTTGTTGTTTGTCTTGATTGTCTTTGACTTTTCGAAGTTATCTGCTTAATTATTTTTTCCCTGTGCCTCTTAAAGCACGTTAAGCCGTTGATCCCGGCTGTCGTGAACATCGACAGTGACGTCAAAGTAGGTATTCAAAAGTCGGCACGCTTGATTTCAATACCAATACCAAATTTAGTTGAAATAAGAAACTTATTAAGGTTTTTACCTTCCCCTGTAAAACTAGATCTATTGCAGATACGCGGACTTTACGTATGGTAGTTTCGCGGATTTGCACTATCCCCGACGATATGTGATGCTTGGTATGTTACTACTATATTTATTTGTATACAACAAAGTGGCATTAAAACATGCTGCTTACCTGATGGAAAGTGTACCTACACCTATAGTAACCTTTTTTTTTTATAGTCGGTAAAAAAAATGCTGTTTACGCACTGTCTCCCGGCCAATGGGGGGACCGGGAGGAGAGTGTGGGGCTCACTGCGGCAGACGCGACCACCGCAGTCTTACCCACTAAAAAAACTTCCGACGACGCCCACCGCTGTTGAAAAAGGGGCAGAGGGCCAGTGCCTGGGTTTGTAGCTGCTGGCACCCCGCCCGCGGCCAACGTCCCCCGGATCAGAACCGGGAGGACCTCCTCAGAGAAGCGCAGTGTGTCGCGCCCCCCCTACCTCCTTGTGCGGCCATGGCGTAACTGGCCGACTTCTGGGAGGGTCTATAGCTAGACGGAAGGGGCCCCCTGCCCCAGCCACCTAAGACCCCCAGGCGCGGCTAGACGGGCCCTCCTTGCCCGCCCGCTGCGCCAACGGCGTAGCCGGAGAGAGAGCGGGTCCCGCTCCCTCTCCCGCTCCGCGGCCTCCTTCTGCGACATCACCACTTCGCAGAAGGAGGCCATCGCCTCCCACGCCGTCTCGCTGTCGACCATCATTCGCATGTACCTATAATAACCTGGGAGCATCACTAATGCACGCGTTAAATTTTAAGCTGACCTTCATAAGAGCGCTATTGAGCCAAACTTGAATAAATGACTTTGGCTTTGAGATTCCCGATCTCTTACATTTATTTGTAGTTTACATAAAATGTTAAATAGCGTTTTTAAGCGAAGCGTAAAATGACACTGATTAAGAGTTTTAGACAGATTAGAAAAAAAACACAAATATTTTATTTGTCACATTTTTGCTCGCAAAATTTCTTTTTTTACAAAAACAGCAATTATTTAGTTCCAAGATAAGTATCAATAAGAACTTGTGATATTAAATAACAGGTAAACATATTTTTTTTATGTAAATACATAGATACTTAATACAGGTACATAGGAAAACACCCAGACCAGAACAAATATTCATGTTTAATGTTTATGCACCAAAAGATTTGTCCTGTATGAGAATCGAACCCACGACCTCAGGATATACTCGCCTCCAAGCCATATTTTTTGTTCACTCGTCTGGTATCTCGCGTGTTCTACAGTTAATTCCAAAGGACTATGACATTACTCGCATTATAAATGTACCTCCATTCGACCCCAAAGTCTTAATTCTGTTTATACCAAAATTAATCAAAAGAGAGTATGAGATTAAGGTGTGAAAACATTAAGAGCTCTACACAGAACTGGGTCATTTGGTTCGATAATGCTTGTCTATTTATAACTTTAGACAATGAAATTGCCAACCTAGTCCTTCCCGTACTGTGTGTGTAAAGCGGCCCTAACAAACAAACTCATGTTTTTATTTATTTATTATTTGTTTATTAATTATGCAATTTTCATTACACATTATTTATTATATATTTAATCATTATTAATATGAAAGAGAAGAGACACTCGGTTCAAAAAAAAAATATTTATTTCTTTAACTTAATCTAAATTTACATTTCATTGGTTCGAGGCCCCCTTTTAAGTATGAAGATACCTGTGTTAGAGGGTCTCGCTCTTCCGTACATCATCAATATACAATTAAGTTTTTATTTTTTAAATTTTTTTTTTAATATAAATCTACATTTTCAGAAGATATGAGAGAATTATATAATAATACTATTAATAGTTTTAATCATTATCATTATTGTTATTTTTAATGTGTGTTGTGTATGAATTGTGTATATATTGTATATGTATTGTGTATGTATAGTGTATGTGTAAAGGTTTATGTCTGTATATGTATGAGTACATCTCTGAATATCTAGGAAGGCATCTAGATAATACTGTTGTGTATGCGGTATGTGCTTTTGCGTGGGTTGGTCCCTAGAATGATCCGTGGAGTTCACGGTTCATAGGGTTCAGATGCGCCTAATAGTTGTATCACCGAATACCGAATACTATTCGGTTCAATCTTTATCGTACCGGATATTCGGCCGAATTATTAAACAGGTTCAAAAATGCGCATTTAAAATATTTACCATTAATACAATATTATAAATATTAGAATATATATGATCCTTTTTGCATATGTTTTATTTTATTTCTAAACTCTATTCTGTATTTCTTAAGGTATCTCTGTTATAGTGCCTATTATTGATTAATATTTTAATTTATAATAATTTGCTACGTAAGTGTGTTCATTTAAATTGTTGATCGAAAATTTATATTTTTTTTTATATAATTCGGCCGAATACACATAGTGGAAAAAATGCCGAATCCGCCGAATACCACCAACGAATATTCGGCGCATCTCTAGAATTCAGTGCACTAATTAATAAAATCCACCAATCAGTTTTTATTTTAGTTTTGTAATCTCCAAAACAGCCAGAATTTAAATGATTTTCACAGGTATTTGAACTTATAAGTAGTGGCTAGTAACCTAGACTTCTTTTTAAACCGAGAAATTAAGTACCCCGTAATCACGCAGAGAAAACCGCAGTTAGCCGCTAATGTACAACAACTGTATCTAAATCAAATCAAGTCTAATTAAATCGAGTCATTTATTGCAAGTCACAAGTAATAAAGTTGTAACAAAATATTCAGGCCGATTTGTAACCCCTACGTTACACTGCAGCATTTATAGAGCGCTAACTTCATACACATCTATATATATGTCACCGTAAAATTGTAAATAACGTTAAATTATAATCTATCCCGCGATATTGTAATCTGTCGAAAAATTGTGATCCGAAACAAACTGCTCACAATTTAACGCATTATTTTTCGATAGATTATAATCTATCAAAGACAAACCGTTTGATCACAATCTGTCGCGCGTTAAATTGTCAACTGTTTAAAGCCTGTCCATGATTGGCTGGTCTTGCCATCAAGACCAGCCAACCACTCTCTTATTTATTATTTAACTGCACTTCTTTAGGTTATCACAGGTCCGTTAACACTCCCTACAACTTATTATAATACAATGCGTTATTATTATTAACACGAAATCTGTTTTAAATCACCAAAACACTGTTTGTTTACATTTCACAACAAATGAATTTGACTAATAACAACCGAAGATGGCGACGACGGGCGACTGAGCGGGGAACATGAAGTTCAACCAATCAGAGCGCGAGGTGCGTTCTTTCGCATGCCATTTTACAATCTGACGGTTTGTCTTCGATAGATTATAATCTATCGAAAAATAATGCGTTAAATTGTGAGCAGTTTGTTACGGATCACAATTTTTCGACAGATTACAATATCGCGGGATAGATTATAATTTAACGTTATTTACAATTTTACGGTGACATATATAAAAGAAAGTCGTGTTAGTTACAGCACTTATAACTCAAGAACGGCAGAACAGATTTGGATGAAAATTGGTTGGGAGGTAGCTTAGAGCCAGGAGACGGACATAGGATACTTTTTATCCCATTCGACAGCGTTCCCGTGTGACTTGACATGAAACGTCAGTCACTATAAAACGTGATATAACAAAAAAGAATCAGACTTGGAATAACAAAAAGCAAATGACAGCTATGTAATGATAATGACGTATGGATGACAATTTGATATTTGTAAGAAATCAATATTCAAACTATTTCTGACTTCTTGGCGGGAATGTGAATATGAGTTTTGAAATAATTTTTTAGGTGAATTGAAGTGAAGTGAAGTTTAATTAATAATGCCGCGAACAAGACTATCGAATCTTTACCGATAAAGCCGTAATGCAAGAAGAATACGAAATACTGGAAATGAAAGGACTGAAGAAGAACAAGAAATTGCAAGTGAACATCGCCGCAATAGTATGGCTCGACTTCGTGCATCTCAATAAATAACAATAAAACAAAAAATGTCGTGTATCACAAAGTACTTAAGTGAAGAGCAACTTTGTACTAAAATACAGAAATAATAATGAATGATTAATGTAGGTATTTAATTTTTTTGTAATTTTTCCAATAAAATAAAAACACAATCTGCTTATTTATTGCCATTAAGGCGGAACAAAGTTCGCCGGGTCAGCTCGTATCATATATATAAAATGTGGACACGGATTCTGTGCTTGCACAGCAAGGGCTTCTGTTGCGATTTACGTAATGTACCTGCCACTAGTAAACCTGACATCTCCTATCTACTATTATCTATTCGATAACCTTATATTTACTTATATTCACTAAGGGAAAAGTTTAAAGAAATTGGTATTTTGACAGTGGCCGGTCAATTTATTTATGAAAACCTGGTTTATGTACATAAGAATACTGATCAATTTAGTAAGAAAAGCTGTATACATAACCTAAACACAAGGAATAAGCATTAATTAGTTGTACCTGCCACTAGGCTCCAAAAGATAAACAAATCTTTTAAAGGTCAATGTGTGCGATTCTACAATAAAATCCCAAGCAACATACAGCAATTGAGCCTAAATAAATTTAAATTAACAATAAAACGCAAGCTTTCTTCAAAGGGATACTATTCTATTAAAGACTATATGGCAGATAAAAATGCTTGGGATTAAACTGCCGTTTCATACAGGCTATTCTAATATGAATGACTTAAAACATGAATATTGTTAATGTTATGTTATATATTGCATTGTATAGCTTCACAGACAAATGAAGATTGTAATTCTAGTACCAAACCAATGGACATATTTAAAAGAGCATAGCCTGTGAGTTTCTTGCCAGTTCTTCTTACAGAGCGGTGGCTCGGAACTGGCACTTAGATTCACTTACCCTTAATTATTTTTTGTTTTTAAATTGTTTTGTTGCATGAATCTAAGCTTCGTGATTTAGTGTAATAATATTTCGATTGTTTTTTTTTCATTTTTAATTTTGACGTTTTCAAGTACTAAAAGTCAAAGTCAAAAAGTCAAAAATACTTTATTTCATAAACTATTACATAGTACTTGAAAACGTCAAAATTATAAAAAAATAACAAAAACAAATAAAATATAACTATACTAAAATCACGAAGCTTAGATTCACTTGCAACCAAATAATTTAAAAAAACAAAAAACATTTAAGTGCAAGCGAATCTAAGTGCCAGTTCCGAGCCACCGCTCTGTAAGAAGAACTGGCAAGAAACTCACAGGCTATGCTCTTTTAAATTATCGATTGGTTAGTAACAATCTTCATTTGTCTGTGACGCTATACAATGCAACATAATATAACAATATTCATGCTTTAAGTCATTCATATTAGAATAGCCTGTATGAAACGGCGGTTTAATCCCAAGCATTTTTATCAGCCATATAGTCTTTAATAGAATAATATCCCTTTGAAGACAGCTTGCGTTTTATTGTTAATTTAAATTTATTTAGGCTTAATTGCTGTATATTGCTTGGGATTTTATTATAGAATCGCACACATTGACCTTTAAAAGATTTGTTAATTTTTTGGAGCCTAGTGGCAGGTACAACTAGTTTATGCTTATTTCTTGTGTTTAGGTTATGTATATCACTTTTCTTACTCAATTTATCAAAATTTTTGTGTACATATACTAGGTTTTCATAAACAAACTGACCCGCCACTGTCAAAATACCAATTTCTTTAAATTTATCCCTTAGTGAATGTCTACATGGTAGATTATAAATTGCTCGTATGGCCCTCTTCTGCAGTACAAAAATATTTTGAATATCTGCGGCACAACCCCACAGAAGAATACCATACGACATAACACTATGAAAATAGCAATGATAAACAAGCCTAGCTGTTTCAACGTCTGTTAATTGGCGAATTTTCTTTACCGCGTATGCAGCAGAGCTGAGTCTATTCGACAATTCACCAATATGTGGGCCCCACTGTAACTTAGAATCTAATATAACACCCAAAAATTTGGTGGTATCCACAAGGGTCAACTCATCTTCCTTTATTTTAATAGTGGTGTCTACTTGTCTGACGTTAGGCGTCACGAATTTAATGCATTTCGTTTTAGCCCCATTTAATAATAAATTGTTAACGTCAAACCAGTGCACCACCTTTGAGATCGCATTGTTTACATCGTCTGGGTTCTGATATCGCTTTATTTTAAATAATAATGATGTATCATCAGCAAACAATACTATCTCGTGATTTTCCTTTACCAAATGTGGCAAATCATTAATATAAATTAAAAACAAAAACGGGCCGAGAATCGAGCCCTGCGGTACCCCCATTTTTACTACAGAACCCTGAGATCGCTTTCCATTAACTTCAACCCTTTGAATCCTATTACTTAAGTAAGAAGTAAGAAGATCCAATGCGGAGCCTCTTATTCCATAATAATCTAATTTTTTTATCAATGTTTCATGAGGAACACAATCAAAAGCTTTGGACAGATCGCAAAAAATACCTAAAGCGTCCAAAGAATCTTCCCAAGCATCAAAAATATGTTTCAAAAGCTCAACACCTGCATCGGTTGTGGAGCGACCCTTAGTGAATCCAAATTGTTTTGAATGCATTAAGCCATTTTTATTAAAAAATCTTAACATTTGGTTGTAAATAAGTTTTTCAAAAATTTTACTAAAAGTAGGCAGCACTGAAATAGGTCTAAAATTAGTTGGGTCTGCTGTACTGCCCGATTTAAATAGTGGAATGATTTTACTATTTTTCATTAAATCTGGAAACGTGCCGCAATCTATACATTTATTAAATATTATAGCTAAACTGTGCGCCACCGAAACAATGATAGGCTTGGTAACTACGATGGAATTGCCCCAGAGGTCTGCAGTCTTTTTAACATTAAGAGTATTAAATGTCTTAATTATATCTATGGGTGTTACATGATTAAACATAAACTCTTCTGTACAAATGTTTACATTATCTCTTAAAATAGCCTCCGCTAAAGTAGGCGAGGAATTTAAAGTTTTTGTAGTAGACACTGGAATATTAGTAAAGAAGTCTTCAAAAGCATTGGCAATATCTAAGTCAGATGTAAGCGTCTTGCTATCAATGTTGAGTTTAAACTTATTATTATAATTCTTATTTCTTCCCGTTTCACTATTAATAATATTCCATGTCATTTTAATCTTATCATCACTATTTTTAATTTTATAGCTCAAATAACAAGACTTTGCCGTATGACATGCTTTTCTAAATATTTTAGAATATTTCCTTACATAATTATGAAATTGTTCACTATTGTTAACATTTCTTTCGTCATACAGTTCATACAGTCTCTTTCTACTTTTATGTAGCCCAGGAGTAGCCCATTCACTAAAGGCAGCATTATCATTTACCTTAATCGTTTTGGGAGTAAATGTTGATTGAAAACTACTACAAAAGTCGCTAAAAAACATATTATATAAAATATTAGGGTCATTGCTTTTATCTACCATGGGTAAACTAAATGATAATAATTTATTGTTAAACCTCTCAAAACGATTATTGGTTTTTGGTATAAATGTTATTGTTCTTTTAGCCACAGTTTTATTTCTACAAAGCAAAGATATTTGTTGACCACAATGATCTGAATCTAATTGATTAATAATTTTTTTACTGTCATCACTCAGTATAATATCTGTAAATATGTTATCCAAGCAAGTGGCAGTAGTGGCTGTAATTCTTGTTGGCTCTAGAAACACATTTATCAAATTATATGATTTAAAAAGTGCTTTTATTCTTGTACATGCACTCGAACACTCTAGCAAATTAACATTAAAATCTCCACAAACAATAACATTTTTGTTAGCATTATAAACTTTTCCCAGCACTTCATCCATAATACTTTCAAATAAATCATATGAAGCTGATGGAGGTCTGTATACACTCAATACAACAAACCGCTCCATTTCGATACAGGCTATTTCAATAATCCGTTCGGCTGAGAAGCTTACTATATCATGGCGCTCCTTGAATCTAAATTTCTTATTTACTATAATTAATGATCCACCATGTATAGCACCCTCCCTGCAAAACGAACTACCTACCTGGTGATTATTAAAATTGAACATGAACTGGTTACTTTTAATCCAATGTTCAGTAATGCAAAAAATATCAATATGGTTACCGTTCATGAACAATTCAATTTCTAGTTCCTTACCCAATATTCCTCTAATATTCTGGTGCACCAGGTTTATAACATTATTTTGTTTAGTAATTACTATGCCAGAGTTTGTCTCTGTTGTCTTAGATCTTAATTTAAATGATTTTCTATATTAGAAATAGAATCAGAATAATTAATGTCAACACAACAATTATTATCTACACTACTGCTTTGCTCAATAGAAGCAATATGTTTAGCCAAATTCTTGGCTGTTATACTAAAATAATAGGATAGCGAATTTGCTATCTGTCGCTTAAAACTAGATGAAAGGTAATATCTACCTTTAGTCATAAATTTGCTGCTAACAAAACTGTTAGTATCAATCAAATTAATACGATCATGATATGTACTTATAGTATGTAGTACACAGACTATGTAGTAATAGTTTATGAAATAAATATTTTTTTTACTTTTACTTTATAAAAAGGACTAGCTAATGCCGGCGACTTTTTCCGATATACTAGTATATAAATATAAATTATATATAAATAAACATATAATAAAATATATAAATTATACATACGATGTGTATAAGAATCATACCAACATTTTAGAAGCCCAAGCAAACCTCACCTGCAAGTGAGTTGCACCTGCCGATCAACGGACATAAAGTTCTCGAAAAGCGGCAACAGGCTCGTCTACTTTTACGTAGGATCAACAATATAATTGGCGAAATATGGGCGTGTAATATACCTCTGCCTACCTTTTCGGGGAAACAGGCGTATGTAGGTATACATGCGAGAAGATATGCAATACTTTGCGAGAATTAACATATAATGTTGAAGTATTATTTTGCCTCTTCTTTAATTAAATGTAACTGACTTCATAATAAATAGAAACAGATATTAGTGACATTTAAATGTTTAGATGCCTTTGTGTATAAGGCCAACATTTGTACTGCTTTATTGGTAACAACATATCCTAGCATTATCCCTATTGCCCTAGACTAAAGCTCAGGGCCCAGGGTCTGTTCACAGGTCTAACAAGATTTAGCTGAATTTCGGTTATTACATAAAGCGACTGCCGCAACTCAAAGGCAAACATCATTTTATGGTTAAACCAGCTGTCAGGATGTTAGAGGGCACTAACTTCTTAATAACACTGCCAGCCGGGACCAACGGCTTAACGTGCTTTCCGAGGCACCGAGCTAGCGATAATTACTTAACACATTTACACAACTTCGAAAAGTTATAGGGTATTTGATTATTCACATTAACACAGGAGCAACGATAACCCAGTGGCAAGACCCTTAACTTCAGAGGGTCTCGGGTTCAAACACTGGTGGCGCACCTATGACTATTCTGAAAATTGGTTTAAACGTAGAATGATGTTTCCCTTTGGGTTTCGGAGGCCAGATGGCAGACGCTCCATGTAATAACTAAAGTTCAGCTAATTCTGGTTCGATCACTGAGCAGACCCTGGATCCTGAGCTTAAGTCAACTAGATAATTTATAATATTCTATATTCTATATAACTATTAAATTTATAATATTAAGTTATAATATTATTTATAAATGTAAGAATTATATCAATATAACCATTCTGCGCTTATAAATATTAGCGTACCATTATTTAAGCGGGAAAAATGTATGTCAAAACTGTTATGCCAAAAACAGTTAGGTGTGCTAAAACAGTTACGTCTAAAATTGTTACGCCAAAGACTGTTACGCCCAAACTATATTAGGCCTAAAATAAACATTTTATCTTAGGGAAAAGGGGGTCAAATGCTTAATATGTTTTTAAGAGCACAGCAGTGCTTCCAGTCCCGTTATTTTTTAAAGTTTTTATGTTAAAAACTAAAAATTTGCCAAGTTTCGGATCCCGTTATGACACTAGTTATGCAACTATGTCATTATGCCCACATCATTCGCAAAACAGCATAAAATTTAGAGAATAACAAGGTAACAACAGCGACCTTGTAATTCCAACATTGCGATCATTAAACTTGCACAATACGTTGTGAAAAATATTTCTTCAGAGTGATGTAGTTTAATTTTGATTTGAGCTATTGAAATAGCAAGCTGTGATAAAATGACTTTAAGAAATAAAGTATTAAGAATACTTAAGGAAAATATTCTAATCCTTATAATATTATCTTATCTTATCTGCGCTTAAATACTAACTACCGTTGGGGGTAAGAGAGGGACCTGTGGAGGGCGCAGCGGGCGAGCCAGGTGGGCCCATCAAGCAGCGCCAGGAGGGTCTTAACATAACTGGGCATGACCTATGCGGTATAATTATTTAGTATTTATTTGCAATTAATGTTGCATGGGGATCCTACCAAGATCTAAGGATCCCAAGCCAACCTCACCAGCAAGTGGTGGACCTGAGATCAACGAACGAGGCTCTGGCTATCACAAATGTCAATCAATCAATCAATCAAATCATTTTATTGTCACAACACAGGTTGTTATCATGGGCGTACAATATTATATTAACTTAAAAACTAAGAAAACATTTAAAAAATTAATATAATCAAATCTATCATAATCATTAATTCTACATTATACAAAATTCTAATTCTACACTACAGATAAGGAACAAATCGGACCCTGACTCATGTCATATGGTTTTGTCATTTAAAAAGTCTGTGACACTATATTAACCTTTCTTCAAAAGGAAGTCGCGAAGTTTCTTTTTAAACAGACTAACACTGTTGGTGGAGCAAATTTCTTTAGGTATTTTGTTAGATATACATTTTTGATGCGCTTCCGAAAAAAGATTTTCTAAATAGAGCTGAGTGGCAACTGACTATTCTATTGCCGTTTATCGGGAAAACGGCAGTAGACTCGCCACCTATTACGTGGGACTAATATTATAACAGGCGAAGCGTGGGCGTTAATTATGCCTCTGCCTACCCTTTCGCAGAAAAAGGCGTCATTGTATGTATTGTAGTCTATTTTAATTGTATGCCATTTTATTTAGGTACAAATTAAATGTAATATCTTTATAATTGTAGTTTAAATATTGACGAATCAATATACCTAAATGTATTGTTACGAATGTATATTCAAGGGAAAAACCAATAATTAATTATCGATATCTATAGGTTATATTATATTATACTGATTAAATATTGACTTGAGCACGGAAACGGCCTTAAGACAAATATAGATCAGTTTAAGATTTACTCTTATCACAAATCACAACGTACTAGAGGGTAACCCGCGAAATTGCGCTAAAGATAAGATGAATGGTGGAGCTGTGTGGTGGCGGCTCATTCAAAGAATACTACCAACCCATCTCTTCCCTTTGGTGTCGTTAAAGTCGACTAAGGGACTCAAGACTGCACATACATTCAATGTAACATACTGCCTACACATGAGAGAGCAATAATGTTAGTAGCAATGGAAAATTTTAATAACAATGAACACAAGCACAGCATCTCTTATGTAAGGCCTCAAAGAACTCCGAAGAAAAGGTACGAGGTACTTCTGTGTACCAACTACTATGGACGAAGGTGTAAAAAGTACTTGGTTCCAATCATTTTCAATAGCCTACCAATAGATTTAGAAAATAACTCAGAATCAACGTAGGTATAAACTTATTATAAAATTTTTTTGACTGTACTATTTGTGTCTGGCTGGTTTTGGTAACATTAAAAAGGTTCCATTATAAAGAAAAGAAAAAAATAAAAAAAAGTTGTTTCCCGCTATTTTTCATTTGTTTTTCTCTCTGTAAAAATGAGTGAATCTAATGAAGAAATTCGATACATTTTAAAATGTTATTATAAAAAAGGCAAAAATGCAACTCAAGCAGTGAAAACAATTTGTGATGTTTATGGACCTGATGCAGTGTCAGTAAGAGTAGCACAAATTTGGTTCAAACGTTTTCAGTCCGGAAATTTTGATGTTAAAGATGCACCTCGCTCTGGTCGCCCTGTTACGAATAAAATGGACGCCATTTTTGAAAAAGTGGAGCAAGATCGGCATATTAGTAGTTACGATGCAGCTGAAGAACTGGGAATTGACCACAAAACAGTTTTGACCCATTTGAAGAAAGCTGGTTATACAAAAAAGCTCGATATTTGGGTGCCACACGAGCTCACTCAAAGAAACTTAATGAACCGTGTACTCATTTGCGATTCATTATTGAGACGTAATGAAACCGAGCCGTTTTTGAAGAGATTGATAACTGGCGATGAAAAGTGGATCACGTACGACAAGAACGTGCGAAAAAGGTCGTGGTCGAAAGTTGGCCAGGCTTCACAGACTGTGGCCAAACCTGGCCTAACACGAAATAAGGTGATGCTGCGTGTATGGTGGGATTGGAAGGGCATTGTTTATTATGAGCTTTTACCGCCCGGCAAAACCATCGATTCTGATCTTTACTGCCAGCAACTGATGAGATTAAAGGAAGCAGTCGAGAGAAAACGGCCGGAATTGATCAACAGGAAGGGTGTGGTCTTTCATCACGATAACGCTAGACCACACACATCTTTAGCCACTCAGCAAAAATTAAGAGAGTTCGACTTGGAGGTCCTAGTGCATCCACCATATAGCCCTGACCTTGCGCCTTCAGATTTTCACCTGTTTCGGTCTCTGCAGAATTCTTTAGGTTCTGTAAGGTTGACCTCAAGAGAGGACTGCCAAAACTATTTGTCCCGTTTTTTTGATCAGAAGTCCCAAAGTTTCTACAGTAACGGGATAATGTCTCTGCCCACAAAATGGCAGAAAGTTATTCAACAAAACGGTACATATATATTGTAAATAAATGTAAATAAACTTTGAAAAAAATGTCTTGACTTTTCATACAAAAATACGAAAATACTTTTTCCCCAACCTATTATATAGTTAATGATGGATGATGTATACTTATTATTTTCGAAATTTGTTTTATAGTGAAGAAGTGTATATACATAGTAAAAGTATAATGTGACTGTTTTTTTGGGAGCTACAACTGCCAACAAACTGTTTTACAGTTTGGCAGATGTTAAGTATTTGTTGTCATGATTTATATATTTAAATAAACACTTTTTTTTTCTTCTTCTTTCTTTTTCAACAGCTTAGAGCGGCGACGGGCTCACCACCTATCACGCTGAGCACATGTGCAGTTGTTATTTGGTGAAAAGTGGACTGTGACAGTGGACTGCTTTTGCTGTCCTTATTGCCTAGTCTCTGACTACCCCTTCGGGAAGAATAGTCGTGAGTGTATGTATGTATAAGATGAATCATTACAATTTAGCTGATCCAGCTGTGTTAGTGTGTGACTTTCCTGGCCTATTTATATTTTGACTGATAAATTCTGAAGTTTTGAATTTATATTTTAATGACACTATTATATGAAATGACTTGACGTTTAAACTTGTTTGCGTGTGAAAGTCAATTATATCTTGGTTATTTTTGTTAAATAATTGATTTGTTTTATGATTCCTGTAATTTTTGACATAAGACATTTTTTTTTTATTTTAAATAAATATGCAAATATCGTAATTTTAGCCGCCATGATATACCCACTGCTGAAAGTTGGTATACCTAATTGTTCATCATATTGGGGGTAATTGCCCATTATCACCACGTTTGGCAGGCGAGTTGGTGATCGCAGATTCAGCCAGTACGCAGGATGACGCTGCTGCCCATCATCCGGTCGGATTTCAATTCGCCGACTCTTACGACTCCCCATGAGATGAGATTGGCACTATTCTAGGTATCCGGTACCGCTCGACACATGCTAGGCCGGTGCCAAAGGTTGGATCATGTGGTACCACAGTTGACGGATGCGTTCCCATTGCGCATAGTGAAATGTGCGAGCCTTTTGCAATTTTTTTTTTATTTGTACAAAACAACCGGGGAAATGGCAGCGACATTTTGCGGAAGGTTCGTTCAGAATAAGATCCGGTAACACACGGCATATGTCACATATACAAAAATCATTAAAATTGATGAAGCCATTTCGGAGTAGTGCGACTACAAACACAGTGGCACGGGATATTTATTTACATGTATTAGAAGATTTTTAATCTTTATATTTTCTAACGTACTTATTTTAATTTCATATACAAAACAATGTAATGTTAGTTTTATTAATTTTGGGCCGTATAACAAATAGAGATCTAAAGTTAGACCAGGTTTAAAACTAGTCCCCCCCGACTGGTCTCCACCTTGTCGTGGTGGGGGGGCTGAGTACCTCCCGGTAGGGCGCAGGAGGCGCTAGGTAAAAGGTAACACCCAGAGACCGACGACTCTGGGTGCCCTTAGTACTGACTACCGGGGGGGAAACTAAGAGGGATAATGTGTGCGATTCTATAATAAAATCCCAAGCAATATACAGCAATTAAGCCTAAATAAATTTAAATTAACAATAAAACGC
The DNA here is from genome assembly GCA_949126915.1 of Musotima nitidalis. NCBI lineage: Eukaryota > Metazoa > Arthropoda > Insecta > Lepidoptera > Crambidae > Musotima > Musotima nitidalis. Next base: position 1,587,263 of record OX421434.1, on the reverse strand, counting down.
AAGCTGTCTTCAAAGGGATATTATTCTATTAAAGACTATATGGCTGATAAAAATGCTTGGGATTAAACCGCCGTTTCATACAGGCTATTCTAATATGAATGACTTAAAGCATGAATATTGTTTTATTATGTTGCATTGTATAGCGTCACAGACAAATGAAGATTGTTACTAACCAATCGATAATTTAAAAGAGCATAGCCTGTGAGTTTCTTGCCAGTTCTTCTTACAGAGCGGTGGCTCGGAACTGGCACTTAGATTCGCTTGCACTTAAATGTTTTTTGTTTTTTTAAATTATTTGGTTGCAAGTGAATCTAAGCTTCGTGATTTTAGTATAGTTATATTTTATTTGTTTTTGTTATTTTTTTATAATTTTGACGTTTTCAAGTACTATGTAATAGTTTATGAAATAAAGTATTTTTGACTTTTTTGACTTTGACTTTTGGGACTTGTGGAGGGCGCAGTGGGCGGGCCAGGAGGGCCCGCTCAGCAGCGCCAGGAGGGTCTAGGCAGTGGGGGCAGGGGCCCCCTGCTGTCTAACCATGGACCCTCCGGGAAGTCGGCCACACACGCTATGGTCGCAAGGGGAGGTAGGAGGGGCGCGTCCACTGCGCCTCTCTGAGACGTTGGCCGCAGGCGGGGTGTCAGAAGCTGCAACCCAGGTACTGGCCCTCGCCTCTTTCTCAACAAGCGGCGGGCGTCGTCGGAAGATTTTTAGTGGGTATTACTTGGCGGTCGTGTCTGCCGGTGGTGAGTCCCACACCCCCTTTCGGTCCCCCTTTGGCCGGAAGGCAGTGCGTAAATGCATTTTGTTACAGACGTAAAAAAAAAAAAAAGTTTAAAACTAGTGATGTCACTTACGTTTGCTAAGATATAGACAGTTACAGCACTATTTTTAATCATTTTTTTTTCACTGTCTCCCGGCCAAAGGGGGACCGAGAAAGGTGTGTGGGAATCACCGCCGGCAGACACGACCGCCAGCAGTAATACCCACTAAAAATCTTCCGACGACGCCCGCCGCTTGTTAAGAAAGAGGCAGGGGGCCAGTACCTGGGTTGCAGCTCTGACACCACGCTGGCCCAACGTCCCCCGGACTAAAACAGGGAGGACCTCCTAAGAGAGACGCAGTAGACGCGCCCCTCCTACCTTCTTGTGCGACCATAGCGTAAGAGGCCGACTTCTCGGAGGGTCCATGGTTAGACAGCAGGGGCCCCCTGCCCCCACTGCCTAAGACCCTCCAGACGATGCTTGACGGGCCCTCCTGGCCCGCCCGCTGCGCCCTCCACAGGTCCCTCTTAGTTTCCCCCCCGGTAGCCAGTACTAAGGGCACCCAGAGTCATCGGTCTCTGGGTGTTACCTTTTCCCTAGCGCCTCCTGCGCCCTACCGGGAGGTACTCAGCCCCCCCACCACGACAAGGTGGAGACCAGTCGGGGGGGATAGTTTTAAACCTGGTCTAAGTTTAGATCTCGTTTTGTAATTAGCCCCTTTATGTTTTGCGTGCCATATCGGCCATACCATCTGGCTAAATGGACGGAAATGAAAATTAACTCTCCAACTGTCCCTGTTTATAAGCCAATTGATTGATTGACCTGTGGCTGATTGCAGCTACAACAGGTTTCCCTATCTTTTATAAAGAGTTCTAGCTTTATGTATATTTATTTGTTAGTTTTAAAAATCTTTATTTATTTGTTGTTACAATTTTGGGTAGGTACCAACGGACGATCAGCGTCGTGACATTTGTGGAATGTTTGACTTATTGCTTAGTGAGTAACCTATTAACAGAACCTCAGTTTTCTCAAAACTCCTTTTCCTGAAATATCGCATAAAGCTTAGCACGGCAGTATAGTTAAACCCAGCACCACAGTTTAAAGTGCCTTCCAAACCACGAACGCATTCGATATTAAATGCCACAAAAACAGTAACCCAGAAACTACCTCTGTGACCCTGCTTTTCTTCTGTGACTGTTTCCTTTACCCTGGAGCTACCATCGAGCATCGAGCATAGCATCGAGATAATAAATATAGTTAACTTTATAAATTATTTATATATAAATACTACACTAGTTAATTTTAATTTGTATAAAAAATATTGAAAATCAATTATTTTTGTGTGATACCTTCCTAGAATTAAACAATTAAGAAAACAAAATCTAAAGTTAAACCGGGTTTAAAACTAGTCGCGTCTGCCGCAGTGAGCCCCACACTTCCCTCTCGGTGCCCCAATTGGCCGGGAGGCAGTGCGTAAACAGCATTTTTTTTAATTCAATTCAATTTATTTATTTTCAAAAATATGGTATAAATTATGGTGATATAAATAATTACAATAATCGGCATATTCTGCCACCGTCGGTGTGGAAATGTGTATTATTTTTATGAATTCAAGCCACTGTACCTCAAAGGAGTTGGTTTTTGTTTGTTATTGTTTGTTCAGCCTATAGTTTTTTCTTTGTATGTAATGTTTTCTAATTAAGTACTATAAATTCCGTTTTATTTTTTTTGTTTTCTATTTTTTGGTTATTTTACTTTTTTCGAATTAAAGCCTCTGTACCTCAAAGGGGCGCTACAGGAACACCAGCGCTGCTGTATCAGCAGATGCAGCAGCATTACGCTGATGTATCGCCCTTTTGACAGGTTGCACACATATTTCATATTTTACTATTTGTTTAATGTTATTTGTGTTGTTATATTGTATTTTCTTACCATTGTATGATATTGTGTGTGTTGCTTAGTCAATAAAAAATATTCTATTCTATTCTATTTATATACGACGATAATAATATACCGACGATAACGAAAAAAAAATCAAGTTTAAAACTATTGCTGTCAATAGTTTTAAACTTTAGATCTTGTTTTGTAATAAGCACCTCATTTTTTAAAAGTGACTCACATGATTTTATCTTGTACCATTGTTCCTTGAAGGTATAATACATTTTCTCAACCATTTTCAATCACTGTTCTCCACATTTGTGTTCACAAGTTCAATGTATTAGTTCATTAGTTTAGTCCACAACATTTCTATGACATATTTCAGCACTTGTAAGTATACTCGTAGAGCCGCGTAAATAACTCATTGACGACAACTATTCAGTTCAAGTGCTTCAATATCAGTTGTGTGCAACATTTTTTGGTACTTTGTCATCTCAATCTATTTAGATATATCATGCTTCTTGATCTTATGTAAAAAGACATATAAATAAAGGAAATCAAAGTTACAATAAGAAACGACAAAATAACAATAAAAAATGTGTAAAGGGATCCTAAGGAGCCCAAGCCAACCTCACCTGCAATTGGTGCTCCTGCCGATCAACGGACGAGGCTCTGGCGAACATAAAAATTACCGGTAAGCGGCAATAGACTCGCCACCTATTACGTGGGATCAACAATATAATTGGCTATGTGTGGGTGTATAATATGCCTCTGACTACGCCTTCGGGGAAACAGGCTTAATTGTATGTATGTATGGACAATCAAATATATGTTTTAAAGACAAATAGGTACCTACTTTAGAAAGGTTGTGCAGTTAATGATTACTTATCAGACGAACATCATCATCACCTCAACCCATAAACATCCCACATTATGGAGCGCCTCCTTTCAAGAACCAAGATGAAAAGGTATTGGATCACACTCCACCACGCGGACCCAGTCCGGATTGGCGGAGGCAGGTGAGTGGCGTCTCTAAAGTGGCTTAACGACTACCAGATATAACGTGTTAACGTGCCTTTCGAAGCACGAAAGCGCTCGATATTAAATGCAACAAAAACGGTCACCCATTCAAAGACTAACAGCTGACTGATTAGCAGCACAAATATAGCCGTGCAGTTGCATCCTAAAATAAGAAAAAGTAATTGGATGGATTGGATATTTCCAACCTTGAGTTAAGAATCAGTATCTGTTGTCTATTTTATGAAAGCACTAAAAAGGTTAAACAGAAATTGAATTTCATGGTTAAATATAAATAGGCAACATTTAGTAGGTACTTATTTCTATTCTGTCATATCATTTAATCAGCACTTTCTTTCTTTATTTTAAATAGCAGTCGCCCGCGGCTCCGCCCGCGTGGATGTCGGCTACCGCTGTAAAATGCCTACCCAAAAAAGACACGGTCAGCAAAATGATTTCTAGATCAATTCGCAGACACGGACACTAACATCGACGATGCAGTCATTATCCGCAGGCTGCATAGATTGTCTTTATGTGGATGTTGAAGTTGTTAATGATGAAAATATTTAAATCTGATTAATACTTAGTTTTTACTCTTACCGGCAGTCCCGGAGAGCAACCTGTTGTTTTGGGATAGATAACTAAAGCGATTATTGTAAATCTTTCCCATAAACAACATTTGACATAAAATTATTTTTAGGTGACAAAATACACTGATGGTCGGGAGCCCCGACCCGTGATAGGGCGCCGTGCAGCAGAAATCGGAATAATTTAAGTTCGCCATAACTTCAAAACCAAACGTCTAATTTTGATCATTCCAAGACCAAATATTATCTACATAAACTGCACTTAGTGATGAAATAATTTTGATAGGGATTAATAATATAAGTAAGTAAAATAAATGCGTATAAATATAGTACAAAAAAAATCAAGATTTTTAAATAAAAAAAGGGTTGTTGTGCCTCACTCGACATATATATATAGGTATAGTGTGTCGCGGACTTTTTAGTAGGTGGTATAAGATCTTTAATTCATTCATACATTTTGTGGTTCTATATTTTATAGTTTAGGCAGCGTACGCAACTGTTCTGGTTGATTTTTACACTTTGTGTCCGAAAAACCCAAATATTTTACGGAACCCTATTTTTTTTTAAAATTAAAATATAGCCTATGTTACTCAGTGATAATGTAGCTTTCTAATGAAAAAAGAGTTATTAATATCGGTATATAATATCAGTAATTTTTGAGTTTATTCGTTACATACAAAAATACAAATCTTTCCTCTTTATAATATTAGTATAGATTACATTGACCCCCCCCCCCCCCCGTACCTCAGTGACGCTTACATGGAGCCTACATCGCATGCTGGCTAGCTGAGCGCGGTGAGCGGCAACCACGCGACTTTTTTCTAATACTTGCATTTTTAAACTCGTGATATCTTCGGAATGAAATGTCCGAATTTAATAATTCAAAAAGTTAAAAAAAGGTATGGAAGCCGTCTTGAATATAAAGTAATTTTTTTTATAAGGATTAATACCAAGGTACAAATATAGAGCCTTTTCAAGCGGCGGCATATAAATTAAATTTTTAGAATAAAAAACCGCTTACTGTGACGTAACTATAATATTTAGACATATGCTGTCGCGACACTTTTTGTAGATAATGATGAGTTCTGCAAAGTCGTGGTACATGATTTTGTTCTATCATCAATAGTTTTCGCTGCGCACGCTATGTAAGGAATTTTTCAGGTCATTTTTTTACACCTTGGGTTACATTATTGGATTTTTAGTAAGGATCCCAATTTTTTTTAAAAATATAATATAGCCTATGTTACTCGGGGATAATGTAGCTTTAAAAAGGTGAAAGAATTTTTGAAATCGGTCCAGTAGTTTCGGAGCCTATTCATTACAAACAAACAAACAAACAAACAAATCTTTCCTCTTTATAATATTAGTATAGATAATGGCTTCGTGCGTCTAGCACATTTAGCCAGTGTCAAGTAAGTGATATATTAATAATATAATATAATTTATAGTAAATGAGAATGAGTGGTGATAAAGATGATAAATGGTAAATGAGATACCCTCCCCTAAGCCCCTTGAGTCCTCAGTAAAGATGTGGGACTGTACTGAGATCTCACATGGACTCCTTGAGAGAAAATTTGAAAAGTGATGTTGCACTGTTTTGTTTGATTTACCAACACTCGTGTATGTTCACAAACACTTAATGGTTAATAATCCACCGTTATTACACATTAATGTTAGAAATATCACAAATTTTAGAAAATAAAACAAAACTGCAGACATGACGCTTCACTTTCCCGCCAAGAAGTCCTAATCAGCACTTACAATTTCAGTGGGTATTTTTTTATTCATATAATTTACTTGTGGTAGAATGTTGTATGTTTAGCTTTCAGAAAAACTATTTATACATACAGCAAAATATAACAGCTAATGCACTGGTTGTCTATAAATAAATAAAACTTTTATTGACAAAACAATGTTTAATAATAGTTTTTGAAGTAAAAATTGTGCAACGAATTCGAAAAATCAATTCAGGTTTTTTTTTTTATTTTAGGCTGTGTAGTGTTCGGCCCACGTGGCCACCAGCGTCTATGTCAGCGTGACATTAAGAACGTAAAACGATCTTGTCTTCGCTGGCTAGGACATGAGAGCTTGTGGACAGGATGGGTGAGTATCGTTCGGCCAAAAGAGTGTATCTTGGGTACTAGTATGACGTCTAAGAGCGTTTAGAACCATAAGGTCAGAAGCGCAAAATGACAGAAGATCGCAAATTGTAAAAAGCATATTAGTGTTAAAAGCGCACTCTTGCTAATGCTAATTAAATAGATTTCTCTTAATAGTAGAAAAAAAAACCCTACCACAAAGTAAAATATTTTTTTAGGCGCATTTAACTATGTGCTCCTAAGCTGTCTGAGGATATCGCTGGAGGGACGAGGACGAGGACACAAACGAACGAGAATGAACCGAACTGGCACAGGAGCGGAAGCAAGGCGAGAACTTTGATAACAGGGGCCAAGAGCTTCGGGTCGCAGAGCCAGCGAAGAAAGAAAGTTTAATATTTAAATAAGATAATAAAATGTTTCCAACCACTGGGTTTGATAACAGACGGAGATACCGGTACTGATTAGAGCAAATATAGATTCTAGCCCGTTTATATCAATGACACAATTGTTCTCAGTCATTCTTTACATTGGGTTTAACCATTGTAAGAAAGAAAACTACTTTTTTTTCTTTTAAATAATGGCTTCGTGTGGTTTGACAAATACTTAACGGTTAATAATCTACCGTTATTACACAATAATGTACGAAATATCACAAATTTTAGAAGATAAAATAATACTACAGACATGACGCTTCACTTTTCCGCCAAGAAGACACACAAAACTACTTGCTTAAATGTTGAGATTTTTTTTCTTAACTATAGACTTACTCGTTTGGCGTATTTGCCAGTGTCATGTAAATTGATACATCTAGTTATTTGCATAAATCTGCATTTAAACAAATCTGCGTTTTCGTCATTTACTTACAGTCAAAGTTAAGTAAAGTCCGTCATTCAAGTCGGGTGTTATTTAACGTGTCTTCAAAATTAATAAATTGCCAACCTAACCTAACCTTTTTGTACATCAAAAATACTGATTGAGCACCTAATCACCTATTAGATGCTCACTCAGTATTTTTGATGATCAAAAAACCTTTTTTTCATAGGTTTAGTTTATTATATTCCAGTCAAGTCAAGGTCTTTACCCCAGTAAAGTAGTCGAGACTTTACTGGAGGTTCTATAGAGTTTTGAAATCAGCACGTAAAAACACAATACACCACTTTCCTACACTTACAAGCTTTGTTCATTTCCACAAACGTTTGTTTTTATTACTAAGAATCTACTATATTTACACATAAAATCTGGAATTTACACTAGTTTTGGAAAATACAACACTGCCGCGTTTTGTCTTTTTCGGCGTTGGCGCCAAAAAAGCTGTCATTAAATATAGGAACATAGAGCAGCTACATAATATAACAGCTACATAAAGAACAAAAATAGGTCTTTGTATAGTTTATTTTAGTACATCATACATGTATCTAAGTCAAAGACAAAATCATTCATTCAAGTTTGGCTCAATAGAGCTCTTATGAAAGTCAAAACTCAAAAAACTAGCTTCTCTGCGGGCGGAAGCTTGATCGTAAAAGAACGAGCACGAAAATCGTCAAGGTTAGTTCTTCCTCCCGCTAGTTACATAAAACTATTATAAAAAAAGTGAAATTTGTAATATTATTTCGTTACTAAGTTGAAAATTGTCCTTCAAACTAGGCTGTTGTCTTCCCACATAACCGGTTTTAGACCGCATTATTATTGAAATCCTATTGTTTCATGACTCGTCAAGTGATGTCATGTGTAGGCAAGTAGCTTATTATAATAATTGGACTACAATCGTTTTAACTTTCACTAAAAACTGATTTGTCGTTGAGATCCGGTTAAATTAACGTAAAAACAATAGTCCCATGATTTTACTATATTTAGACTTTACTATCCTGGAAAATTTCCGTAATTCTTTGGTAAAGGGTGTATGGCGACCGATATGGCGTTGAAGTCAGTATACCTACACTTCACTCCAGAGGTCGTGGGTTAGATTCCCACACAGGACAAATCTTTGTGTGCATGAACTTGAATATTTGTTCTGGTCTGGGTGTTTTTCTATGTATATTAAGTATGTATTTACAAAAAAAAAGTCTTTAAGTATGTTTATCCGTTGTTTACTATCCATAACACAAGTTCTTAATGATACTTATCTTGGAACTAGAGATTGGTGAAATTTTCAGAAATATATTCATTTATTTTTATTTATAGGGATCCTACAAAGATCTGAGGAGCCCAAGCCAACCTGATCTTCCGAACAACGGACGAAGCTCTGGCGATCACAAAAGTTTCCGAAAAGCGGCAATAGGCTCGCACAAAACACGTTGTAAATCTAAAATCTTATAAAAATGATTAAAATTAGGTAGACGAGCGGTGGTGCCAATTGACACAGGGTCACCGCGCAACACTATTGTTAACAAGTTATCCTATCACTTATGTTTTCCTTAGAAATTGGAGATTGCCTACCTGATTTTATCGAAGTCCGAAATGTCCAAACTGAATTAACGTAAATTAAATTTTGGGTCAATAAATTTCTTATGAACGTCAACTTTAAAACAGAGGCAGGAGCTTGAGTAGTGAAGATAATGGCGATACTCGTCAAGTTGGCTCTCCCGCTAGATATTGTTAATCAAATAGGAAATTGTACTGAAAAAGTTTTCATAATAACCAACACTAAACAATATTATAATTTATTATAAATGCGCAAACGCTTAAAAAAAAATTGCGTACTTTTTACATACTCAATCGAAAAGAAAATTCTTACGACTGTGGGGCTGATGAACTTTTGTTACGCTGGCGGAAGTCCCTACTTTTAAGTTTTTCATAATCGAAGACTGTTTGTAAAGTGTAAATATATTAAACATACTATTATATTTATTTACTTAATAAAAAATAAACCCGTTTACCTAGCTAGATAAATTATATTCAAGTAAATGTTATGTACCTCATACTTACTAGTCTACTATCTTTTTGTTTGTTTATAAGGTTAGTAGGTACGTCCTTTATATTTAATATGTGATATAACGCATAGATTTTATAGATATTAGTATTTTCTTATTAGGTAAGTAAGGATGAAATATATTTATCAAGCATTATATAATATTTACAAAGTGAGTTAATATCTGACCCATAGTGACAGACGAGTATCTATGTACAGAAAAAAAATTATTGTAAGCAGTTATGGTTACGGCTCGGAATACGAAGTGACCCGTGTCAGAGGACTAGGAGTAGACAATTGATGGGGGTCTTATAGTAGCCAATTAGTTACCTAAGTCTAATTAAAACTAAGTGCAGATAAAAGCGACATGCAAACTACTTCGGCAACATGCTTATGACATAATAAAGGAAATCTAGGGAGTATAGCGATTGCCCAAGTAGTAACTGCGAAAATTGGGGTCGTTCGGTCTGTATAACAGTTTGTTTATAACACGAGGAGGCGATTGGTTGACCTATGACTCACGCTATGCGTCATTATAAGAACTGCCAGTAAGAATTTGTATACTAAGATATTATCGATCACAAAATTAAGAAGGAATATAGCTGTTAATGCTTCTAAAAAAGAGTTAAATGAAACAAAATGTTACATGAAACAAAAATGTATTGTTATTACGACAAAAGCGTACATTTAGTTTGCGGCTACGGTGCAAAAAAATAGCTTCTTGTTTACTTGAGACGTTCGAGCCGTAATTGTTGATGCTGCTGTTTGCAAAATCATCACTGAACCTTTTGTAACCGTCCGACGGCGAAGACGGGCTCCTCAGAGAAGCCATTATTCGGCACTGAATTGAATTTTATTGTTTTGACGTTGACTTTATCACTGACAGCTGACTGCGAAAGGTAACTGATTTATGCACCTACTGAGTCTTAGTCTGCCATAGACAGTGAAAGCGTTTTATTTCATTTAATGTTTATATATTAAAAGTAAAGGGCGAATCTTTAACCCATACAATATAATTAGAGCCGAAACTACTCTAAGGGGGTCAGGAAGTGTAAAAGATAGAGGATCCCATATAATTCGGTTTTATAATAATATCACCATTTGATAAGCATATCAGAAATAAGATTATATAGTGCATTAAAGTTTAATATCATTAAAATCTAATCCGATGATATACCTGTGTATCCAATTTAAATTTTATAATATGTCTTTAACGCTGTTTAAGTACGAATAATAATTTTTTCTACTTTGTCGTTTTCTGACACTTCAGATTCAGACACATATGACAACACTGTACTTAAAAAACTTAATATAAACTTGTCTATGGTCAATTCTTTTTTCTCGTTCCCGGTTAGAATGTGAGTTGATATTTTCTTGCTGAAAATAAATCGAATGTAATAGCACTAAATTTATATGATTTCTTCAGTTTCTCTTTTGCAAAGTATTATATTTTCCATGATAAAGTGATCTATTTATATATTTTTAGTTATCGTGATAGAAATATCGAATCTAAATCATTATTTTGACATAGGCAACAGTGATTTGAAACTTGGTTATTCTAAATAATATATCCTATCTATATCCTGATAATAAAGAGTGATAAGTGGTTTCAAGTTCTAGAATTAAGCAAAGTAAATTTTAATTCCGTACAAATACAAAGTTTAAACAAGAAGTGTAAAACCTAACCTCAAAGTCAGGTGGCAAGTTTGTTATTGAGGTCGTAATTCGTTTGTGCAGATTCTAAATGGCTCCACCTCAGCCCAAGGCGGCGGCTAAGCCCGCTGCAGCGCCCGCGGGCGGAGTGAAAAAGGCTAAAGTGAGCAGACCGAGAAATTACGATCTGGGAAATGGAGTTGTTCGATTCTCCAAGACTAAGATGTTCCACAAGACTGTAAGTTTGTTGTTTCTATTAGATTAACATTTTAAATCTAACATTCTTACTGAGATCTTTCAGACGTAGAAATGTTGTTAATGTATACATGTAGTTTTTGTCGTAGTACTTTTAATCATTATATTTTATTCGTTTGAGAATGTTTTATACGCTTATATTAATATATAACGTTGTATTATTAAAATAAGTTTTAACATGCTGACGACAACAGACGCACATTAAAATAAGCTTAACTACACAAGACTTTATTATTTCCAGGCCAGCTCAGTTTATCTTTTGAAAATCTATTAATTGAAGTATAATTTGTTGCTTAAGATATAGTTTTTAAGCCTCTGATAATCTGGGAACAGAAGCAAGATGAGTGATATTAATAAATATCTCTTATTTCAGGCCAAGTATAAGTTTGTTGGCAAAAAGAACCCTAAGGCTGAGAAGCCAAAAAAGCCCACCTCTGTGGTGAAACAGATTGGTGGTGAGAAGAATGGAGGCACCCGCACAGTGCTTTTGCGTCGTAGGAGGTCTTTCTACCCTACACAAGACAAGTAAGCACAATGTTTTAGTATGTCTACCTTGGAAGTATCTGACTATTGAATGCAACCACACCAGAACTTTTAAATAAAACACAATAGAGCATAGCTCAGGATTGCTCAATGTGGAAATTTATATTTAAGGCCATGTTCAGCAGTAGAAATCATGTGTTAATCGTGGTATTGCATATATTCAATTTATTTTAATACCCTGTTTTGAATACAATGGTATCAAATACTTCACACTCATTGCTGGTCATAGGGCGACTTAAAATAAGATAATAAAGTCATTTAGGCCGGCTTGCACAACAGTTCTGAATTAGATTGAGTGGGACAGATCTTTCAAATAGTTTTAGTTATAATCAGGAAAAGTGACCGTTTTTCATGATGATATAGTGTGTTTAATCTTGTAAATAGAAAAAAAGAATACTCCAAGATTGCATTGTAATAGAGTTCTACAACTAGAAGAGACAAAGTACTAACATTTATTGCATATTCTAAGGACTCAAGCATAATTACATAAGGTACTTATCATTTAGGCTTCTGTTGTTATAGAATAACTTGTTATATTATTGCCTGATATAACCTATTATTATTATATACATAATATATTACCGAAATTAGTGAAGTCCACCACTTTTATCTTACTGAATACCTTTGAGACACCTTACCCCAATTAATATTTAGTGTTACTGGTAGGTCTACAGTACCACCTCAAGGAAAGTGGCATAAACTGTGTGTTATATTTGGAATACATTTGATATAATTATAAGGTTAATATGACCATGTCAGCATAAAAAGTCATAAGTCAGAAAATTGTTGTTATGCAATATAACACATACAAATTATATTAGGATTCTTCAGAGGGAATCTCCTTAGTCAGTTAATGACTCCATCATTTTAGAGACAAAACTTATGTACATAAAATAAAAAATTTTTGATAGTAAACTTACTGTAACCATGTTTAATAAATAGTTTAGGATAGGTTTTATTTAAAAGCCTGTGAGTTTCTTGTCAGTTCTTCTCACAAAGCGTTGGCTCGGAACTGGCACTTATATTCACTTACACTTATTTTTTATTTTTCGCATGTAAGTGAACGTAAGCTTCGTGATTTTAGTGTGGTACTATTTAGTTTTTATTTTATTGATTTTAAGTGCTATGTAATAGTTTATGAACTTTTTAGGGACGGTATATAATTTGTAAAACCATCCCCTAAAGTGGTGGTAATCTCACACAAATGTTTCTAGCACCTACAAGTTACTAATAATACCGCTCTTCAGTGATAATTACATTTGAAATAGAAGTAGATTTAAATATGCATCATTAAATTGTTTCGAATTAAGATGTTACCTACCCATATTAGATTAGATATTAAGTAGTATTTTTAAGACATCACAATTTTTTTTATAGTAGACAGGCAGGTGGGTGGTGCCTGCTGTTAAGTTTTCTCAAGCCATCCAATTGCACCTTTGACATGGCATAACAACTACAACATCTTGGTGAAAACAGAGAACAACAGCTTACCTTACGAACATTGTTATGTTTTGAACAGTTATGTTTCATTAGAGATTTATCGAGCAAAGCTTAAATAAATGATTTTGACTTTAAATGACCATTTCCTACCGTCTAGTACCGTTTCCTACCGTCTATCACCGTTTCCTACCATCTATCACCGTAAAGCTACAAGCACTTAAAGATAAAGATGTAAGTTATAATTCATATAAATTTTGTATTTCAGAATCGAGTCCAGACCTCACCACACCACTTTCAGCAAGCACGCTCGCCACGTGCGCCCGACCCTCACGCCCGGCACCGTGTGCATATTGCTGGCCGGTAGGCATGCAGGCAAGAGGGTCATCCTCCTCGACGTTCTGCCCAGTGGTCTTTTATTATTTACCGGACCCTTCGCTGTAAGTATTTTGAGTATTGTTAAATAAAAGTTTAGGCTAAGATTTTTGCAAGTGAGGGATGTGATGTGATTTCTGCCGACCCCTATGCGAACAAGGCTTGACAATTTATGAAAGTTAGTGTTGCTGAAAGGAGTTTCTTGCCCAGTATTTAAATTCTCTTGAATTTTATAATACATCTCGTTTTTGAGGGAAATAAATATCGTCTTACAATCACACCAATAATGTAGTTTCTAAGATAATTATCATTAAGAACTTGAGTTATGGTATAGGTATTCTCAACTCCACGCCATATAGGTCTTCATCATGATGGGTCACTATGATTTTTATATTTCACGACCGATATAGCGTGGAGGTTGATACCAGGTCTAGCAGGTATACACCTGCACTCCGCTCCTGAAGTCTGACACAACACCGAGATGGCAATATGATGATTTCCATCCACAAAAAAAGGCTATTTAATACTGTGGCAAGCGACTATCTAGTTCATTTTGCTGAAATCTCTTCCTAAAATATTTTAAGAATAACTAAAATTATTTAATTTAATTGAAGTACACAAATATGATAGGAAAACTCAAGTGATATTATATTACCTGTTATAACATTTTTGAAAAATATAACTGTAATTAATTAAAAATAATTATAAAATCACGACTGACGAACATAACAGTGTCCGGTAAGCGGCAATAGGCTTGCCACCTATTACGTGGGACCAACTATATAATTGGCAAAGTGTGTGCGTATAATAATTATGTCTCTACCTACCCCTTCGGGGAAAGAGGCGTGAATGTATGTATGCAATGTCAAAATTACTAGCAGCGTCCTGCGTTGCCACCTGTTCCCGTGAGAACACAGTGTGTGTTACAAACTACTTGGGGGCAAAATTTTATCCCAATCTGTTCAGTAGTTTTTGTGTAAAATAGTAACAAAGACCATACTCACAAACTGCATTTATAGTCATCATCTCTGGTGTTAGGGTATACAAAATACATATACAATACAAAAAGTTAATTTCAGTAACTTAGTCTACTACAGGCATACAAGTGGTTTATGCTCCCTTTTAAGCTAAATTGCTTTCCATAGCATAGTTATAAAATAGACTAACCACCTTAACAGTCATATATCAGTAAATTAACGGCAGTTAATATAATCTAAGACAATTGAAAAAATTAACCGTATCGTATACAAAAAAAATAATAGGTATTGATACATAGTCCACCACTCAGACCCAGTACTAATTATTGACGGAGAAAGGTGTGTGGCGTACTGCTGTTAAGAGTTTTTCGGCCTCTAAATAGCATACTAATGAAAAAGCAATAACCTTGTAAAATTTAATGGTGATGGAAGGTTCCCTTAGTGCTACTTTATTGGCTACAGCTTCGGGGGGACCCTTTCAGTATCTTCAAATATTCACTGTGTGTATTTTGTATTGTTATATTTGATAAAAATAATTTAAAAGAGCATAGCCTGTGAGTTTCTTGTCAGTTCTTCTCACAGAGCGGGGCCTCGGAACTGGCCGATTCACTTACACCTAATTTTTATTTATTTGCATGTAAGTGAATCTAAGCTTCGTGATTAATATTTGACCTTTTGAAGTGCTATGTAATATGTAGTTTATAAAATAAAGAACTTTTTTACTTTACTCTTTACTTTCAATAACTTCCAGTTCAACTCCTGCCCCCTGAGAAGGATTCCCCAGCAGTTCGTGATCGGCACATCCACCAAGATCGACCTGGGCGATTGGAAGCGGCCCGCGCACCTCGACGACTCCTACTTCAATAAGAACAAGAAGAGCACCAAGCGCTCCGTTAAACGCAAGCAGGGCGAGGATATCTTTGCTACTAAGAAAGAGGTAAATATTTTATTTTTATCATGTATAAGATTTATATATGTTAACTGCATCATCTATTTATCACTGATTGCTCGAATACGAATGCAGGTAAACGCGTACTTCTCTCACGTATCGTAAATTCTTTCAATGACAACACAAAGGGCATTGACATATTTGCACTCTCTCCACATAAGTTTAAGCGGGAGATATTGCAAGCATTGGCACCAGTAGAATAAAGCACACAATGTTATTTTTTACTGGCTTTATTTATTATTTATTTTTTCAATGTATAGATAAATCTAATTCTATCATAAATATTATTGTTAGGGTAA
Organism: Musotima nitidalis; assembly: GCA_949126915.1. Taxonomy (NCBI): domain Eukaryota; kingdom Metazoa; phylum Arthropoda; class Insecta; order Lepidoptera; family Crambidae; genus Musotima; species Musotima nitidalis. The sequence goes on along the minus strand of OX421434.1, from coordinate 1,571,521 downwards.
AATATTATTTAGAGAATAAAATATTATTGTATTTATTATTAGATTAAGCAATATGTGTATAATTGATTATGTTAAGTTTCGTTTCATATGTTTAACATTTTGTCGTGGATAACGTCGCTGGTTACGCAATGAACCAAATTTAGTTTTAGCCTTTTTAATATTATATATTGTGTAACTGTTTGTTGTCCTAAATATAGTAAAATAAAATATCTGATGACTTTTACAGGCTTTGTAATTAAGTTGAAGATTCTATTTTACTGCCTGAATTATAATATTATGTTGTTAATAATAATTCCTATAAATTGGGAACATTACAATATACTGCCGTGTGGTACCAGCCTAGAATATTGCCATCCCCTCTTTTCTCACGGGGAGTCGTAAGAATCGACGAAGATAAATGTCCTCTTTAATTATATTTTTTAACTATATATGCATGTAAAATTACTCACTGAGTTAGTTATTGTAATTATTAGTGTATTATTGTAATTGGTCAGTACCCTGACTGTGACATATTCATAGATAGCTGGGAATCAATCTAGGCAAAATTGCCGTCTTTTTGTGAATATTATGTCCTCTTTAATTATATTTTTAACTATATATGCATGTAAAATTACTCACTGAGTTAGTTATGGTAATTTGGCCAGACCCGTGTAACTAATACAAATAAATAAATAAAATAAATAAATAAACGGGATAATGGGTAGCAGCTTCATCCTGCGTACTGACCTGAACTGCGATCACCCACCCGCCTGCCCAGCGTGGTGATTATGGGCAAATACCAAAAATAATAAATGTAATCTATTGGCGGGTAATGTTCAGCAGTGGACTATATACGGCTAAAATGATGATGACAATATACTGGCTAGATGCATAGCCTTGCAGAGTTTCAAACCAAAATCATTTAATGTGAACACAGGTTACGGTCATAAGTACCACAGCAGTGACAGACCAAATTATGACGAACGATATGGCGTAGGGGTCAGTATACCTGCACTTCACTCCAGAGGTCGTGGGTTCGATTCCCACATAGGACAAATCTTTGTGTGCATGAACATGAATATTTGTTCTGGTTTGGGTGTTTTCCTATGTATATCCTATGTATTTCCAAAAAAAGAGTAATTAAGTATGTTTATTCGCTCTTTGTTGGAAGCGCTCGTAAAGCTCTGCGGTGCTCGGTGGTCGGAAACGATCACGATATGTGAGAGGAGGCTCGTGCTCAGTAGTGGGACGTTAATGGGCTGAAATGATGATGATGATGATCCGTTCTTTAATATCTATAACACAAGTTCTTAGTGATAATTATCTTGGAACTAAATAATTGGTGTGATTGTAAAAAAAAAAATATTTATTATTATAGTTAAAATTTTCTGACATAGCTTATCAGTTACCTCATACAATAATAAGAGACCATTTTCAAAGTACGGAAAGGCGAAAACGATCTATAAATTAAGTATTCATAGACATCTTACACAGTACCATGTGTACTAGACAAGATTAACAAACAAATACTTCTTCTATCTGAGAATCGAACCAACGAGCACCGCATACGCTCCGCTGGCCGCACGTCGTTTGTATGAAAAACTTGAAAACACAGTAATTGAGCGCGTTCTTCCATACGTTAATCTGCTCACTCGCGTTACAAGAGTAGTGCATTGGGCAAACAGCCTAACCTCCACGCTATGTACTGCTACTGAGATTTAGAAGCCAGCCAAAAAATAGTCTTATAGTGAAAAAAAATATGGAATATCTTTCTTAAATCTCGAAAAAAATTAAACCTTCATACATTTGCTTCCAGAAATACGTTCCATCAGAACAGCGAAAAGCCGACCAGAAGCTGGTAGACGAGGCCATCATCAAGGCGATCGGCAAGCGGGAAGACAAGAAGGTCCTCCGGGGATACCTCAAGTCGGCCTTCGGACTCCGCTCCAGCCAGTTCGCGCACAGACTACGCTTCTAGTTCTAAGATACAACTGCGTCAATAAAACATCTGACGAATTCACGACTTTTTATTTTACACTCTTGTATCAATAAAATGCAATGTAACAGATGTTTTAAAAAAATTACTTACTGTAATTTCCCGAAAAATCGTTAAGGTCGTGTAGAAGTTTGTCTAATATGTTACCTTGAGATACTCTCTTTGCAAGAACAAAACACATGTCGTCCTGATTTGTTTCTCGATTTTTCGGAAATTTACAGTAGCGCTAGAGTTATCACAAAGTTATTGCTCTATACTCATTAAATTCAAGCTTGGCATCATTCCGAAGCACTCTTTAGAACTATTACCTAAATCAAAGGTGCTGCTTTCCTAGAGCGGGAGCCTTCAGAGATCTTTACGTCAAATGGTTAGAGGTGGTAGCCGTTCGGTCGCATTGACCGAAATGTTATTATGTGATTTTAATATCTTACGGAGATAAATGGGTTAGCGGACAGCAGAGGAGCTAAGATTTATTGCAACACCATTGGTCATTATTTCTTCGTTCTCCGCTTCGCTTTATTGGACAGACAGCTTAACATATGATACTACACCGGCATTCCCACGGGCACGAGTATACAATGGGGCACTGCCAGTACTTAAAATGATATATTATTATGATAAGGACACTTGCGGGTATCACGCATGCGATGCAAACCAGCGTGCTAATGAAATCTGTGCGACTCTTTTGCTACATCCATACATAGGACTGCTGCTACCACACGGCGCCAACTTAATTCCGTTGGTAAATGAAACAATTATTTACATCTACATCATAAACAGTTTAATAAAGACAAGACAATGTAATTTATTTATTATAATTACACAAACTACCATCAATCTAAAAAAAGTAAAAAGCATATCATTTTCTTTCCGCCCATTGTCGCTCGCTGCCATCTTGTTTTCATTTGAATTTGGTGGGTCGGGGGCGCGCGGAAACGGTGTTGCGCGGCCGCGGCTGACCGTGACGTTCGCGCCATTCCGCTTCCAAGCGCGCGTATACGCCACCTACGGAAACCAGATAATCATGTCAATATTATAATAATAATCATCATTTATTGGTGCATCATAAAATTTGTGAATACAAACTAATTAGGTACAATAATAAACAATTTATTGTATGATGCACCGAAATGACCCATCTCAGCATTTGCTAGGACAATTTCCCAGCGCTGGTTTTCAGTTGGGCCATTTTGGGTGCAGTGCGGGGCATGGAGTGTTATAAATATTTACAAAATGTTTTTAAAACGAAGTAAGAAAGTTCATAGTACATAAAAAAAAGGAGAAGAATAATAATCATCAAAATTATTTAAAATGTGAAAACAACTGATAAAAAATATACTTAATAATATATTCTATAAGTAGATGGTATTGTTATAAGATTAGGAACGTTATGGTTCTCTATTGATGATCACGATCCGGAAAACGTTATAGAAGACGCCTTCCCGCAAGATGAGCTGATCAAGCTGGTGATATATGGCTTCAGATTTGGATGAAAAGCAATTGGAGAGGCTTAGGTTCAGTAGTTGACTTCAATGGCTGAGACAGTGTGAAGTGCGCTAAGTGGGTGGAGATTTCGGCACTTTATTTAGAATTTACCCACCAGCTACAGAGGCGCCCACTACGCTGATTTACCGCCTTTTATGGCCAATAGCAATATAATTTTTTGCCTCCATCCATGCCTCAATCTATGGGGAGATACTCGCTGTCACGTGAATGCGTTTTCTGACGTTGCTAATAAGTTTGCCATTGTGTTTGTCAAACACGCACAGTCCCACACAGAAAATGCGTCGATCGCGTTCATGTAGGTAGATCATGCGCTTACAGGCAGATAATCTATGAACCCAGTGTGTGCGGGGCGAAACTCAAGATATAGCACACCGAGTCCCGCAGTGCCTTACGTGATATACCAGAGTCACCACAGCAAACAGCTTTGAATGAAAGTGCGTGCGTGTGTTTGGATTGTGGGTAAATGTCGGACCTATGGACGTGAGTTTGACCTACGATAGGAATACCGAAGCGCTTTACGTAGGTGGCCAAAAAATGTCTTTTATGTTGCGAGTGGCGTTCAAATCAAGAATGTACCCTTGATATCTGTAGGTACATTGTGTAATATTTCATGTCTGTATTTTAAATTGTAAATTAGGTTGTATTTTATGTTGTAAATTAAGTTGAATTTTTGTGTATTTTAAGTTGTAAATTAGGTTGTATTAAAATACATACAACAATACATACAATACATGTTTTAAATTAAGTTGTATTTTTAGTTTAAGTCAGTTAATTGGTAACCGTGATCGCGGCTCTCCAGGTTGTTGCTGAAAATCAACGTTTTGCTCGCTGAGCAATACTACGTTGAGCTATGACCTTTTCGCATAAATACATCACAAGTACAAATAATTATGTAATTAGTTTTTGTAAGTTTGTTTTTTTTTTCATGTAAATATTTTGTATGTGTGTTAATTTAGTGCAATAAACGTTTTATCTATCTATCTACTCATGCTTCTGACCTGCGGGGGTGCGTCCCTTGGGCGGCAGCAGCGCCGCTCGCCGCGCGAGTGCAGCCCGCATCTGGCGCGCGGCGCGCTCCTCGTAGCGGCGTTGTTGGTCCTGATTACTGCGCGCAGACATGGCCGCCACCCACGCGCGCCCCGACACGCGCACGCGTCTACTAGCACTGAAACGGTTATTTATTATAGAAAAGAATATTTATTTTATTGTCATAAATGTGTCATTTACATATTTGTTGTTATAAATAATACTTAGGTCCTGCAGTTTGCCCATTTCGAACGTTTTCGCAAATTTAAAAACTTTTACAATTATTTATCTAAATCAATTATAAGGCTGAGTTACATTACACCAAAGAGATTTAATATAGTAAGTTAAATGTCTTTGCATTACACAGATCAAATTCTAAATTCCCGGTCCATAACATAACATTTACATTATGTTAGAGTACAATTTTAGAAATAAGTAATATTTATGTCAAATTATAAAATATAAGCATAATAAGTCAGAAATTGTCTTTATAATAGTCATTTAAATTATAATAACATTTTCCAAGCAACCAATTTTTTGAACCTTTCTTAAATTAGAAGCCCTCTAGTTCCTTTAAACAGATAGGCAAGTGATTAAAAATTCTTGTTCCGGTTACATAAGTGCTCTTTTTAAGAAAACAACTAGATGTTGGAACAGAACATAAGTCATTCTTATATTGCGATCTTATTAATTAAAATTATCACCAACATAATAAACATTGATAATACCAAAAAAGAATTAACCATAGCAGTATTTAGCTCAATGTCATTATAATTATAGGCGAAGACAGCATGCAATTAAAACATTATAAACGAAAATTCCTAATTAAAGTTATAGTTTAAAAACAAAATAAATTACATTATTTAAAAAGCTTATGATATAAAAATTAAAGATGTCATGAATAAAATAAGATAAAAATGTCAATCGCACAAATTGCGGTCGAGTGAGGAGAGGCCTCTTAAACCTGCGAATGCCACCCATGAACAAATCAAGGTTCTTGGTTTTATCGACGCCATTAAACTCCCTTATAATTTGATTTATGGGTGCGTTCTGTCCAAGATTGGATCTGCTAGACAAATCGACAAGAACTTTAGCTCTAAAAAAAACTTCAAAACTTTTAATTTCATAAACTATTACATAGTATTTGAAAACGTCAAAATGTTGATGCCCGTGAAAGCTTAAAGGGTACCGTAAATGTCAGAGCCTTAAGTAAATCAGGGACGTCAAGGATGCCATTCGCAAGCCTATAAAAAAAACATAAGGTCGAGCATGCGTTACATAATTTTTCTCTACAATAATTAATTCTATTTACCATTACACTAATTGATAGAGCCTCCTTGGCGACCCTAATAAAACTTTAACCCCCTGGCTAAAGTAACAATCGAGTGTGTACTGATATTGCAAAATTAAACATCTATGTTATACACGATAACTAATTCAAAACAGTTATATATCTACGGAGCGCGACATTGCTTGCGCGATTTAACTTAGTACAGTGTCATCTGTTGGCAGCCTTATAAACTAAACATACAATGTTCCCTGCATGACAACGAGTGTCTGGTTGACAAGTAAATACTTCATTTAACAGTCTTCCCTATATAGTATTATACTATTGCTATAATAGCACAAAGTCCCTTTCCGCTGTCTGCTAAGATCTTCAAAATTACGCAACGGATTTTGATGTGATTTTTATAATAGAGAGAGTGATTAAAGAGGAAGTTTTATATGTAGGTCGGACAAAGTTGCGGTGACCGCTAGTGATATAAAATAAGAGATCCTTGATGATCTCCATACTTTAGGTACTCTTAATAATAAGCTCTTGATGGCATAAGATGTAGTGACAAGAGGTGTGCATAATTAGAAGATAACTAAAACTAAATAATAAGTAAGAAATAGTAAATCGCTGACTTGGAGTTTGCATATGTTCGGTAAATGACCATACACGTGTACCGTACCGTTTTTCGTAAATGTACTGTGCAAAAAAAGAAAAATTATTTTAAGTAAGTATTGAATGGGTACTGAGTATTTACTTATTCGTTTATATGTGACAAAATAATTATTTATTTATACATAGGCAATAAAGTTTTTGTGGTATTAATAGTACTAACGGAAACGGCAAAACAAAAAACATTCAAATGACATACCATTGCTAGGGTTGCCAGATTAAGAAAACTTGCATTATGCTAGGGAGAATTTTATCATTGTGACTGAGTAAGTAAACATTATCAGTTCCGTGTAACAGTCTACTATTGTAATGGTACCTACCGGGAACGAAAGATTATATCCTAAACTATAATCCTAGAATAACCCGCTTAGATGTGTTGTCCCAATCAAGTTTTCTATACGAAATAAGATAAAACTTGCATACAAAGATAAAACTAGCGGCATCGGCACTGCGCTGTGCGGTGGACAAACCGCCTAAGGGTTACGAATCGTTATGTAACTACTATAGTTTAACAAGTGTAAAAAACCCTGATCAATGCTGGGGGCCTACCGCCGAGTTCGATGGCAATCGATTATAAGGCAAAATGGATTTCGAATTGATTCTGTCGTACCGCCGAACTCATGGAAATCGAAACAAAATGGCGTTCTCCATTTACCTATTGGTCTGTCACGGACTGAAGGTCATGAATGAGAGGTGACTGTCGGCAGATTCCCCGGTACGGATTAATGAACGCAAAACAAAGTTTGATCTAGATGGATTACCGGTAATCCATCGAATTCGGCGGTAGGCCCCCTGAAGACGCATCGTTACAATGATCATAACAGCATAGAAACATCATATTACAACAAGAAACAATTTTTAATTATATGTGTTTAAAAAAATCTGCAAATAGTAGCACGCAATGACTCGTGCGCCACAGACCGTCTCTGTGGCCCTCACGCGCTAATAATATTTTGGGAAAAAAACTTAATAAAATCTTAAAAATTTATCCTTCAATAAATTTAATAGTAATTTAATGAAATTGACGTTTCACATGGAAAAAGGAAAACCATTTTGTTTTTACAATTTTTTTAATTAATCAATCAAAGTATGTACCGCTATTATCTAAGCACTTCTGCAATTTTATAGGGAGTTGATTGATTCCTTCTGGAAATAACTGCTGGAGCCAGAATTAACAAAATCTTTGGAGGCGTTTCGGACTGCCTCACCTGAGTTAAATTTTTTCCAACTAAGAAATTATCAAAATTCCAAAAAAAGGGGTAATCGGATGAAGCAAGGTCCGCGGAGTATGGTAGATGATGGAAACATTCCAATCCAAGCTCTTCTAGTTTGAATTGGGATCAACCTGTATACCTGTTAGCTTGCACTGTGGAGGTAGCCACTCGCCGGGTGGGGCGGTCCTCGTCGCTGCGCGCGCTGGCACTGCTCCGCTCGCTCGCGTCGGACTCGCTGGACTGCTCGTCGCTGCCGGCCTCGCCGCCGCCCGCAGCTGAAACCCCGCCCAACCCCGCGTTTACCCCGCTCGACGCGCCGCAGACAGCGCCTTTCTTCGTGAACCGACCAATTTGTCAACATTTTGTATAGTTAAGTTATAAAGAGTATTAGTTCTTTGCTTTTAATTGTTTAAGGATGTAAGTTATCGCTTATCAACGAAGATAAGAGGCATTTAGGTTCCACAACACTAATCTATTGCAGATTGACAGAAGCAGGTTTTCTGTCCTGCTGTTATTATATTTAAGACACTTGGCTTAACGTGTCCGCTGAAGCACGGAAGCGCTCGATATTAAATGCCAAACAAACGCTCATTGTTCAAGGAATGCCATCTGTGAACTCTGCTTTACTTTGCTGATCGTATACAACGGAGCTACGAGCACATTTGGAGATTTTAGGATATGAACTATCGATAAATGCCCCATATAATTTCAGACAAAATTTTCAATAATATGTAAGACTCAAACAATATTTTAAATTAATTAATAAAGAAGCTTAATTTTATTATTAACTTGATTAACTATAGACATATTTAAATGTATTATCTAAACTACATTACAATTAGTGCACTGCGTCCAGTAAATACATTTAAGAAGTGTTTAAATATATTTACAAAATATTTAAATGCAAAGTATATTATTTGGATACAAAACGACAAGATTCGGTGTAGTGCTTAAATACTTTCTAAATCAAATCTATTTATCTCGAGCTACTTTTTACTTAAATACACAGAATAAATAATTGAGTAATGGATATTTAACGACACTGGTATAGAAAACTTACTCATGACCTATGTAGATTTAAGAAACAAATACTGAACTGGAATTAGGATTTATTTTGTCTTAACTTATCAACATAAAGAAGAATCTGTTCAAAGTTTGTTAAACGTCATGATGACGTTAAGGATACCTTCATATCTTTATTTGTTTGTCTCAACTATCCATTCTGTGTTTTCTCTTGTTTAAACATGTAATCTAAACTTTCTAAAGGTTTAAAATTTTTATTAAGTTTATTTGCCTTGATAATAAGTGCTTAAAAATTGAATTGCTAATTACAGCTACCTACATACGACATATGCATGTAAGTAACGTGGTAAAGTTTAATGATTGCATTTGTCTATACTATTTTTAAATTAATAAATTTAATGTATTTATTATGTTTACGTATAAAAAGTGCAAAAGAAAAGGAATAAATGTGCCGAAGAGTTCAAAATATGTAAATATACCTAGTTATTTAGTAGGTACGTAGAAAATCAGACATAACAACATCAAACCCACAACATATAAAACTTGTGGTGGCTGACGCGTGGCTCCCTACCTTGTTCCGGGGCGAGTCGTCCTTGTCGCGGGGTCTGTGCGCTCGCTCGCCTCGCTCGCTGCGCTCGGGCGAGCGGCCGGACGCCGGAGACTGCGCCTGCGAGCCCGGCCGAGCGCTCGCTGCATCCAACGTGTCCAAACGCTCAAACGCTCGCTTTTCTTGCACACACTCACGGCAGTGTTATCGCAAGTGTGGTAAAAGTTATTTCTCATTCCTGTTTTATTTTATGTACATACTCCTTTCTTTCACATAACCGTTAGTGTAGTAAAAATTCATTCCCATTCTTCTTATGAAATCCTTTCTTACATCGCTACCATTAATTCAACCTACTATTTCAATTTATGATAAAGTTACTTCTGTTACTTCATTTCCGTCACAATTCATTAAGAATTCTAAATTATTGATGTTGGTTGTCATATGGATGAACTATATTGATAATGGTATTCAACATTCCTCTATCTATGCAATGATAGATGATTCAGGCATTGCTTGGTTTTGTAAGCAGCATTGTGCATTTCATCACATCCCCTACTTATTTTTTTGGAATAAGCTTAAACCTCAAAGATGTCTTCGCTAAATATAGCCAGCATCTATTTTGCAAGTGATCCTAACTTGACTGAATTATGATAATTTTGTGTATGTATTTACACTATTACGATACAAATTCAAGCCAATTAATGTGGACTGTAATTTCGTTGAAGCGTCGCCAGAGCCGCTACACGTGTTGCCAATCATTATAGAGCTTATTTACAGCTTAATTCTAAATTTCATTAATACTTTGGTCAGGCAGATCGATCATGTTGGAACGCGTAGTCCATTGTGGACCTCAAATATTTGTAAGGGCAATAATTATAGATTTTTGTATGTTTATATTCTTAAACAATATTTAGCATCTTCAGATCGTGTCTCTCATAGACTTTTATATATAAATAGACTGAGAAATGGGCATGTTACTAAAAGGCCGCCAAGGCGATACCTGCTTGACCAAAGCTTTGTGACACACTTGAGTAGACTCAAAGGGCTCACGGTTGAACTTATTGTTGCTGGTGTACAGCTTTCCAAGAAGTCCCAGGGGAGGCCGTGGAGGGGCCAGCTGGATGCCTTCCCACCAGAACACCTCCTTGCATTGAAGACGACCTGCGCTATCTTCACCGGCCTCTGTACAAAATTATAGTGCACAAACTGTTACAAGTTATCTATAGGAAGATTTAAAAGACCTTGCAATTTTACAAATTATTGAGCAGTCATATCGTGTGTTATATGCGAGGGCATTAATTCCTTAAATTAAGAGCACACGAGGGCTGCCTTTATAATTTATGAATTTCCTAAAATTAGGCAGGTTTCTAAAGCATAAATGAGCGGTAAACTATTACAAAGTGAAATTGAAAACAATATTTTTATTTTCAAGGGTTATACTTTATTATACTCACCAAGTTTAGAAGAAGTGTCCATAAAATACTTACCTCTACCAACGAGCCGCGTCAGCCGCTCTGGGAACATGAGCTGCGGTGGCCTCATCGCGATGATGTCTCGGAACTGGTTGTATATTTCCATCACCGCCGCATCCGCCGGGAGACGCTCGTCCGGCAAGTGTTCGCGAAACTGGCATCCCTAAATCATAATATTATGCTACTAGTAATAAGAACGGTGTACAGGCTCATCGAGACATCCACCGGGTTTTAAACTGCCTTGCCACAAGTTTTTATCTGCCTGTTTTGGCGATGGCTTAGCGGCTATCTGCGGCTGCGGATACAAATTTTACAGTTGTAGGGTGGCTATCGTCGAAGCTTATGTAGTGTACAAAGGAGTTAAATATGTTATATTTCCTTCTGACACACACTACCATTTCATGTCGAAGCTTGTAATATCACCTGTTGATGTAAAGTATGACCAGAATCCTTCGCACCTAAGTCCGTGAGAGGAGGCAAATAGTCAGGGTAAGTGGGAGTGGGACGTAAACGGGCTAAGATGATGGTGATGATGATGATCATTTTATGTGTGTGGTGAGGCTGGTCACCGTGTTCCTTGTGATGGTCTCGAAGCGGTAGGCGCGCTCGCCGCAGCACGGGTAGCGGCCCGTGGGCAGCGGTGGCCGCCCGTCCAGCGCGAACATGTGCGGACTCTGCTCGTGGTGAGAGCACCATTCCATCTAGACACAAAACGCTTAATCTAATACCTTTTCTTTGCAGTAAATGTCCAAACTCGAAAAAGCACCCAGTTGTACGTTATAAACAGATGTATAGAAAAATGTAATGAAATATATAATTTGGAAGGTTTAATTTCCTAACTAACAATATAATCAGCAACAAAGTATAAAGCAAGTTGAAAGTACATGTAATACAGCAAGTTAATAAACAGTTAGTGTTAAGAATATGTTCTATGTGTCTGCAATATGAGCGAGGGGCAAGGTCTAATTTCAGTACGAACTGTCTTATAAACCGAAAGCTTAGTCGAGGCTATGACTGCCTTGATTTCCACGTTCAAAAGACAATAAGCTGAGACTGAGGGTCAGCATGTGTTAATTTATTAACTAATGGGAAAATCTGAGAATGTTGACTAACCTGGTAAGCAGGGAAGTGTGTGTCACAAAGCTGACAGCGCAGGAAGTGGCAGTCGGCCCACAGACGCCAGTAGACGCGTCGCCACAGGCGCAGCTCGCCGTACAACCACGAGATATACTCGTTGAGGCACCACGCGGGATCCCTGGGGAACAGAACGAACATTCTAAAAGACCTTGTAGCTCGATCATCACCCATCTGATAACCAGATCAAACATATTTTAATTAAGTCTTACAATTATGTAGACTTGCAGCCCGTTCTCATTCAGGTATTAAAAGCAGATAGTCTCACCATTTTCATCCAGTTAAATAGTTGCTGAAATTTTGATGTTGTATAATTAATTAGTAACTACCAAATTTAAAAAAAATATTGGTTTAGTTACTTGGTATGAGTGGAAATGACATTTCCTCGTCTGTCGATCCTCATGCTGCTGGGTTGGCACGGCACCTGCTCTGCGATGTGGCGACCTAATAACTTGTTACACCTGTACACAAAACAATAAAATTAAATGAAATAAAATTTTATTTAGACATAAATACATATAAACAGAGAACAGAAATCATAACAGTACACAATTTTTACACATAAGTTTAAATATAATATGCCTAAAAAGGACTCCACTCAGCATAATTATGCTGAAGTGGAGGACCACAACAGCGCTGTTCTTCCGTGGAGACCTATTAACTTTCGTGTGCAACAGTCACACAACTACTAAGTTACTTATAATTAAACTCGGTTAAAAAATGTGGTATCGGCCTAGAATAGTGCCCACTCCTTTCATAAAGTGTCCCCTGGGAATCGTAAGAGTCGACGAAGAGAAATCTTTCCGGCTGATGGGCAGCAGCGTTATCCTGAGTACGAGCTGGAGCTGCGATCATCAAACCGCCGGGCAGATACGTCCAATAGAATGACAAGCTATTGGAGAGGCCAATGTTCAGCAGTGGATTTTATAAGGCTTTGCCATTGATAGCTTCCGTATGACAGCCACTGAGTAGGTACTAAAATTAAAAAAATAAATAAATTAAATAAAAAATCATTTATTGCTTCCCTTTACATAACGCGGTTAAAAAAAGTTTTTACATATTAAAATTGCAATTGCATAATTTAATTTAATTATAATTAAAAAGGTCCAGAGAGCAAAAGGTGATGGCTCAGCTTGTGCTGTCCAGCGTATACACACTAGACGGCGCTGGTTTTCAGCCCCCCTGTTCCCTGAGATGTATTTATGGGAAATATGTGCTAGGGGGCCACGCTTAGTTTACAATTCTACTTATCAAATACATTATTTTAAAAAGGACCAGTATAAAACATGTTAATATCTCTCTCAGCTTGTGTGTGTGTTGGTGAGTGATTGTGAGTGTATGTGTAAAATTACGATAAACATGATGATAAGTTTAAACAATTAATTTATTAATAGAAATATTACGTTTAAAAAACCACTTCTTTATAAGGGGCTGGCAAAGAAGGAATAAAAAAATTAATAGGAAATAAAATAAAATTTGAGGTATTTTTCTGCATACAGCTGGCAACACCGTTCTGATGACGATACGATGTAAGCAGAAAAGTGATTTTAGATATTAAAATTGTAACTTTTAGAGATTAATTAACCCCTAATAGAGCAGGGTAACTTAAGTCAGTTTATTACTCTTCTGCACGGTGATATTTAGGTATTAAATCAAATCATAGGTATTCAGATATGACAAGTGAACTTGCTGCGCTTGAACAGAGTGGCGAGTGTGGCGTAGTGGCCCATCAGCAGTGTCTCCAAGACCGGCTCAGCACTTGGAGTACCGGTATTTAGACAGATCTATGTTCAGTTCACTTGCTGCATTCAAACAGACTGGGGTCTGCCAGGGGAGGACTGCCTTAGTGGTCTCTGGGACAGGATCATCTTGCAATAAAGATATTAAGAAACAGAAAATTAATTTTAGTCTTACTTGCTGCACTTGAACAGAGTGGCAAGAGTAGCGTAGTGGCCTCTCAGGGTCTCTGGGACCGGCTCGGCGAGGGACAGGATCATCTTGCAGTACAGGCGCGACTGGATCTTATCTTTGCGGTCCCGGATGTCCTCCAGCTCCACATTCGTGTACATTGCTGCTAATCTAAGATTCCAGAGTATCATACATAATAATGAGTCAAATACGTGTAGTTCCAGGCCAAGTTAGAGTACTCACAGAGCAAGTTCGAGAAGGTACTCGAAGACCAAGGTTATTGTACTCCTAATAAGGCATATTACTTGGCTAAACCACTACCCAGAAATTATCGCTTGCTCCGTGCCTCGGAAAGCACGTTAAGCCGTTGGTCCCGGCCGTCATGAACATCTATGGCCGTCGTTATCAGGAAGTTAGTGCCTCCTTACAGACTGACAGCTGATTTAACCATAGAATGATGTTTCCCTCTGGGTTGCGGAGGTCAGACGGCAGTCGCTCCACGTAATAACTGAAATTCAGTCAAAATCTGGTTGAACCAGTAATCAGACCCTGGGCCCTAAGCTCAAATCTAGGGCAACCGGGATAATGATGGGATATAATGATAATATGACTTGGCTAAACCACTACCAGATGTCGAGATAACGATTTAATTTAAGGTGCTCTTCGAAGCACGGAATACCACTCAACCGATCACCTATCCTAGCTCCGACAGTGGACACTGTTTGAATAAGGTGATCGTCTTCTACCGCTTATCGCTTGCTCCGTACTTAATCACGTTTAGCCGTTGGTCCCAACTGCTATGAACGTCTATGGCAGTCTTATTATGAAGTAAGAGCTTCCTAACATCCTGCCTGACTGCTGGTTTAACCATAGACTGATGTTTGCGGAGGTCAGACGGCAGTCGCTCCATGTATTGACTCAAAATCTGGTTAAACCACTAAGCAAACCCTAGGCCCAAAGCTTGTCTAGGGCAACCGGGGTCATGCTAGGATATGGTTATGATCATTCCCGACCGCCTAATTTCGCACAGCTAAAAACGCTTTTCCTTCTCACATTGTGAAAAGAGAAGTCGACGTTAAGAGGAACCCATATTATAAGCAACTTAAAACAACGTTAGACCTGGTGAGCAGGGCATCACTGAGGCAGGCCAGGTTAGTGGACGTTTTCACAATGTCGCTCATGTGCGCGTGGCAATATATCAGGCAGTCGTGCAGCAGTGGCTCCATCTGGAATTAAAAATATTTGATAAAAAAAATTAAAAGAGCATAGCCTGTGAGTTTTTTTGTCAATTCTTCTCACAGAGCGGGGGCTCGGAACTGGCACTTAGATTCACTTACATCAAATTTTTATTTATTTGCATGCAAGCGAATCTAAGCTTTGTGATTTCAGTGTAGTAATAGTTAGTTTTTTTAAATTTATATTTTGTTTTGACGTTTTCAAGTGCTATGTAAAAGTTTATGAAATAAAGAACTTTTTACTTTACTTTACGTGTAAAAAGTTATTTTATTTATTTAAAAGATTTATATTATTTTATTTCCATTTAGACTTAAGCGTATTAAATAACAAAATAAGATTACAATGTACAACGGTAGAATATTTTTATAAAAAATTATAACATAGACATGGGCGTGGCCAGCCATTCGCTCGGGATTCGGGATAGCAGTTTGAAATAATATATAACTAGCGAACTATATCACGGTATTCTTTTTTATAAAAGAAGGTTACACCCTATAGCAGTATCAAGCGCGTATACTTTTTTTATTTTTTTATTTACGTCGGTAACAAAATGCTTTTACGCAGTGTCTCCCGGCCAAAGGGGGACCAAGAGAGGTGTGTGGGACTCACCACCGGCAGACACGACCGCCAGCAGTAATACCCACTAAAAATCTTCCGACGACGCCCGCCGCTTGTTGAGAAAGAGGCGGGAATACCTGGGTGGGTTGCAGCTCTGACACTCCGCCCGCAGCAAACGTCCCCCGGACCAAAACCGGGAGGACATCCTCAGAGAGACGCAGGGGACGCGCCCCTCCTTCCTCCTTGTGCAACTAATGCGTGTGTGGCGACTTCTCGGAGGGTCCATGATTAGACAGCAGGGGCCCCCTGCCCCCGCTGCCGAAGACCCTCCTGGCGCTGCTTGACGGGCCCTCCTGGCCTCCACAGGTCCCTCTTAGGTTCCCCCCCGGGAGTCAGTACTAAGGGCACACAGAGTCGCCAATCTCTAGATGTTACCTTTTCCCTTGCGCCCTCCGCGCCCTACCGGGAGATACTCAGCCCCCCACCACGACAACAAGGTGGAGAGCCCCACTGTGGCTACGCCCATGAACACATAGGATATGTCCAGTGCAAAAAGAGATAACTCGAAAAAGTATTTTGTTGTTTGTAAAGTCGCTCATAAGTGTATAATGGATATTGTGAAGGATTATATGCCTACAAACATAATAATTATTATAAAATTTACATCCTATTCTTCAAACGATTAACTCGAATATTCAAAGTCAACATCATTTACTCAAGTTTGGCTCAATATAGCCCTTATGAAAGTCAACTAAAAAACTACGCGCCCATTCACTGCGGGCGCGAGCTTGATCGTAAAAGAGAGGGCAAGAATATTATCAAGGTTGGTTTTATCTCCCGCCACCGCCAGTTAAAAGAAAAAGTAAACATTTTTTGGAAGTCTACAAAAACTTGATTTCTGCAGTCACAAGATTTAAAGGAAAGTAAAGTACAAGTAAAAAGTTTTTTTTATTTCATAAACATAACATACATAGCACTTGAAAAGTCAAAACAAAATATAAATGACTATAAATATTAGGTCGGGGAAAAAGTCTTTTCGCATAACGTAGGTATAAACTTATTATAAAAATTTTTTGACTGTACTATTTGTGTCTGGCTGGTTTTGGTAACATTAAAAAGGTTCCATTATAAAGAAAAGAAAAAAATAAAAAAAGTTGTTTCCCGCTATTTTTCATTTGTTTTTCTCTCCGTAAAAATGAGTGAATCTAATGAAGAAATTCGATACATTTTAAAATTTTATTATAAAAAAGGCAAAAATGCAACTCAAGCAGTGAAAAAAATTTGTGATGTTTATGGACCTGATGCAGTGTCAGTAAGAGTAGCACAAATTTGGTTCAAACGTTTTCAGTCCGGAAATTTTGATGTTAAAGATGCACCTCGCTCTGGTCGCCCTGTTACGAATAAAATGGACGCCATTTTTGAAAGAGTGGAGCAAAATCGGCATATTAGTAGTTACGATGTAGCTGAAGAACTGGGAATTGACCACAAAACAGTTTTGACCCATTTGAAGAAAGCTGGTTATACAAAAAAGCTCGATATTTGGGTGCCACACGAGCTCACTCAAAGAAACTTAATGAACCGTGTACTCATTTGCGATTTATTATTGAGATGTAATAAAACCGAGCCGTTTTTGAAGAGATTGATAACTGGCGATGAAAAGTGGATCACGTACGACAAGAACGTGCGAAAAAGGTCGTGGTCGAAAGTTGGCCAGGCTTCACAGACTGTGGCCAAACCTGGCCTAACACGAAATAAGGTGATGCTGTGTGTATGGTGGGATTGGAAGGGCATTGTTTATTATGAGCTTTTACCGCCCGGCAAAACCATCGATTCTGATCTTTACTGCCAGCAACTGATGAGATTAAAGGAAGCAGTCGAGAGAAAACGGCCGGAATTGATCAACAGGAAGGGTGTGGTCTTTCATAACGCTAGACCACACACATCATTAGCCACTCAGCAAAAATTAAAAGAGTTCGACTGGGAGGTCCTAGTGCATCCACCATATAGCCCTGACCTTGCGCCTTCAGATTTTCACCTGTTTCGGTCTGCAGAATTCTTTAGGTTCTGTAAGGTTGACCTCAAGAGAGGACTGCCAAAACTATTTGTCCCGTTTTTTTGATCAGAAGTCCCAAAGTTTCTACAGTAACGGGATAATGTCTCTGCCCACAAAATGGCAGAAAGTTATTCAATAAAACGGTACATATATATTGTAAATAAATGTAAATAAACTTTGAAAAAAATGTCTTGACTTTTCATACAAAAATACGAAAAGACTTTTTCCCCAACCAATTACACTGAAATCACGAAGCTTAGATTAACTTACAAAAGAAGACAATTACTTTTTTTGGAAGATGAACACGTCTTCAAATTCTCTCAAGAAGTCCATGTGAGATCTCAATGTAGTCCCACATCTTTACTGAGGACTGAAAGGGGAACCCTATACCCTAGGCATCTCATTTACCATTTATCATCTTTATCACCACTCATTCTCATTTACTATGAATTAAGTATTATTAATATATTTTTAGTTGACACTGGCTAAATGTGCGAACCGCACGCCGCGATTATTTAAAAAAAATATATGAACATAATTATTACGGATATACACAATAGGACTTCTTGGCGGGAAAGTCAAGCGTCATGTCTGCAGTTTTGTTTTATTTTCTAAAATTTGTGATATTTCTAACATTAATGTGTAATGTTAATAAACCGTCAAGTGTTTGTGAATATACATGAGTGTTGGTAAATCAAACAAAACAGTGCAACATCACTTTTCAAATTTTCTCTCAAGGAGTCCATGTGAGATCTCAGTATAGTCCCACATCTTTACTGAGGACTCAAGGGGCTTAGGGGAGGGTATCTCATTTACCATTTATCATTTTTATCACCTCTCATTCCCATTTACTATGAATTATATATTATTAATATATCACTTACTTGACTCTGGCTAAATGTGCTAGCCGCACGAAGCCATTATTTAAATGGAAGAAGAAGATATACACAATATTATTAATACTAATTGAATTTAAATTGTCATTTATAGAGTTGCAAGATGCGTTAGTTCGTTTAATTGGTTGAGTTAATATGATGGTACAAAATTTGTTAAGGCTATGGACTAGAAATGTGTTAAAGTTACCCGGCACCTCATACAATAAGCCAAATACTTGCTGACCTGCAGGAATGAGGCGGAGACCAGCACCGGCACCACGTTGTGCGGGTCCAGCAGCGGCCAGTCCGCCACCAAGATGCTGTCGCGCTTCACCCAACGCATTAACCAATCAAAAATCTGCAATTCAATCATAACAGTCAAGTGATGGATTTCCGCAAAGTAACGTGTGAATCAATAAATTATATAACACAGTCATACAGTCGAATTGCTTGAAAATATATGTGGGACATTTAAAATTAATTTATTCAATTTTAGCTTCCTGATTGATTCTCTTACAGATTGGGAGAAGTAGAAATAAATAAGGAACTTTGATCTTTTTATTAACAACTTATTATTATTCCGAAGCACTTGTGATCGTCACTTAAATCTCGGTTCCAGAATCCTCTTCATTATAACAATTAACATATTATTATTAAAAAATCGAACTACTAACCTAACCTAATCTTGTAATAAAAAAAAGTTTAGATGATCATTATTGATTTTTGGTGTACAGAAAAATAACTCCCTATAAAAATATCACCTGAATATCACAGTGCACAGAAATGTCCATATCCTCAAGCCGTTGTCCTGCCGTGACGTCAGCGAAGTAGCCCATCTTGGACACGAGCAGCTTTTGAGGACATCGGAAGTCTTTCTTCAGACCTTTCACTTCGTCACACACGTGAATTTCAACGTCTCCACTAAAAAATAAGTAAAAGTTACAAAAGAAATTCCGATACCGGGAATCGAACCCGAGCCTCCTGGGTGAGAGCCAGGTATCCTAGCCACTAGACCATATCGGATATTGAGGGACAAGCTGAAATAATTGTTTAGTTGCAAAACAAATACTTATATATGGTCTGATTTATAAATTCTACATAAATATTTTCAACTGGTGACATTTTTTTAATTACCGTTGGAGTTATTTACGTTTTATTTGTATGTTGATATAATACGAATTAGTGGAGCTCCGCAGCCTCACTTTTGATTTATCGCAAAATTTACCGCAATTCTTATAAGTATTTTTTTTGTTATATTATATTTAACCACTTTTCGTACATATTATTATAATACAATACATTATTATTTGTTTAAGTCTTGAATATTACAAAGATATTTCGTATACTTTAATTATAGTAGGGCGCCATCTATGAGCGTTGTTATTAAGTAACTTACTCTTGCTTCTGGTTTGCTTTTTCTTGAGCTGCTATTACTGATGATTTGCGTCTTCCTAGTCTGTCCCTTGACTCTTTTTCATTAACAAACCCTTTATTAACAGAAAATATGACATAAATAAGTGATTATATCATTAAGACATAGCAATCTAAATAAATAGTAAGTATTGGACATCTCACATAACAAACGTACATAAATAGGTAAGTACTTACTTACTGTTTATTTTTGTAATTATTTTATATAATACATAGAACACACAATTCATTTTTATTTGATTAGTAAACCTACATAATTACTTTGTTTATTACATATTTAAAATGATTCTATGAAAGGCGTGATCGATGGTAAATAATTATATTGACTTTAAAATACACTTACCTCCAAAACTAGCTGGTTTTTTAATTTCTGGTGTTGTAGTAGATGGAATTTTTTTAATTATTGGTGTATAAACACTTGCTGTTTTTGCTGGTTTTTTATAACCAACAAGATATGGGAGAATCGAATCTAGAATACCTTCGTTTATTACCTAAAAATATATCACTATATATTTAAGAAAATGTTTGTAATAAAAAAAGTTGAAAATAAGAGTATGAAACTAAGCGTTGGAATAATACCATTACAATATTTATAGTATAAAATACAGTTTTAACAAAATCAACGAAAGGGATACGACAGTGACATCTAGTTGTGTAAGTTAGAACTTCTAACTTCAATTTAATTATTAAAAGACGTAGAATGTTTTTAAACATTACTTACAACTATTATTCTTTGAATACTTACATCATTCAATTTACAATTTAAATTAGCCTCAGTCCAAACTCCTAACATTTCAACTCTAGCTTCAGGGGGCAAAGACTGACGACGTCCTTTTCCTATAATTAAAATAAGTGTTTTATAATGGCGCTAGATGGCGTTATAATAAAAACCTTACCTTATTAATTTACTCACCTTCTATTTCACTGCAACTAAACCTTTTTTCAAGACGGTCCACCTCATTCTGCTTTTTAACTATAGCTGTGTCGCTTTTACTTGTAATCGGCTTTTGTTGAGTGAATGCCGTTTGGTACAGAAGGTCCCTTTCTTGCTGCTCAATCACATGATTTATAACAGTCAATTTGGTTAGCTCTTCCCAGTTTATTTTCGAACCGTCATCATCATCCCCTTCCAGATGCTCATAAACTTGATATGCTGTCTTCATAAAGTCGAAAAAATCTTTCACAGTGATAATCTCAGCTGGCAAATTAGTTTTAGAATTTCTTCGCGATGATGATGCAGAGCTGTTGGTACTCTTTAACACCATGCTACCGTCTCCAATTACAAACATAGAGGAGGAATCGGAATCTTGGCCTGAACTAGCCATTCTTATATATTAAGGATAACTAGGAAGACTATAAAATCTCACTACTAGAAGATCGAAAGGAATATCGATCAAACATTTGTCATAGCTACAGTTTCCCAGAGAGATTAAAAAGACACGACCCAGGTCACACATGGATACACACTATTTGTGCAGAAACTATAATTATGTATAAAATATAAGAAAAATGATAATAAAGTAAGATTAATAATAAAAATATTTTTGAAGTTCTTGTCAAATTAAAACTCAAAATAAGTTGGCATCGGTGGCAATAACATTGATCGGAGGAACACTTATTTGCGCACCATCCATATCATCTGATTTAAAAATAAAGAAATAAAAATTGTGATGTGAACCACAAATGCTACATAATGACATTAGTACATGATGTAGCTTTTTGTGAAATAAAAAAAAAATACTATTAGGATTGTGGTGTAAATTTTGCTTAATTAAACGTAAGAGTAAGAAAAATATAACATGGTATGATTCATAACTTGTGTTTTCGAGTTTTCTTACGTGCCCGCCTGTTGTTACTGTTTATATATTATCGTCTGCGTAACTGCTGACAATTTATGTCAAAAAAAATTGCTGGCTGTCATGGTGTTGGTGTTGTCAAGGGAGTGATATGTCATATCAACATTTTCACTTTAATTTATTGTATATCAAAGTTATTTAGAATGTTTCTTGCTAAATTTTATTATGGAAAGTGCTCAACCCGAATATGACAAGAACGGCGTATTGTCAGACACATTCTGGAAGACTCCGCAAGGCGCTGTTCCGGGTAGGCCTTGTCAAAGGGTCACAAGCGGCGAGGTTATGTCGGGTTCGTCATATCAACAGTTTCAGGCCTCTGTGAACGATGCCTGGGATCTGGGGGACGACGAGATCATCTCCGGGATTGCAGAGACAAGAATATCTAAAGCCATATCTCAAACAGCCGCTTTGAACGTGATAAATTCACATAGAAATAGCAGTAAGAACGTAAACAAAAGTGACGTAAAGACAGATGATAATGAGAGTGTGAAAACGGATACTGAAGTCGTGGTTGTTAAAAAGAGTGATGTGAAGAAAGTGGGGGGTGGTTCTGGGTCCATGCGCTGTTACCCCGGAAGGCCTAGGGCTGTCCGGTTGTCTGCGCTGACGTCACGGGAGGAGAGCAACGAGTCTAAGATCGAAAGGTTCCAGCAACTAAACGAGTATGCTGTGCTGGACTTAAACGACCTGAAACAGCTGAGCTGGTCTGGCGTTCCTGTTAAGGTAATTTATTATATAAATTACAACTAAATCTAAATAAACAGAGATAACTTTTGCTAGTTTTGGCTGTTCTTTGTTTAAAAGAATATGTTTACAATGAATGAGCACACTTGTACTGAATGCTATATCAATATTAATTAATTATCTCTATGACTTTGAAGCATAAAATGTTATGTCTTAAGTTATCTCATAAATGAAGGTATTTTTAAAAATCCAAAAATGTAGTTCTAATTCACAAGTTCTTAGTGATATTTATCTTGAAACTTAATAATTGGTGTGGTTGTAAGAGGATATTTATTTATATTTATTTAATACAATTAATTTTGTATCTTTAACTTTTTTTGGTAAGGTTCTTTATCTCAAAGGATTCTACAAATGTTTTGTGATAAGGATAAAGTTTTATTGTAAGTAGGCTTTTTATTGACTGGTTTTAAAAACTAAAGAATCAAATATGAAGGCACACCCATCTGTTATTCGTGAAGTAGGTAAACAGTAAGTGAGGAGACACAGAAAAATAAATAGGAGAAATCATTAACTGTATGTAATAATAATTATTATCGGTATACTATTAAGCCAAAATTATTTGTACAATTTTTTTTGTTCCAAATATAATAATAGGTTTCTAGTAGACAATATGATTACCTAGAGAACTGTATGTTATAATTTGTAGAAATTTATTTGTGTCTATTGCAACAAAAATATTTAATTGTTTTTCTACTATTTACTTTAACACAAGTCACAGTTATTGTATAAAAGTCAATGTCGAAAGGTCAACATACTTTGTATTACTATCATAAATTTTTATTAGGCTTGATTGTTTTAATTTGCTTTGATTATTGTGTATGTAATTTATACATTGCATGCATTGTTATGTTTATTGTTACATTATTATTATCTATTTTGCTTAAAATTGCTTAAGGGTGTTGTCAAGCCCAAAAGGTATAAAAAAAAATTATTTATTTCATAAACTATTATACATTGTACTTGAAAACTTCATTATTAAAAATGAAAAAAAAAATCGAAATATTATTAAACTAAATCACGAAGCTAAGATTCACTTACATGCAACAAAACAATTTAAAAACGAAAAATAATTAAGTGTAAGTGAATCTAAGTGCCAGTTCCGAGCCGCTGCTCTGTAAGAAGAACTGGCAAGAAACTCACAGGCTATGCTCTTTTAAATATATCCATTGGTTTGGTACTTGAATTACAATTTTCATTTGTATGTGAAGCAATACAATGCAATATAATATAACATTAACAATATTCATATTTTAAGTCATTCATTTTAGAATATAGGATTTAGTCTAGTGTCAATTTAAGCAAAGGCTAGCTGTCCTCACCATTTCATCTACTGATAGCTGAAGCTACCGAAGTGTGGTTGTGGGTGTACTAGTTATTAATAAAGTAAATAAATTACCAAACATTTACTTGGCATAGTGTTCATTCATTTACTTAAGTTTACAGCTATTACAGCTCAAGACACTTATATGTTAAGATCATCATATCAGCCTTGTAAAGTCCACTGCTTAATTTTAGCCTTCCCGATAGATTACATTCTATTAGGGGTGTTTACCTACAATCACCACACTGGGCAGGCGTTAGGAATTTTATTGATTTAATTATGGGCAACCAGTAGCTGTTATATTATTTCTTACATCTAAACATCAAAATACACTATATAAAAGTTAAATGTACAGCATTTTAAGGAGTCACAACATGCACCAAATGTTTTGTAGTGTTAAGCCTAGTGTTAAGCTTAGTTTTAAGCCAGTACACAGGATGATCATCCAGTAGGATTTCTTTTCAGCGACTCTTACAACTTCCCATGAGATGAGAGGGGTTAGCACTATTTTAAGCCGGTACCACACGGCATGATTATGCTAACATATATAATTTAATTAAACTAGGTTAAATTATAAATTACATGAAAGACGAATTAATTTTAATTCTGGCAAGGATTCTGCATATACATTGGCAACCCAAACGCAAAGGAGTTGAAGAGGTCTCCACTCAGCATGTGATATAGTGCCAAACCAGTGCTGGTCTTTTCTGTGCAACAGTCACACAAAGCTTTTACAACAAATACTGAAAATATTCAAAACCTCTGAAGAAAATAAAATTAAAAGTACTGAGTTACGGCTTAATTAATTAATTATTAATGTTACTTATGTTTAAACTCGATCTATTTCAAAAAATAATATGTTTGGTAAGTATTTTATTAGAATTAGGTAATTTGAATATCCTCCTGCTTCTCATTTGTCTGTCCCTCATTTTCACCTTCCTGGCATCCATTATGCAATGATTATTTTTATATTCTCATATGCACATATTATTCCATAAACAGTATAGAATGTCAGAACAATCTTTGCCGGGTCAGCTAGTGTATAAAACTAACAAATTTAGTATATTTTAACTAATATTAGTTCAGTAGTTAACTAGTGATAGTGTAACTTATGTTAGTTTGTTTATATGATTGCAGTTCAGGCCAATAACATGGCGTCTGCTGGCGGGTTACCTGCCCGCGAACTCGGAGCGCCGTGCTGAGATCCTAGATCGCAAGCGGGCCGATTACCGCCATCTTGTGCGGCAGTACTACGACGCCGAGCGAGACGACGACACCTACCACCAGATACACATCGACATACCGCGCATGAGCCCGCTGGTGGCGCTCTTTCAGCAGCACACTGTACAGGTGATAGAATTAAAACAGAAACTGTATAGGAGGTCATCCTTAAATTTCGTCACTCGAATTTCGTGATCTATTGACCCCCCCCCTCCGTCCTTGTCACGAAATTTATGATCCCTCCCATCCCCTTGTCACACCATGTCACATTTCGTCGTGGTGTACCTAGTGTTGTAAAGAACTCGAGTCTTTGAGTCCTAAATTTAGAGCTTGACTCGGCATTACACGACTCGACTCATAACAATAAGACTCTTAAGAATACAGAACTCAAGTCTATATGAGCTCTTGAACGCGAGACTCGAGACTCGAGACTCGAGTCTTCTTTAGCGCTCGAGTCCTTTTTACGCGCCGAGTCGCGCTCGAGTTCTTTTCCGCTTTCAGTCATTCTTTTTAAAGCAGCCAATAAAAGGCTATTTTTCTGAGATATAATCATGTGTAACCAGAAGGAGATGTCGAAAAATAAATGAAAGAATTAAAGTTTTAATTAACATGAAAAATCAGTTTAATTAATTATGATCATGAAAATTATTACAAAAGAAAACATTAATTAAACAAAACTACCAAACAAATAAACTCTTCAGCTTTATTATATAAGCATAGACATTTATTCTAAATAAATCACTGTCAGCATTTCGAAGACCAGTTTGAAGAAGACTCGAGCTCTTTTAAGACTCGAGCTCTTTTAAGACACAAGCTCTTTATAAGACTCGAGTCTCTCGAGTTCTATTTAAGGTTTCGAGTTCAATAATGGCGCTCGAGTCTTCATGATAGGACTCAGACTCGGCTCGACTCAAGACTCCGAGTTCAGTTAGTTCACTGAGTCTTAGAAAATTGAGTCGAGTCTATCGAATAAGACTAAAAGACTCGAGTCCTTTGCAACACTAGGTGTACCTGCCGATTAACGGACGAGGCTCTGGAAAATATAGAAGTTCCCTGTAAACGGCAATGAGCTCGCAACCTATTACGTGGGACCAACAACAAAATTGGCGAAGTATGGGCGTATATTATGCCTCTGCTTACCCCTTCGGGGAAACAGGGCGTGATTATATGTATTATAGCGGTCGCCCGCGGCTCCGCCCGCTGCAAACTGCAGAAAATATGCCAGTGGCGTCGTTTTGTGGTTGTGGCCGGTGGCCCGTGTGCGGAAGCCCTTACAGTATATGTTTGGCCTACCTATAGCCAAGAGACTATGGGTTCCTCTCTGCTTAGGTTGCCATTAGAAGAATATTTAGATATGGAGTGAAAGGCAAGAAGTGCACAATAGACCCGACTGAAAGCTTATAACACCGCCTCTGGTCCTCAATATAAGATGTGATAACCAGTATGTTGCTGAAAGAGTAAATAAATAAATAAATATTTCTCACACTTACACCAATTATTTAGTTCCAAGATAAGTATCATTAAGAACTTGTGTTATGGATACTAAATAACGGATAAACATACCTACATAAATACTTTTTTTTTGTAAATACATACTTAATATATATAGGAAAATACCCAGACCAGAACAAATAATTAAATAAAGAAATCATAAATTTACAGAGATCCTTTTTGTGAACTCTTAGCCTTAAAAAAAAGTAGTCAGGAGTGATATGGATCACCAAATATTTGTTTATCATTGTGGGTTTGATTTCTTTATAAACCAAATGCTAATGGCTTATAAGTATAATAGTTATCGTACATTGTTTATATCGTTATCAAATAATTCTATAAATTGATACAAACATACTGTTTGAACTGCTTGATTTAAATTTAAAGTTATCTATCATTGATAGTAATATTTTAAAATGATACTTTACTTAAACATTATAAGATAAGATAAGATAATAATTTATTAGAATCACAAACACACACATGCAGAAATATACAATATAGACATAACAATCGAATAAAAAAATAAAAATACACAAACAAGAACAAAAATATTAAAAAAAAAAATTAAAAAAAAATCCACATAATTAAGAAGTTTGCCTTCCATAGCATGTGTGCAGCAGTGACGCAAAGGGACCAAAGCTCAGTGATATTTAGCCCTCGATGAGAGCAAACACTGATTTTCAGCTTTCACCCAAGGGAGTTGCAGCTTTACGCAGAGTTTCAGCGAACGCGACAAAAAAAAATGACAAAAACAATTGGATTAGATACCAATATTCAAACTTTGCCGTACTCAGAATTATTTTCTCTACAACATATACATATTTCATCTAACGTTACTATGGTAACAACAATAAGATAAGACAGATAACTAATAATGTCATAAGACGATCGATATGGCGTGGAAGTCAGTATACCAGCCCTACACTCCTGAGGTCGTAGGATCGATTCCCACACAGGAAAAATCTTTATGTGCATAAACATGAATATGAATATTTGTCTTGTCTGGTTGTTTTCTATGTATATTAAGTATGTATTTACAAATAAAAATAATAATATGTATGTATGTTTATCCCTTATTTAGTATCCATAACACAAGTTCTTAATTATACTTATTTTGGGTCTAAAGAATTGGTGTGATTGTCAGAAATTATTCAGTTATTTATTTAATGACAGATGAATAAATAATACGTTTTGAATGATATAAAAAAGGATAGCCCTAAATGAAATTACGACAATTGTCTTGATTTGAATGTCACAATTATAAGGGGCATGTGTGGAGCCACGGTGGGGCAGGATGGGGCGCTTGCCGCTCCGTCATTAGCTGTAAGTTTCAATTTTGGAATTCTTTAAGTCTTTAAGAGCTGTGGATTTTGAATAAATGAAAAATAAAATCGTAGCATTATCCCGGTTGCCTTAGACCAGTAGTTCCCAAACTTATTTTTCTCGTGTACCACTTTTAAAATGTTACTGGACCCCCTGCTGCTACATTTCTACCACATTCTTAAAGTCGCCAAAAAATGAAAAAGTGTCGCTTCTGACTTCTGTCCCTATATTCCGATAGGTAAAATAAAAACGAAAAATGGTACATTTTATATCTCCCGTGGACCCCTGGGGGTCCACCTGGACCACTTTGGGAATCACTGCCTTAGACTTTAACTTAGGACCCAGGGTCTGCTAAGTCCCTGCTATTAGAGACTTAGCAGGGATTTAGCAGACCCTAAATCAATCGAATTTCAATTATTTCACAGTAAACCAAAACACTTATTGGTCTTAGATAACTAATCCCTAATATATATAATTCCAGGTAATGTTCGAGCGCATACTCTACATCTGGGCGATCCGGCACCCTGCCTCAGGCTATGTCCAGGGTATCAACGACCTGGTGACGCCGTTCTTCATGGTGTTCCTGCAGGAAGCCGCCCCGGGCCAGACCCTGGACAACTTCCCTCTGGATGCTCTCAGCGAACTGCAGCGTGACATCATAGAAGCTGACTCCTTCTGGTGCCTCTCCAAGTTCCTCGATAGTATACAGGATAATTACATATTTGCTCAGCTCGGGATACAGTACAAGGTGGGTGTAATTTTTATAATTCTAAATTCTGAATTATTTTTCAATTGGCATGTGTAACGTAAATAAAAGGGTAAATACTTTCTGACAATTACACCAATTATTTAGTTCCAAAATAAGTATCATTAACAACTTGTGTTATGGATACTAAAGAACGAATAAACATACATAAATACTTTTTTTTTAAATACATACTTAATATAGATAGGAAAACACCCAGACCAGAACAAATATTCATGTTCATGCACACAAAGATTTGTCCTGTGTGGGAATCGAACCCACGACCTCAGGAGTGGAGCGCGGGTATACTCACCACCACGCCATATCGTCGGTAAGGATTATACAGAGTTATTGCAGAGGTGTATAGGGCTCCTACCAAAATCTAAGGAGTCCAAGCCAATCCCACCTGCAAGTGGTGCACCTGCCGATCAACGGACGAGGCTCTGGCGAACATAAAAGTGCCCGGAAAGCGACAATAGATTCGCCACCTATTACGTGGGACCAACAATATAAATGGCGAAGTGTGGGCGTATAGTATGCCTCTGCCTACCCCTTCGGGGAAACAGGCGTGATATTATTGTAATGTAGGGTAGACTTGTGTGCATACCTGCGCGTATGCGTGTGCCATTCAGTAACCAATAAACCGCGATACGAACGATACGTTGTTTTACTCAAACACCTCACTGGCGACGAGGATTTAAATAAAAAACGTGTTCATAAATATACGGATACAAGATGTCGATCGGGAAGTTAACTGAGTTTAATGTACGATCAGGCAATTGGACAATGTATGTGGAACGTATTGAAATGTTTTATAAAGTGAACAATGTGAAGGATGAACTTTGGTTACCTACAATGATCGCGGCCATGGGTGACGAAGCATACGAACTGTTAAGTAATTTAACTAGTCCAGACAAACCCAGTACAAAATCTTATGCGGAGGTAGTGAAAATTATGAAAGATCACTTGCAACCAAAGCCGTCGTTCATGGCAGAAAGGTATCGTTTTCGACAGAGAAGACAAAACGAGGGTGAGTCAATATTGCAATATATATCGGAATTGAAGAAAATGTCGAAATTCTGTGAATTTAAGGCCGTTTTGGAGGAGAACTTACGTGATCAATTAGTATGCGGGTTGCGAAGCGAGCCAATCAGGCAAAGGTTGTTTACTGAAGAAAATCTGCAATATGCAAATGCCGTGAAAATTTCATGTGCAATGGAAGCGGCGGAGAGAGATGCAGCAGCAGTGGAGTTGCCAGCCGGAAACAATAGCGAAGCGAGCGGGAGCGGTGAACGCGCGGCCGGAGCGCTGCATGCGGTGGCGGCAGCGGCGGCGGCGGGGAGCCGTGCTGGCCGGGGCCGAGGCGGCCTGCGGGGAATGCCGTCGGAGCGGGCACGGAAGTCGCCCACTGACGGACACAGCTATTGTTCTGCTTGTGGGGCTTCGGATCATCAAAGTGATGTATGTAGATACATTCGGTTTGTCTGCGGTAGATGTAGGCAGAAAGGACATCTACGTCGGGTCTGCCCGATGCGCTCTGGAGGGAGGCAGCCGTCAGTTCGGAGCACGGCCAGCAACATGGTGGCGCATGTGCAGGCAGCGAGCGGTGGAGCTAGCCAGAGAAGTCTCTGGGAGCAGTCGGGGGTAGATGAATCACCATTATCAGACGAGGAGGACTGGGAGGCGATAGAAGATATACATCAACTCAGTTTGAACAGCTATAAACCGGTGAGTTTAACGGTATGGGTAGATGAAACCCAATTATCAATGGAGATTGATACAGGGTCATTAGTTTCGTGCATTAGTAAAAAAATGTATAATAGACTGTTTAGTTATAGACCATTAGAGAATTCAAATTTAGTATTTAGATTTTATGATGGTACTATAATAAAACCAATAGGGGTAATTAGACCATTAATTAAGTATGAAAATAAAACCAAGCAGTTAGAATTGTTTGTAATAGAAGGGGGTACTACTTCATTGCTAGGTAGACAATGGCTTACGGAATTGGGCGTTAAAATACCTTTATATCAAAATGTTATTGTGAATTTAGATAGAAACCAATGTAATAGCTCATGTAATAATCAATTAACGTCGTTACTCCACAGATATAAGAATTTGTTTACGGAGGGACTGGGACGGTTCACGGGAGGCAAGGCGCGGTTACGGTTACGCGAGGGAGCAACACCCGTGTTCTGTCGCGCACGGCCCGTGCCGTACGCGCTGCGCGAGCGCGTCGAGGCGGAGCTGGCGGACATGCTGCGCGCCGGCGTCGTCGAGCCCGTGGACAGCGCGGACTGGGCTACTCCACTGGTACCGGTGCGTAAGGCTGATGGTGGACTCCGTATCTGTGCTGATTACAAAATAACTTTAAATCCAGTTTTAGTGGTTGATAAATATCCTTTACCGCGTATAAACGACTTGCTAGTTAAATTAAACGGGGCTAAGATCTTTACAAAAATTGATTTGTCACAAGCCTATAACCAAATTGAATTGCACGATCCCGATAACTGTACAGTTATTAACACTCACAAGGGTCTTTTTAAGTATAAGCGGTTAGTATACGGATTGTCATCAAGTCCGGGCATATTTCAACGAATTATGTCAAACCTTTTTAACGATATTCCAAACGTAGAAGTGTTCCTAGATGATATAATTATTGGGTCTCCCAATATTCCAGGGCATTTAGTTACCTTACAGAAAGTTTTAGAACGTTTACAAAGTAACGGAATGAAATTAAAGGAAAAAAAGTGTTTGTTCATGACTAATGAAGTTAAATACTTAGGATTTATCATATCCGCCGCGGGAGTCAAAGCGGACCCTGAAAAGGTGGAAGGCATATTAAATATACCCCGCCCGGATAATATTACCGATTTAAGAGCTTTTTTAGGCACAATTAATTATTATGCCAAATTTGTAAACAATTTGAGCACTATATTAGCGCCTTTGTATAGGTTATTAAAGAAGGGAGTTACGTGGAGATGGGACGGCGAGTGTGAGTCAGCTTTTAAAAAAATAAAATCTATTTTAATTAGCGCCGATGTCCTTGCTCATTACGATCCAAACAAACCATTGTTTTTAACTTGCGACGCGAGTGCGAAAGGTATAGGCGGCGTACTAAGTCAGATGTGCGAACCGGGGAGGAGCGGCAACGCCGGCGAGCGCACAGTCGCTGCGCGGGAGCGCCCGGTAGTGTATGTGTCGCGGGCACTCAACTCCGCGGAGAAACATTATTCACAGATCGAGCGCGAAGCTTTGGCTATTGTTTTCTGTTTAGAAAAATTACACCAGTACTTATACGGGCGACGTTTTACACTACGCACGGACCACAAACCGTTAGTTACGATTTTTGGGCCTAAACAGGGGATACCATCGATGGCAGCTAGTCGGTTGCAAAGATGGGCTATTAAGTTATCCGCCTATACATATGATATCGAGTATGTCACATCGAAGCTTAATGGGGCAGACGGGTTGTCTCGCTGGCCCGCTCTTTCTTCACGTAAACAAATCAGTACAATTCCAGAACAGTCACATTTACACTTTGCGCAAAACGCAATGTTATTAGATTATAATGAAATTAAAAGACAGACGAGCCGAGACCAGTTATTAGGCCGAGTTTTAAGATACATTCGTGACGAATGGCCGGCTGAAAACGAAATAATATCGTTACGGCCATACTATAATCGTAAAAAGGAATTATACGAGGAGTTAGGTTGCGTTATGTGGGGACATAGGGTGGTTGTACCGGGAGCGTGTAGGAATAAGGTTTTAACGGAATTACATGAGGCTCATATGGGAATCGTGAAAACTAAGGCTTTCGCTAGGAGTTATGTTTGGTGGCCTGGGATGGATGAGGAAATTGAAAGAACGTGCCGTAGTTGTCGTGTCTGTGTTGCAGAAAGTGAAGCGCCGCCGCGACACATGCCCTGCCCTTGGCCGTGGCCGGATAAGCCGTGGGCACGGATACACATAGATTTCTTAGGCCCTATCGCGGGCCGGGTCTTCTTAGTAATGGTAGATGCCAGAACCAAATGGCTAGAAGTTAGTCAGGTACCTAGTACGGCGGCAAGTTATACTATTAATGTTTTAAGTGACGTTTTTGCACGTTTTGGGATACCCAGGCAAATAGTCTCAGATAATG
This sequence comes from Musotima nitidalis, assembly GCA_949126915.1. NCBI lineage: Eukaryota > Metazoa > Arthropoda > Insecta > Lepidoptera > Crambidae > Musotima > Musotima nitidalis. The sequence continues at coordinate 1,538,773 of OX421434.1, read as the reverse complement.
GACCACCGTTTACAAGTCAGGAGTTTTCACTGTTTCTTAGTACAAATGGCATCGAACATATATTTTCAGCACCGTATCACCCCGCTTCAAACGGCGCAGCTGAAAACGCCGTACACACAGTAAAACGTGCAATTAAAAAGGCAATTAGAGATAATTTAAACATAAATTTATTTTTAAATAATTTTCTATTGTATTATAGAAACACTGAGCACTGTACGACAGGCGAAACGCCGGCTTCACTCATGTTTGGCCGTAGGTTACGTACCAAATTCGATGCCCTAAGACCTAGTAGGGACAGTAAGATTAGGGATACTCAGGAACAACAGCAAGTAAACGGTGCAACGGGGTCGCGTCAGTTACGGCCAGGTGACGAGATCTGGCTACGTCAGTATAGGGGACGGGATAAATGGGTATCTGGGAAGGTAACAGAAAAGATGGGAACTACTGATTATAGGGTAGTAGATGCATTTGGTAAAGAGTCCCATAGACATGTTGACCAACTGAAACCACGGATACGGAGTTCATTAATCTGTCCTTCTAGCCCTGACAGTGACATCTCAGAGACGACTGCCGTCCCTCTTGACCAGGAGGCACCCAGTCCGGGCGACCACGGGGGCGATGACTCGGCCGCAGCGGACAAGCGCCCTGAGGAAGCTGAACCCGAAAGCTTTCAGGACTGTTTAGAACAGCCAGGTCAGAGCTTGACACAACCCTCGCTTTCAACAGAGCCGCCCCAGTCTCGTCCTATCCGTCAATGTCGACTAAATAAGCCTGTTAGATATAAGTTAGGTTAAGTTTATTATATTAAAATTAAATGTACCACTAGATGAATAAGGGTTTCTAGATTAAGGGTGGAGGTGTAATGTAGGGTAGACTTGTGTGCATACCTGCGCGTATGCGTGTGCCATTCAGTAACCAATAAACCGCGATACGAACGATACGTTGTTTTACTCAAACACCTCAATTATGTATGTAGACTTTTAGGTATTCCTGTTTAGACTTGTTAGGCGAGGTCAAAGGCGACGTATTTATAATTTTTTTATATATTAGAAACTCGATTAACAACACTTCTTGCCAGTTCTTCTTACAGAGCGGTGGCTCGGAACTGGCACTTAGATTCACTTACACTTAAATATTTTTTGTTTTTTTAAATTGTTTGGTTGCAAGTGAATCTAAGCTTCGTGATGTTATATTTTATTTGTTTTTGTTATTTTTTTTATAATTTTAACGTTTTGAAGTTTTTGATTTTGCTACTATAACTTCCCGAAAAATCGAGAAACTATTCAACACGACACGTGTTTCGCCCTTACACAGGGCATCTTCAGGTAAGATAGGAGCCTCAGAACAACGATGTCTTCACGACCAACGCTGAAACGAGAGTGAGCAGCTGAGCGTATTCGAGCGTATTTATACCCTCACCCACTTCCGCCATCAACGTCCGCCACGTCATCGCGGTCTGAGTCAGAGTGACCGTTATGAAATTTCTGAACCATACGTAATAGAGGTGATCTAGAGAACGTATTTTGTTCGTTCAGCAGTAGGTTTTGATCATTGTGTTTAATTATTTCTAGATTTTCCAATACACACAACCGTAGACCTTTTTCATGTATATGTAAAATTTCAAAATTATGATTATTACTCAAGGTGTGCCCAGAGTCGATAAGGTGTTTGGCAAAATGAGATTTGTCTGGACAATTATGCCTATAAGCAGCTATATGCTCCTTATACCTGGTTTCAAAGTTGCGTCCAGTTTGCCCTATATAGACACTGTGACAAACCTCACAAGTTAATTTATATATACCCGACTTTTTACTATTTTCTATGCGATCCTTTCCGTTACAAAGACGACTAAGTGAGTTTTTAGTTTTGAACGCTGTATTTATTTCATTATTCTTAAGCAGTTTTGAAATCTGTCTACTAACTGAGCCCATATAAGTTAAACTGCCTGTATATTTAGTAATCTTGTCGCTGTCTAAAGCACACAACATCGATCTTACAATACTCTGTTGTTTACTTTTAATCAAATTATCAACCAAAGTAGTATCATATCCATTATTAATTGCTAACTGATAAATTGTGTTCAATTCTTTATCATAGTTAGTGGACGACATAGGTATGGTCATTAAACGATGAATGTAACTTCTAAACGCTGCTAATTTATGTTGGATGGGATGGCACGAGGATGCTGGAATAGTAGTGTCGGTATGAGTTGGTTTTCTGAATATTTGAAAATCGTGTTTATTTCCGACTCTTGAAATAGTTAAATCAAGGAAATTAAGTGAGCTGTTTTCCTCTATTTCTAATTTAAACTTTATTTTCGGATGTATTTTGTTGATTTTATCAACAAATATATTTAATTGCCGAATAGTGCCTAACCAACATAAAATTATGTCATCCACATATCTGTAATAATATAATATGTTACTACTTCTATTCAAAATATGCTTATTCTCAAAGTTATCCATAAAAATATCAGCCATTAACGGAGAGAGGGGAGAACCCATAGCCAAACCTTCTTTCTGTTTGTAATAGTGGTCATTAAACCTGAAATAGTTTTGTTCCATACAAAGTCTAGTTAAATGAATTAAATCACCCATTTCTCCCGGATGTGTACATTTTCTCTCAAAAAGGCTTTCCAGTATTTTTAAACACTCTTCATACGGTACATTAGTGAAGAGGCTTTCGACATCTAAAGACACTAACTTAGCAGATCTTGGCAACTCAATGTCTTTTATTCTATTTACTAAATCTGAACTATTTTTTAAAGAATAAAGTGGGTTAAATGAAGATTTTGGTTTTAAATACTCTTTTAAAAACAAAATCTTCATTTAACCCACTTTATTCTTTAAAAAATAGTTCAGATTTAGTAAATAGAATAAAAGACATTGAGTTGCCAAGATCTGCTAAGTTAGTGTCTTTAGATGTCGAAAGCCTCTTCACTAATGTACCGTATGAAGAGTGTTTAAAAATACTGGAAAGCCTTTTTGAGAGAAAATGTACACATCCGGGAGAAATGGGTGATTTAATTCATTTAACTAGACTTTGTATGGAACAAAACTATTTCAGGTTTAATGACCACTATTACAAACAGAAAGAAGGTTTGGCTATGGGTTCTCCCCTCTCTCCGTTAATGGCTGATATTTTTATGGATAACTTTGAGAATAAGCATATTTTGAATAGAAGTAGTAACATATTATATTATTACAGATATGTGGATGACATAATTTTATGTTGGTTAGGCACTATTCGGCAATTAAATATATTTGTTGATAAAATCAACAAAATACATCCGAAAATAAAGTTTAAATTAGAAATAGAGGAAAACAGCTCACTTAATTTCCTTGATTTAACTATTTCAAGAGTCGGAAATAAACACGATTTTCAAATATTCAGAAAACCAACTCATACCGACACTACTATTCCAGCATCCTCGTGCCATCCCATCCAACATAAATTAGCAGCGTTTAGAAGTTACATTCATCGTTTAATGACCATACCTATGTCGTCCACTAACTATGATAAAGAATTGAACACAATTTATCAGTTAGCAATTAATAATGGATATGATACTACTTTGGTTGATAATTTGATTAAAAGTAAACAACAGAGTATTGTAAGATCGATGTTGTGTGCTTTAGACAGCGACAAGATTACTAAATATACAGGCAGTTTAACTTATATGGGCTCAGTTAGTAGACAGATTTCAAAACTGCTTAAGAATAATGAAATAAATACAGCGTTCAAAACTAAAAACTCACTTAGTCGTCTTTGTAACGGAAAGGATCGCATAGAAAATAGTAAAAAGTCGGGTATATATAAATTAACTTGTGAGGTTTGTCACAGTGTCTATATAGGGCAAACTGGACGCAACTTTGAAACCAGGTATAAGGAGCATATAGCTGCTTATAGGCATAATTGTCCAGACAAATCTCATTTTGCCAAACACCTTATCGATTCTGGGCACACCTTGAGTAATAATCATAATTTTGAAATTTTACATATACATGAAAAAGGTCTACGGTTGTGTGTATTGGAAAATCTAGAAATAATTAAACACAATGATCAAAACCTACTGCTGAACGAACAACATACGTTCTCTAGATCACCTCTATTACGTATGGTTCAGAAATTTCATAACGGTCACTCTGACTCAGACCGCGATGACGTGGCGGACGTTGATGGCGGAAGTGGGTGAGGGTATAAATACGCTCGAATACGCTCAGCTGCTCACTCTCGTTTCAGCGTTGGTCGTGAAGACATCGTTGTTCTGAGGCTCCTATCTTACCTGAAGATGCCCTGTGTAAGGGCGAAACACGTGTCGTGTTGAATAGTTTCTCGATTTTTCGGGAAGTTATAGTAGCGCGGGAATTGTTACAAAGATATTTTTAATCCATCACTTGCTTACAATGGATTTCCGCAAAGTAACGCCTGAATCAATAAATTATTTAAGATCGGCAAGTACAGCCATCCAGGCAAAACTATACATCAAACTTATGAAATTTCACAGGATTGCATCACAAAACATCTGGTTCAATCAGCAGTGCAAACGTTTAAATGTCATACCATCATATATAAATATTCGTACCAATACACACAGTCGAGCTGCAAATATTGCCCTCAGTAGTGCTAGATCAATATGGCTAAATGAGGAAAGTCGTCATTGGTTTTCGATCAGAGACAACTATAAATTACATTTAAAATGTCTACATGATGAGTTGGCGAACTCTTTGCATAGAATAGAGTTTGATTTATTAGACGATAAAGCACGAGACCTGGCTTCTAAAGCTGCTCATAAAAAATACTTAACACAAGTACAGAAGTTAAGCAGGTTATCAAATGCTAGATCTGAGGAGCAAACCAACTCACCTGTACAAAACACATATTCTCATGTTTTCCATGAACGAGTCAGAAATCTTAGTGGCACACAGTTCACACAGCCAGAGTTGTCACTTTTGGAGAAGGGTCTTAAGTACAATATTAGTCCACAGTTATCGGCCAAATCTCTTGAAACTTTAGTAGTAGATACAGAATCAGTGTTGGTTAGGAATAAGGCAGAAGATGCCGTTAAGCACCAGGCAACACTTATGTTCAAAAAAATAGTAAATTCAAAACACATTCAGCCTTCATTAGATACATACACATACAAATCCATAAAGTCTAAGATAGATCACAACAATTTAATAATTTCTAAAGCGGATAAAGGAAATACTATAGTTATTTTGGATAAAAACGACTACGAACTAAAAGTTAATAACGTTATACTGGGAGACGACTTTGAGCGTTTACCACATGATCCAACTAAGAAATTTGCATCAAATATTAAAACGGCACTAAAAAGTGCGACACACATTTCTCCTAAGTCTCTTAAAAATATTCTTCCAATGAATCCAAGAACCCCATTATTATATGGATTGCCGAAAATACATAAAGATGATATACCAGTTCGGCCTGTAGTTTCTTACATAGGTGCACCGGCATATAAACTTTCAAAGCATTTAAATACTCTTTTAAAAACAAAATCTTCATTTAACCCACTTTATTCTTTAAAAAATAGTTCAGATTTAGTAAATAGAATAAAAGACATTGAGTTGCCAAGATCTGCTAAGTTAGTGTCTTTAGATGTCGAAAGCCTCTTCACTAATGTACCGTATGAAGAGTGTTTAAAAATACTGGAAAGCCTTTTTGAGAGAAAATGTACACATCCGGGAGAAATGGGTGATTTAATTCATTTAACTAGACTTTGTATGGAACAAAACTATTTCAGGTTTAATGACCACTATTACAAACAGAAAGAAGGTTTGGCTATGGGTTCTCCCCTCTCTCCGTTAATGGCTGATATTTTTATGGATAACTTTGAGAATAAGCATATTTTGAATAGAAGTAGTAACATATTATATTATTACAGATATGTGGATGACATAATTTTATGTTGGTTAGGCACTATTCGGCAATTAAATATATTTGTTGATAAAATCAACAAAATACATCCGAAAATAAAGTTTAAATTAGAAATAGAGGAAAACAGCTCACTTAATTTCCTTGATTTAACTATTTCAAGAGTCGGAAATAAACACGATTTTCAAATATTCAGAAAACCAACTCATACCGACACTACTATTCCAGCATCCTCGTGCCATCCCATCCAACATAAATTAGCAGCGTTTAGAAGTTACATTCATCGTTTAATGACCATACCTATGTCGTCCACTAACTATGATAAAGAATTGAACACAATTTATCAGTTAGCAATTAATAATGGATATGATACTACTTTGGTTGATAATTTGATTAAAAGTAAACAACAGAGTATTGTAAGATCGATGTTGTGTGCTTTAGACAGCGACAAGATTACTAAATATACAGGCAGTTTAACTTATATGGGCTCAGTTAGTAGACAGATTTCAAAACTGCTTAAGAATAATGAAATAAATACAGCGTTCAAAACTAAAAACTCACTTAGTCGTCTTTGTAACGGAAAGGATCGCATAGAAAATAGTAAAAAGTCGGGTATATATAAATTAACTTGTGAGGTTTGTCACAGTGTCTATATAGGGCAAACTGGACGCAACTTTGAAACCAGGTATAAGGAGCATATAGCTGCTTATAGGCATAATTGTCCAGACAAATCTCATTTTGCCAAACACCTTATCGACTCTGGGCACACCTTGAGTAATAATCATAATTTTGAAATTTTACATATACATGAAAAAGGTCTACGGTTGTGTGTATTGGAAAATCTAGAAATAATTAAACACAATGATCAAAACCTACTGCTGAACGAACAAAATACGTTCTCTAGATCACCTCTATTACGTATGGTTCAGAAATTTCATAACGGTCACTCTGACTCAGACCGCGATGACGTGGCGGACGTTGATGGCGGAAGTGGGTGAGGGTATAAATACGCTCGAATACGCTCAGCTGCTCACTCTCGTTTCAGCGTTGGTCGTGAAGACATCGTTGTTCTGAGGCTCCTATCTTACCTGAAGATGCCCTGTGTAAGGGCGAAACACGTGTCGTGTTGAATAGTTTCTCGATTTTTCGGGAAGTTATAGTAGCGCGGGAATTGTTACAAAGATATTTTTAATCCATCACTTGCTTACAATGGATTTCCGCAAAGTAACGCCTGAATCAATAAATTATTTAAGATCGGCAAGTACAGCCATCCAGGCAAAACTATACATCAAACTTATGAAATTTCACAGGATTGCATCACAAAACATCTGGTTCAATCAGCAGTGCAAACGTTTAAATGTCATACCATCATATATAAATATTCGTACCAATACACACAGTCGAGCTGCAAATATTGCCCTCAGTAGTGCTAGATCAATATGGCTAAATGAGGAAAGTCGTCATTGGTTTTCGATCAGAGACAACTATAAATTACATTTAAAATGTCTACATGATGAGTTGGCGAACTCTTTGCATAGAATAGAGTTTGATTTATTAGACGATAAAGCACGAGACCTGGCTTCTAAAGCTGCTCATAAAAAATACTTAACACAAGTACAGAAGTTAAGCAGGTTATCAAATGCTAGGTCTGAGGAGCAAACCAACTCACCTGTACAAAACACATATTCTCATGTTTTCCATGAACGAGTCAGAAATCTTAGTGGCACACAGTTCACACAGCCAGAGTTGTCACTTTTGGAGAAGGGTCTTAAGTACAATATTAGTCCACAGTTATCGGCCAAATCTCTTGAAACTTTAGTAGTAGATACAGAATCAGTGTTGGTTAGGAATAAGGCAGAAGATGCCGTTAAGCACCAGGCAACACTTATGTTCAAAAAAATAGTAAATTCAAAACACATTCAGCCTTCATTAGATACATACACATACAAATCCATAAAGTCTAAGATAGATCACAACAATTTAATAATTTCTAAAGCGGATAAAGGAAATACTATAGTTATTTTGGATAAAAACGACTACGAACTAAAAGTTAATAACGTTATACTGGGAGACGACTTTGAGCGTTTACCACATGATCCAACTAAGAAATTTGCATCAAATATTAAAACGGCACTAAAAAGTGCGACACACATTTCTCCTAAGTCTCTTAAAAATATTCTTCCAATGAATCCAAGAACCCCATTATTATATGGATTGCCGAAAATACATAAAGATGATATACCAGTTCGGCCTGTAGTTTCTTACATAGGTGCACCGGCATATAAACTTTCAAAGCATTTAAATACTCTTTTAAAAACAAAATCTTCATTTAACCCACTTTATTCTTTAAAAAATAGTTCAGATTTAGTAAATAGAATAAAAGACATTGAGTTGCCAAGATCTGCTAAGTTAGTGTCTTTAGATGTCGAAAGCCTCTTCACTAATGTACCGTATGAAGAGTGTTTAAAAATACTGGAAAGCCTTTTTGAGAGAAAATGTACACATCCGGGAGAAATGGGTGATTTAATTCATTTAACTAGACTTTGTATGGAACAAAACTATTTCAGGTTTAATGACCACTATTACAAACAGAAAGAAGGTTTGGCTATGGGTTCTCCCCTCTCTCCGTTAATGGCTGATATTTTTATGGATAACTTTGAGAATAAGCATATTTTGAATAGAAGTAGTAACATATTATATTATTACAGATATGTGGATGACATAATTTTATGTTGGTTAGGCACTATTCGGCAATTAAATATATTTGTTGATAAAATCAACAAAATACATCCGAAAATAAAGTTTAAATTAGAAATAGAGGAAAACAGCTCACTTAATTTCCTTGATTTAACTATTTCAAGAGTCGGAAATAAACACGATTTTCAAATATTCAGAAAACCAACTCATACCGACACTACTATTCCAGCATCCTCGTGCCATCCCATCCAACATAAATTAGCAGCGTTTAGAAGTTACATTCATCGTTTAATGACCATACCTATGTCGTCCACTAACTATGATAAAGAATTGAACACAATTTATCAGTTAGCAATTAATAATGGATATGATACTACTTTGGTTGATAATTTGATTAAAAGTAAACAACAGAGTATTGTAAGATCGATGTTGTGTGCTTTAGACAGCGACAAGATTACTAAATATACAGGCAGTTTAACTTATATGGGCTCAGTTAGTAGACAGATTTCAAAACTGCTTAAGAATAATGAAATAAATACAGCGTTCAAAACTAAAAACTCACTTAGTCGTCTTTGTAACGGAAAGGATCGCATAGAAAATAGTAAAAAGTCGGGTATATATAAATTAACTTGTGAGGTTTGTCACAGTGTCTATATAGGGCAAACTGGACGCAACTTTGAAACCAGGTATAAGGAGCATATAGCTGCTTATAGGCATAATTGTCCAGACAAATCTCATTTTGCCAAACACCTTATCGACTCTGGGCACACCTTGAGTAATAATCATAATTTTGAAATTTTACATATACATGAAAAAGGTCTACGGTTGTGTGTATTGGAAAATCTAGAAATAATTAAACACAATGATCAAAACCTACTGCTGAACGAACAAAATACGTTCTCTAGATCACCTCTATTACGTATGGTTCAGAAATTTCATAACGGTCACTCTGACTCAGACCGCGATGACGTGGCGGACGTTGATGGCGGAAGTGGGTGAGGGTATAAATACGCTCGAATACGCTCAGCTGCTCACTCTCGTTTCAGCGTTGGTCGTGAAGACATCGTTGTTCTGAGGCTCCTATCTTACCTGAAGATGCCCTGTGTAAGGGCGAAACACGTGTCGTGTTGAATAGTTTCTCGATTTTTCGGGAAGTTATAGTAGCGCGGGAATTGTTACAAAGATATTTTTAATCCATCACTTGCTTACAATGGATTTCCGCAAAGTAACGCCTGAATCAATAAATTTTTGATTTTGATTTTTGACACCATAGGGTCTTATTACAAAACAAGATTTAAAGTTAAAGCAGGTTTAAAATTAGTGCTGTCACTTTCATTTAATAAGATGAAGACAGAGTCAGCACTAGTTTCAAACCTGGTTTATCGTTAAATCTTGTTTTGTAATAGGAGCCATAAAGTTTAGACCACACCTTTATAACATATATAAGATGTCGCCAGTGACCTTACTTTTCCAGTAACCCTGTTTAGTTTAGTTTTTTTATTTCAATTGCTCCCTGAAAAAATTACCTTTCCATTAGTGGCGTGGAGGTCAGTACACCTGCACTTCACTCGAGAGATCGTGGGTTCGATTCTCACACAGGACAAATCTTTGTGTGCATGAACATGAATATTTGTTCTGGTCTGGGTGTTCTCCTATGTATCTTAAGTATTATTTACAAAAAAAAAGTATTCATGTATGTTTATCCGTTATTTAGTATCCATAACACAAGTTCTTAATGACACTTATCTTGGAACTAAATAATTGGTGTGATTGTAAGAGAATATTTATTTATTTATTTATTAGTAGCCCTATATCTAGTAAGGTCATTCTTTCTCAGTCAAATAAATATTCTCTTATAATCACACCAATTATTTAGTTCCAAGATAAATATCATTAAGAACTTGTGTTATGGATACTAAAGAATGAAAAAACATACTTAAATACTTTTTTTTGTAAATATATACTTAATATACATAGGAAATACCCAGACCAGATATTCATATTCATGCACAGAATGATTTGTCCTGTGTGGGAATCGAACCCACGACCTCTGGAGTGAAGTGCAGGTATACTGACCTCCGCGCCATATCGGTCGTCAAATGTTTTTCAAGTATGGCCCATAAAACTTCTCCTAATCATAACCAAACCAAAAATATTGGTTTCAGTTGTTCATATAAACTGTGTGTAGATGGTTCACCATGTGTTCATTATTTGTTTTCAGGTAAACCAACTAAAAGAGCTGATAAAACGCATAGACAAGCCTCTACACGAACACCTGCAATCTCACGGGGTAGACTACTTACAGTTCTCGTTCCGCTGGATGAACAACTTGCTCACCAGAGAAATACCGCTACCTTGCACGATTCGGCTCTGGGACACCTACCTCGCTGAGTCCGACGGCTTTGCTACCTTCCAACTGTACGTTTGTGCTGCTTTCCTACTCCACTGGAGGGAAAGACTGCTGCTGGAAAAAGACTTCCAAGGCCTTATGATCTTACTGCAGAACGTGCCCACTCAAAACTGGACTGATTCTAACATAAGCATGCTTGTTGCGGAGGCTTATAAGCTCAAGTTCGCGTTTGCAGATGCTCCTAAGCATCTGCAGTCGGACAAGTCTGATAGGTGACCTGCCTCTGCCTTCAGGGTGGACTGGGCTGGGTGATGGTGACCTTTAAATGCGACCTAGACTTGTTGGCGTCTCAATTGTTGGTGCTATTTTTAAGGCCTATTTAAACCTGAGCGGTATTCGCTTATCGAGCAGCTGTAGCCCAGTGGTAAGACTGCGATTCAGAGGGTCTCAGATTTCAACCCTGATTCTATGACTTTTCGAAGACTTATGTGCGTAATTATAGCTAACTCCGTGCCTCGGAGAACCTGTTAAGCCGTTGGTCCTGGCTCTCATGAACATCTGTGGCAGTCGTTATTACTTGACAGCTGGTTTAACGATAAAATGATGTTTTCCTCTAGGTTGCGGAGGTCAGAAGGCAGTTGCTCCATGTAATAACTGAAATTCAGCCAAATCTGGTCAGACCAGTGAGCAGACCCTGGGCCCTAAGCTTAAGTCTAGGGCTATCGGGATACCTTGGATGATAATGCGTTTATTGGGAAGCCCTATATTATAGGGGATTTCCTTTGGCTAGTGATGATAATGATTCAAGCATGATATACGACTGCTGGAGTGAAATAGTTGTGAACTCACTGACAATCCTTGACAAATTCTGACAAAGAATCCATTTTGCTTTCATTTCTCTCAATTTCTTGATTACGGTACCGCCCATATCTTAATAATTTTTGTTAAAATGTTTATATTTTCATTTTATTTGTGAAAATTTGACGAATCTTGTAGATCTTAAAGCATATAAAGTATAGTTTATTTTATTTCATAGTAGTATAACTATAGAAAGGCAGTAGCGAATACCACTCAAGTATAAATAGGCCTTAATTCTAGATAGTTTGGTAATGATGTTGTGTGGGCCATATTTTAGTTTTAATGTTTGAAATATATCACTGTTTTACAATACATATATCAGGAAAAAATAAAAATATTATAAAAGGCTATGAAAAAAAAATGTAAAAGAATTTTGGCGCCGACGAAAAAAAAAACATCGGGGCATGGTTTTAATTTCAAAAATTGGTTTAAATAAATCAATTTAACTAAGGGGTAATAATGTCGTTGTCCGACAGTTAAATCGGGCGAATTATAATAGACCTAGGCGTTTCATTAAATGTCACTTTTATGACCTACAGGTAATAGGACCAGATATTATTTAGGTTAGTTTTTTACATACAATTACGCCTGTTTAGGGGTAGGCAGAGGCACAACATGTCAATAAGTAAGTGGTTGGTTCCACGTCATATTAGGGGAACCTATTTCCGCTACCGGGAACTATTGTTCGCCAGCATCTCGTCCGTTGATCGGCAGGTGCACCACTTGCAGGTGAGGTTGGCTTGGGCTCCTAAGTTCACTATACCCCTAGTTGATTTCCGGGATTTTATTAGGCATATCATACGATCTAACAAATTTAACGAAAGGGCAACGAGTATTAGGCTGGCTTGCACAACAGTTCTCAATTTGGTTTAAGCTAAATTTGATTTAAAATATCATTGCATCTCTGTCATTTGTTTGGTGTTGAGAGGGACAGAATGATGTTTTAAATTAATTTAGCACCAAACAGGATAATGGACCGTTGTGCAAGTCACCCTTAGACTTCAGATGTGTATTGAAAAGGTGTCCCCTAAGCATATTGTCGTACACCACGACGCTGATTTTCCGTGGACACTCATCCATGTATACTCATTGCAGTGTCTCGCTGCACGCAGGGCAATAAAATGTGCTCGCCCACTCTCACTTATGGGTTTTATGGCAACGCGCAGTGAAGCAAAACGCGCATACCGATATGTTATCGGGAAATGTTTACAAAATTAAAATAATATCAAACAATAAATATAATTTAATTAAAAAAAGAAATATATGCATGTTTATCCGTTATTTAGTATCCATAGAACAAGTTCTTTATGATACCTATCTGGGAACTAAATAATTGGTGTAATTGTCACAAAATATTTATTTATTTAATTGGAAACGTACACTTGACTGCCACAGGATAGGCGCCTAGTGTAGGGTCATTACAAATCGCTGCATCATAACAAATATCTCCTTGTTTTACGCTTAATTGAAAATTTGGAGACCTATATATATATATTGTAAGCATTTTAAATTCAATACATTTGTAATTTTTTTGTACGATTCAAAAGGGTAATTCAGATATATGGATTGCTCTTAAATTACCTTCATTAACAAATAAATAATAAAATTTACCGTTATTTCTTGATCGTCTTTTAATTGTTTAAAACGTATACTTTACTCAAATTTTTTTTAGTTCTTTCGATAACGCGTGTTCGACGCAAAAACGACACTGCGCAAAACCCTTTAACAGACAGAGCACGTTGAAAATATTCATTTGTTTTCCATCTTAAGGTAACCGCATAAGGTTCAATTTACGGTGGATGCCTGCTAAAGGGTTAAGATCCCGCGTGCAGCGAGATATTGCGACTAATATAGTATTACTACGCGCAGCATTTGTAAAAATATCATGTTATGTATAAATAAATATATCAAGTTATTTGTACGCCATTAAGGCTTAAGGAGGTGCGGTAATCGTTAGTAATTTTATATCTATGTATATAAATAGTTATACATGGTAAAATTTATGTTTTAATGTCTTTATTCGCGTTTGGTCCAATTAAAATATTAAATACGCAATTATCATTTAAATAAACGTCTTTAAATGCTTGAAAAAACAATTATGTATATCAACCTAAAAATGTTTATTTTATTCATAATAGATATCCTTTTTTTTAATCAGCATTGAACCAAACGCGAGTAAACCGTTTCAATACCATTAAAAAGTGATCGATATAGACCATGCAGTAATTTTTATGAGTCCGCGGCGCTTAATTTGAACAATGACCTTGAATAAGCAGTAACACATTATCGGGTCTCAATGGAAGTGCGGCGTGGAGGGGAGGGAGTGACTAAGCGCATGCGCGGCGTCACATACCTCGCGCGCATGCGCTTAGTCACTTTCTGTCCCTTTCTCTTGTTTCTGCGCAGATAACCGCCTTTTTTCGTTCAACTCATGTTACATTATGAAGCTGTAAGAATATATTGTGTAAATGCATTGCAATTCAGCCGTCAATAACTGTTCATTAATGCCTGATATCTCCAAGCGCAACATTTATCGGAACTAGCCCTGACGTTCTAGACAATTGAGATGTTAGTCGATCTTTTTGGCGACTTGGATGTTATAAATGTGATGCTGATAGTATCTAGGAGTATGATGATGATGATATTCGCACGCTTAAAGGAATAGTGACTTAACTAAAAAAATACGATTTTTGGGACATCACAAAAGAAGATCTTCTTAAGAATATTTTAAGCGCATTAAATTAATACTGATTAATTAATTAGTAATTCTGCTTGTCTTTTGAACGTTTGATTAACATTGATTCGATCTCAGTAAGAAATAGAAAGACTGTATAAGTACATAACTCAAACCTCACCTATCTATTAATGGGTCGATGTTCCTTTAAGCATGCAATATGTTGAAGTATACATCATCGTTTTGTATAAAGGCAAATTGAGAATGTATGGGTAACGTTTTAGTTTATACAGCATGCAATGCAACTTTTTATGACACCTATACTGTGTATAATTGCGCAAGGTAAACTAACAAACCCACGATGTTGACCATTATCAGATAACATTAAATTGCTGACCTGCAATTTACTGTGGTTACATGGATGTGCCGTTCAAAGCCTACAAGATCATATTTTTTTTAATTTTTTTTTATTTATTGTATAATATAAAAAAAATTACAAAAACAAAAGGGTACATTCATATAACCTCAACGGAAACCGCACAGCGGTTTATTTGCTAAGGTTGAGTCATATGATATGGGTAACAAATTTTTTGGCTATTACGCGAATAAGACACTATGGGTCTTATTATTAAACAATATCTAAAGTTAAACCAGGTTTAAAACGATTGCTGTCATTTTTATTTTATGAAATGAAGACAGTGACAGCACTTTACACTGACAGTTTTTTTTCTTTTAAATAATGGCTTCGTGTTTACTTTACTATGAATTATATATTAATAATATATAATTTATAGTAAATGAAAATAAGTGATGATAAATGGTAAATGAGATACCCTCCCCTCCCCTAAGCCCCTTGAGTCCTCAGTAAAGATGTGGGACTATACTGAGATCTCACATGGACTCCTTGAGGAGAATTTGAAAAGTGATGTTGCACTGCTTTGTTTGATTTACCAACACTCATGTATATTCACAAACACTTAACGGTTAATAATCCACCGTTATTACACTTTAATATTAGAAATATTACAAGTTTTAGAAAATAAAACAAATCTGCAGACATGACGCTTCACTTTCCCGCCAAGAAGTCCACTGTCAGTTAAAATTTGTCTAAACACCAAAAATACTCAACTTTTTGATATGTGAGGCTGATTTAAAAACCTGTTGTGCCACTTCACATTAATGTAATTATGGCTATCGACAGCGGTGTGATCTTTTACAATGAATTATGATATTGCTGTATAGTATCACTCATTTGTAAAAACATACTTGTACTGCACCCATACTATGAGATTTTTTTTTTTGTAAATTTTTAGTACATACTGTTATTCGTAAAAGACGATTTTTAAATGAAGTCTACTGTATATAACCATCACTAAATTTCTAATTCGTACTCAATACATTCTGTTTTTATTTTAACTATTACTTTACTTGGTGTAAAAGCATTTCAGTTAATATAATTTATATATGAATAGATTTATTGACACTCATTTACATAAACTAGTTGGTAATAGTTTTTATTAATCGATTTTTCATATAAATGAACAGAAAACTGCTATTTATGGGCAATGCAAATGCAATTTCATCAAAAACGGTTGATCCCTGAAGGGGGAGGCAGAGGCATATTAATGCGCCCTCATTTCGCCAGTTACATTGTTTGCCCCACGTAATAGGTGGCGAGCCTATTGCCACTTACCGGGATTTGCCAGAGCCAGGTGCACCACTTGCAGGTGAGGTTGGAATCCTTAGATCTTGGTAGGATTTTGAGATCAAAATGATTTTATGAGCCAGAATGAAATCTTAAACTTATTAAAATTTGTTTATTATATCGCCGTAAATGTGCAGTACATTGTGTGATATTATGTTCGTCTTATACGATGGAGTTTTATTAAAATTGTCAAGGCCTAATGTAAGGCGATTAGTCCACTGCACCGCGCCCCCTCGCGTGGCGTATCTCAGTTCATATAGAGAACCCGTAAATTGTTATAATTTGCGGCGCATAATGCTAAGACCTTAGATGCGCAGTACAATAACGGGTCTCAATCGAAGGAGGGGGGGGGGGGGGGCGTTACTATAGCAACGCCGCGACGCATTGCTCGTATGAGTTTAGTCTCTTTATTTCCCTTTCTTCCTCCTGTCTAAGATTCTAACTGCACAGACGTAATTTTAAAATAATGTATTAATATGTTTTACTATGCGAAATTACATTGGAGAAGCAAGTGATGGTTTAAAGTAATCACGTCGTTTTTGATCACATCCTTCCACTTGGTTACGATCCTGGAACACACTCCTAGCTTCAGTAACTTACTCATTAGCCTTCTCAAGCCCGTCGGTTTAGGGTACTTTCTATAAAACTGGCTTTGGTCATGGAAGGTCTTACGTGGTCTTCCCTTCCCAACACTTCCATTCACTCGTCAATCATAAATCACTTACAAATGAACTAAGTGATTGATGATACTTTCATTTACCTCTCAGCATGATCAAAAACCATCTAAGCATACCTTTCTCAATTCTTGTCTCTACATCTTTCACACCAGCATCTGTCCTTATCACTTTATTTAATATTCTAATCTTATCACTCAATTTCACACCTAGCATACTGCCCTCACCTGTACTGCAATAATGTTACTTTCATGTTTTCATTTTGCCATCCATATTTCCGGTGGTTTTCTAACACGTGAAATTGCTATTACGACGGAGCGAGATTCAGTGGGCTAAACTGTCTATGTAAAAGTAAGTAGTTTCGTTTTATATGCGCGCGCGCCGGTTGATGCGACTTTTGTGTAAAGATTCGTCCTTCAATGTTTATGTATTGTAATTTTTGTGAACTTTTCTTTTATGTAATATTCGATTTTATTGTTATGTTACTTTACTAGGATATTATAGAATATTATTATACATTTAATATTTGTTTTATTTTAAAGTAGCTGACTTGGTTAATTTCATACCGCCTAAATTCGAGTATCGTCTGATTATTTGGATATCTTTCAAATTTTTTAAATTATGTGAATCATACAAAAATACTTTTGAATCTTCAAGCCTTGGATAGCATGAAGGACCACTGTTTTCCAAGACATTAAGGTTCAGCGGAGACAGAGAAGAGCGAAGTGGAGAGGATTTTTATAACCCACTCGAAAATCAACTTTAAAATTATTACAATTGTAATTAATTACCCCTTGTAATTAAGGGGGCTCCCGCGTATCGTCGAGGACGCGCCAACATTTTTTGTCAGGTTCAAGCATGTATGTACTTTATTTTCATAACGTTAAAGTTGATTATCGAGTGCGTTATATAAATCCTCTCCGCAGCGATCCTCTCTGTCTGCGCTGAGCCTTAGGTGTCTAACTAGACCATGGTGGGTATCACATTATAGTATTGACTAATTTTAGTCAAAAGCCCTAAGTATACGGGGGGGGGGGGAACTAAGAGGGACCGGTGGAGGGTGCAATGGGCAGTGGGGGCAGGAGGCCCTCTAACCATAGACTCTCCCAAAAGTCGGCTGCACAAGGAGATAGCAGGGGCGCGTCCACAGCGGCTCTCTGATACGCCTTAGTCGCCTTATACCATGTTTGTCCAACATGGTCCCGACTCCCAAAGTCCATCAATAAGTCTGGAGACATTCACGGCAAACTTACAAATCTGCAGTTTTTATATATTTGACATTTCTATTTAAAAATGCAAATGTTTGAAAATATTCTCACACCTAAGTCTATACAAGTTTGTTTGAGAATTTATTAACCTATAATGTGATGTCTACTGTAAGGTAATACCATATAAATTGACAAAATAACTGCAGAACACTACATAATTAAATATAAATGTCCACAACCATACGTTTTAGTCATACTCGATTTCTTGATCAGCAAATTTGTGTTAAATAATTATTTTTCTACAGATAGCAGGTACTGTTGATACTAAAAAGGACCCATATTATAATTTAAAAGTCTTAAGTTGCAAAATAATATAAAAAATAATCACGCCTTCTTCCCCGAAGAGGTAGGCAGAGGCACATTATACGCCCACAATTCGCCAATAGTGTTGTTGCTTCCACGTAATAGGTGGCAAGCCTACTGCCCCTTACCGGGAACTATGATATTGCCAGGGCCTTGTCCGTTTATCGGCAGATGCACCACTTGCAGGTGAGCTTGACTTGGGCCCCAAAGATGATGAAAGGATCCCTGTAGGTACACCTACTTCGACAGTAAGTCCCTACTGTAGATACAAAACAGGATCCAATTTTAACTTCACAGTTTGTAAAATAAAATACAAAACATATATTTTTCAATTGGTTTAAGTATAATGAATAAGTATATAGCGCTTTTAGAAATTAACGCCTCTAATAGTCACTCATTCTGTAGGGCCTCAAATTTTATGCTTGTTGGTTTATAAAAGTACCTTATTTATTTATAAAGTATATTATACTAGCGACTAGCCCTAGCTTTGCACAGGTCGCATGCTCATAGGAATAGTTACCTTTATTACATAATTACAGAATGTCTCTATATAGGCCGCCCGTACCTACCACCGCCGCAACCATAATTCTTCGACTTAGCGTAAGTTTATACGTTTGATATCTTCTAAAGTACTGATCGAAATTACATGATGTAAAAGACAAATTTAATCTATGTTTAATGCCCAAGCTTACTAACATGTTTATTTGGATAAGAATCAATGCTTTACATACTTAAAATGGCGTCGTAAAAAAGCCATTATTTCTAGTAAGAAGTAAAAGAATAAACGTGGTTATTGTGGGTTATTCTTGAGAGATAGACATATACCATCACGGACTTTTTTGTGGACTTTTATAAGTTGTACAATACTGTAGTACATCATTTTGACCACTCTCGTAGGGTTTGGCCAGCATTCGCAATATAAGCGAATAAAGTGAGTTGTTTTACAACATCACATTGGAAATCTCAAAAATTTACAGTGTTCCGCTACTATATTGTGCATGTATTATACATATAAATCTTCCTCTTGAATATGTCTATATATTTAAGAAAATCGCATCAAAATTCATTGCGAAGTTTTAAAGATTTAAGCATATACATACAGACACCAGGAAGCGACTTTGTTTCATACTAAGTAGTGATTACATAATTATAAGTAAAAAAAAATCCCTGCAAAACAATTTATTTGTAGGATTAAAACTATAAACTAAATATTAGATTTTTTTAATTACATTATTGTTGAATATTTTGAAATTACTCCTGTATCTATAGTCGTTTATCAATTGAATAATAGTTATAATAATCTTTATTTGCACAAAAATAAATGTGACAAGGATATTCGTAAACTATGGCTTCTGCACCAGGCCTGTATTGCAGCAGGCAAAATATAATTATATATAATGTAATATTTATATGTATTAAGCTAACACATATAAATGTTTATGTATAAGCTACTTAGGTATTGGGTATAAATAGTATTAACTACGTATTAACCCCATACCTAAGTAAAGTAGCTAGTGAGTACAAGAAGCGGGCAGGGCTCCTTTGCACTTGCGCGATGACCGGGACCTTGACCAAGCCAAGCCCCCGCGCCGTGACATTGACAACACTGTGACCTTGGAGATACGCTGCTGATAAATACTATCAAACCTCTCTTAAGTCAGTATAATACAAGAAGTTCCTACTATTTTTATGTTAGCAAAGTAAATAATTTGTGACTTGTGACATATTACGTAAGTGCAATTTTCAAATCGTTTTAAGTGTAAACATACTGTGAATTGATCCGGAGCTTTGTGCGACCTAGATAAGCAAGATTGACCTTGACCCGAAAATATAGGTAAGTGTAAACTTCATATTACCAAAATACGTTACACACCAGTCTACTCCTAGCAAAATTATGTATGCAATATTACAGATTTGTAGTTTTAATGTTAGTTAAATGTGTTAGGAGTATATGAATTGCAGATTAAGTTCTTCGTAAGTATTTAGCAGATGAAATTTCAGATAGTTGTAGTTGCAAGCAGCTATTTATTAACATTAATACTACTTACTACATGTGTTTTGTGGGACTATAATACGACTCCGTTAGACTATCTGGATTTATAGCGCTTTCTTTAGCGGCAATACCTATGTCTGGATGTCTGGCACTGCGTGGGTGTTACTTTTATATAGATGAGATAGGTACTAGTGACCCCAAAGAAAAAAACAATTTATAAATATGAAATTACCAACAACCAAGGATGCCGAAGACCGTGAGAAGTGGAAAAGATGATGATGAACATTTGCGAAGAGGAAATTTAAATTCCTATTATAGTTTGTCAATTAATTCTACAAAATAGTCACAAAATTTTAGAAAATGATTATTAATATATGAAACAGCGATTTTTTTTTAATTGTCGAGTCATGAATTTCTCCTAACAGCTTTATACAAAACACAAGTAACTCTAATTTGAATGAAGCTTGACGAAGATAATTTATGTTACAACGTACATGCATACGATCACTCCTGCTTCCACTGAGGGGTAGGCTGAAGCATATTATAGCCGCCATTATATCCGCCAACAATATTGTTGGTCCCACGTAATAGGTGGCGAGCCTATTACTGTTTACCGGGAACTTTCTATTTGCCAGAGCCTCGTCCGTTGATCAGCAGGTGCACCACTTGAAAGTATTGTTGGCTAGGGCTCCTAAGATTTGATTCATGCATGCAAAAAACATGCAAAATAACAAAAAAATTCCGAGCCACCGCTCTGTAAGAAGAACTCACAAAAAACTCACAGGCTATGCTCTTTTAAATTATCGGATTAACAAGGTCATTTAGATTCGTAAATTTTTAATATTCATTGGATATATATTAAACGTATCATCTGTATCATGTATTCTTGTTACGACGGATACGTACGTCAGGGTTACATAATTTATATTATTATTTTAAATATGTATCGTCGAGGAACTAAAAATGTGTACGGAGAAGTATGAACATGCCTCATCTTTAAGTAAAATATCATTGATGTGAACTTATGTGATATCACCACCATACCCGCTAGTTTTTGAGTTTTGAATTTCACAATAGAGCTCATTGAGCCAAACTTAAATAAATGATTTCATAAATCAAATTAAGATAATATTATTCAGATCACCAACAGGATTACATTACAGCTTGTTAAGTAACAAAGCAAACATGATTACAGCTAAACTTAAACTTAATTAAAGGTGACAATAATTTATTGATTCAGGCGTTACTTTGCGGAAATCTATTGTTAACAAGTGATGGATTAAAAATATCTTTGTTCCTATTCCCGCCCAACTATTACTTCCCGAAAAATCGAGAAACTATTCAACACGACACGTGTTCCGCCCTTACACAGGGCATCTTCAGGTAAGGTCAGGAGCCTCAGAACAACGATGTCTTCACGGCCAACCATGAAACGAGAGTCCAGATTTTTCGGGAAATTACAGCTGCGCGGGAATTTTTACAAATATATTTTTAATCCATCACTTGTTTTAAAGGTGACAACTACATGCTTATGAAACTAGAACAATACTGATATCCTAAAAAATTAAGTAAAAAGTTATTTATGTCATTACATAAATTTTAAAAAACTCGTCGTATCCTAGCATTATCCAGGTTGCCCTAAACTTAAGCTTAGGGCCCAGGGTCTGCTCACTGGTTTACCCAGATTTGTCTGAATTTCAGTTATTACGTGGAGCGACTGCCGTCTGACCTCCGCAACCCAGAGGGAAATATCATTATATGGTTAAACCAGCTGTCATGCTGTTAGGAGGCACTGACTTCCTAATAACGACTGCCATAGATGTTCATGACAGCCGGGACCAACGGCTTAACGTGCTTTCCGAGGCAAGGAGCAGGCGATAATTACGCACATAACTTCGAAAAGTCACAGGTGCGCCACCAGGGTTTGAACCCGAGAATCTTAAGGCAAGGTCTCGCCACTGAGCTACCGCCGCTCTATATAAATAAAAAAAACGAATATTACAATGAAATCACGAAGCTTAGATTCACTTACATGCAAAAAATTAAAAATTAGGTGTAAGTGAATCTAAGTGCCAGTTCCGAGCCACCGCTCCGTGAGAAGAACTGACAAGAAACTCACAGGCTATGCTCTTATAAATTATCAATCAAATAAAACAATACGGAACAGTGAATATTTGAAGATATTGAAAGGGTCCCCAGAAGCCGTAACCAATAAAGTATCACTAAGGGAACCTTCCATCACAGTCAAGTAAGTATGTATTGTGAAACTGAGCTGAGCCTGTACAATAAGGGATGGTCACAATGATCTGGTTGACTTTTTATTTTAATTTACACAAATACAAGTTGAAAATGTTAAACCCAAGCTTGTTTATCTGACAAGTAATCATTAACAGCATAATACCCCTTTTGAAGAAATTGCTTTTTAATCCTTTAACAGGCAGGGCACGTTAAAAATATTCATTGGTGTTCCACCTTAACTTAAGCGCATAAGGTTCAATTTATGGAGGTCATATATTGACCAATGCTTGGTAAAGGGTTACCTACAGTTTTAAAAGTTGGCAATCGTAGGTCCTGAGGAACTTTATCATGAAATCTGATACCATTACCCAAAAATGAATTCTTTATTTGGTTTTGTGTAAAGAAGTATTAATACAAATACAAAATAATTTATTTGCTCAAACATGTGTACTTAACAAAATATGGTATTACAATAAAGTCTTTCGACCAAGTCTCAACATATTTACCATTTTGTGGTATGCAAATGTCAGTTTTATGATTCCCCATTAAATGTCAGTATAATTATTTATGATCAAAAATTAATTATCTCAAAATTACACAATAACAATAAAATTAAAATATATTACAAGAAAATGATGTCAACTAAATTAAATTACAAGAAAAAACGGGGTCAGTAAACACCTATTAACAATTAGTGTATCGGTCAGAAAATCGCTTATGTGATAGTAACATTTGTCTAACAGTAATTTTTTCTTGAATAGTATGTATTGTCAAATTTTGTTAAATTTTGTTACGAATAACGATTATTTTGGTTCAACACGTGACCTCTGTTTAATCCAAAACTATGGCATTAATTTGCCTAATGAGGTAATTGTTATAGATTGTTCACAATTAATGTTAGTTTCCTTCGGCGTCGTAAGGAAAACCGCATCGCTATCAGTATGGGTTTTCCTGTTCGAAATAAGGAAGGTCAAACTGGCATAGGAACTGTATTTGTGTAACGGTAAATTTTTCATGTTAATTTTAATGAATATTTATACGAACATATTATAATCACGCTTGTTGTCCACAAGGGGTAAGCAGAGGCAAATTATACAAGCACATCGCCAATTTCGCCAAAATTATTGTTGGTCTCACGTAAAAAAAATGTTTCGTTTTCTGTGAAACCAGTAAAGTTTAGAGAGCGTCAGCGGCAATTTTTTAATAAATTAAGTTTTTTTTATTAATACACAGGAAACACCTAGGCTAGAACAAATTTTCACAATCATACACACAAATATTTGTATTGTGTGGAAATCGAACCCTTGACATGAAAAGCGGTGCAGTGTGGAATAAGTTTATTTGTTTGAATTACTTTTTAGGGTTCCGTAGAAAACAAGGAACCCTTATAGTTTCGCCATGTCCGTCCGTCCGTCCGTCCGTCCGCGGGTTAGCGCAGAGACTATTAACATTAGACAGCTGAAAATTGGTGTGGGTATACATATTAATCACGTCGACAAACCTGTAGAATAAAATTTTTAAAAATATTGTTTTGTAACGTACCTCCCCTACACGTAAAGTAGGAATGATTTTTTTTTCTCGAGTCTATCTTATCATGTTGGGTATCGTTAGAAAGGTCTTTCAAAAGTAATACCAGTTTCTTAAAACCATTTTTCGATTTAGGGATCCGTTTTCGAAACATTAAGCTTTAAAGTGGAAAAAATTGATAGAGTTCAGTATCCGCCCCCCCCACCAGGTAAACGGTACTTTCAGAGTGGCTGAAAAAATTCACAATAGTAGTATATATAATGAAGTTAAAAGGAAAACTATCACGGCTAAGTAGGCTTTACTGGTTTTCGAGTAATGGACGACAATCAAATAAATTTTTGTATTAAATGTATTAAAATTTCATTCATACCGTTACTACGGTATGAATGAAATGATATCTATCGGGGAATAGCTGAACCTGTTCATATAGCGACATTATGGCAAAGGGTGACTACGGAACCCTATATTGCGCGTGGCCCGACACGCACTTGGCCGTTTTTTTTTCTTTTGTACTCTTTTAGTTTATGGCAAGAGGTTAGTGTGTGGTTACGATTGTAAACGATGTACATAGATGTGTAAATAGAACAAATATTTCGTTATTATTTCAACTATTATTTTGCTCGGCCATCCCATTTAGAAATACCTGACCACGCTATATCAGTCGTTAATAAAATCTACATCATCATCATACATACATACATTCAAGCCTGTTTACCCGAAAGGGTAGGCAGAGGCATATTATACGCCCACACTTCGCCAATTATATTATCGGTCCCACGTAATAAGTTGCGAGCCTATTGCCGCTTGCCGGGATCTGTTAAGTTCGCCAGAGCCTCGTCTGTTGATCAGCAGGTGCATCACTTGCAGGTGAAGTTGGCTTTGGCTCCTTAGATGTTAGTAGGATCCCTATACATCAGCATTATCCTAGTTTTAATCCCGGTTGTTGCCCTAGACTTCTGCTCACTGGTGTTACCAGATTTGGGCTCCCTGGTGTAACCAGACTTGGCTGAATTTTAGTTATTACACGTGGCGACTGCCGTCCCACCGCCGCAACCAAGAGGTATAAAAATATCCCATTAAATGATATAACTACACTGGCAGCAAATAAACCGGGCCACCCGCTACCTTGGAACTTTGATTCGATATTCTCAAAAAGTATAAACCTTGATTTTAAGATTTGACGTTAGAGCAGTGAGGCAATGTACTCTTTACTGATGAGACCAGGGTGAGTCTACAAGGAAGAGATCGACGTCAGAGAGTTTTATACGCACTTTTTGTAGGTGTAAGTTTGATAGTTGTGAGGTTGATACTTTTTGAGAAAATCGAATCAGAGTTCCAAAGTAGCGGGTGGCCCGGTTTATTTGCTGTCCAGTGTAGTTGATACCAAAATTTGAAAGTTTGTGAGTATGTGTTAGTTGATCTTTACGCAAAGGCTACTAAACGTATTTAGTTGATATTTGGCACGCAAGTAGTTTATAATCATATCACCTTTCCCCGCTGTGGGTGGAGCGGGAGGGTGTGTCAGACTTCTACTGACTAAAAACCATCCATGTTCCTTCTTTTGAGCCTGCTACGTACCGAGGCCGCGGTAACCCTTTCGAACAGGGCCGCAACAAGTAGTTTATAACCTGGGTTACATACATATGATACTTTTTTCGGCTATTTCCACGGGAACAGGCGGATGACACCGCGTAAGAAAATAAATATGTTCCGATCTTTGTAACCCCTTAATTTCCACTAGGCTCCAAAAGATAAACAAATCCTTTAAAGGTCAATGTGTGCGATTCTACAATAAAATCCCAAGCAACATACAGCAATTGAGCCTAAATAAATTTAAATTAACAATAAAACGCAAGCTGTCTTCAAAGGGATATACTATTCTATCAAAGACTATATGGCAGATAAAAATGCTTGGGAATAAACTGCCGTTTCATACAGGCTATTCTAATATGAATGACTTGAAACATGAATATTGTTAATCTTATATTGCATTGTATAGCTTCACAGACAAATGAAGATTGTAATTCAAGTACCAAACCAATGGATAAATTTAAAAGAGCATAGCCTGTGAGTTTCTTGCCAGTTTTTCTTACAGAGCGGTGGCTCAGAACTGGCACTTAGATTCACTTACACTACATAATTTTTTGTTTTGAAATTGTTTTGTTGCATGTAAGTGAATCTAAGCTTCGTGATTTAATCTAATAATATTTCGATTGTTTTTTTAATATTTTAATTATGACGTTTTCAAGTACTATGTATAATAGTTTATGAAATATTTTTTTTTTACTTTACTTTA
Source organism: Musotima nitidalis (assembly GCA_949126915.1). NCBI lineage: Eukaryota > Metazoa > Arthropoda > Insecta > Lepidoptera > Crambidae > Musotima > Musotima nitidalis. The sequence continues at coordinate 1,512,295 of OX421434.1, read as the reverse complement.
CTTCTTTAGAAATATAGTTACTATGTGATATGAGGCGTCCTGCCTGTTTGTGAGCCGCCGTTGTGACAGAGATCGGGTATTTCTCTGGAAGCACGCCGCTGCAGTATCGCCACGCTTCCTGTTTCCTGCGGGCGATAACAGAGCTCCGAGGGATTTAGTGATGTTCCACACTCAAGCCAGACCCATTATTTGGGCTTTGATCGTGCATTGAGAGAAGCTTTACTTATTGGCTTTTAGAATTCAAGCCTCTAAAAAGGTTTGGCGGCCCCCGGGCACTTCCATCCGCCCGGTGGAAGATCTTCCCTTTGGTGGGAAGTACCACTCACTCTGAGCTCGAAGGACCGACCTTCGGTCTCTTCGTCTTAATTTTAGATGATTTTAAATTTAGGTCTTACGTGGTCGTGCACCTATAACTTATTGAAGAAATGTGCGTAATTATCGTTTGCTCCGTGTCCAGGAAAGCAGCTAAGCCGTTGGTCTCGCCTGTTATGAACATCTATTGCAGTCGTTTTTAGGAAGCTGTTTAAACTATGGAATGATGTTTCCCTCTGAGTTTTGAAGGTCAGACGGCAGTCTAGGGCAACCGAGATGGTAGGATGTGATGATGGTATTTAGATCTTAGGTACTTTGCAGAAATCAATTGTGAGCAATCAAAAGTTTAAGCCAAGAAGTTTGTGAGAGCATTCATGCATCGGTTGAAATCCCTGAAAATTGTATCACTTTTTACACTCGTCTCAGTGTTTGCTAAATATTTTTACATGAAGATTTACTGTGGAAGGGCGAGACAAGGGTCGTGCGTGTGTGTCGTGGGCCCTTTCGCTCTGAAGTTGTAGGATCAATTCCCAACCCTTAATATTTTTGCTAGTGAACTTAAGCAATTGTATAGATATGTATGTTTAATATGTTATTCTTTGTATATATATTATACATACATACGTAATATCACATTAATCGCCCACATTGCACCAGTTACTTTGTTGGTTCCACGTAATAGGTAGCGAGACTATTGCCGCTTACCGGGATCTTATATATTCGCCAGAGCCTTGTTCGTTGTTCAGCAGGTGCACCACTTGCAGGCGAGGTTGACTTGCGCTCCTCAGATCTTAGTAGAATCCATCTTAGTAGGATATTATTTAGTATACGTACAATGAAGTATTTACATAATTATGTTATGTGTCTAAATATGGGCAGCAGCGTAATCCTGCGTACTGGCTTGAAAATGGACTCAGCAGTGGACTATCTAGCCTCAGCACAAGCTCTGCTTATTTTGGAGCTAGAAGCACTAAGGCAGATGTAAACATTCTAATGAATTATTTATTTATATAACTTTTACAGTAGGTATATAAAAAATAATTTTCAGGCGTATGAGTACATCACTAGCCACCCTGCGGTCTATTCTATTTGTAACCGATGGACAGTGTGACCAAAACACTGTTTATAGCGAGTACGTTCCTAATTAGTAGCAATTATTTAATGTGGTGGCTTTCCTTGTAGATAAACGGGCGTTTATTAACCTCGACACACGCTCCAGAACAACATTCCCGAAGCGCCGATTACGAGGTGAGTACCTATATTGTATACATTGTAGTCAGCGTCATTAGTTGTTAACATCCAAAGCGCAGGTGCCGCGTGGTGCCGGCCCAGCATAGTGCCACTGCCTCTCAAGGGGAGTCGTAAGCGTCGACGAAGAGAAATGGTACCGAATGGCGGGCAGCAGCGTCATCCTGCGTACTGGCTTGAACTGCGATCGTCAACTCGCTTGCCCAGCCTGCTGATTATTGGCTAATGTGTATGTAATTTTTTGGGGAGGCAGGAGTTCAGCACTGGGGGCCTACCGCCGAATTCGATGGATTACCGGTAGTCCATCTAGATCAAACTTTGTTTACGTTCATTAATCCGTACCGGGGAATCTGCCGACAGCCACTTCTCATTCATGACCTTCAGTCCGTGACAGACCAATAGGTAAATGGAGAACGCCATTTTGTTTCGATTTCCATGAGTTCGGCGGTACGACAGAATCAATTCGAAATCCATTTTGCCTTATAATCGATTGCCATCGAACTCGGCGGTAGGCCCCCTGGACTTTATAAGGCTGATATGATGATCCAAAGGGCCAAGTTCGGGACACGTCTCTTTTGTCAAGTGTTATTATCGCTTTGGGGGCTACCGGCTGACGGTAACTGTGCACACCCATCGATTGTTTTATAATTTGGTATATTTATTGTTACATACATACATTAACGCCGTTTTCCCCGAAGGGGTAGGCATATTGTATGCCCATATTGTATGCCCATATTTTGCCAACTATTGCTGCTTATCGGGAGCTTTTATATTCAAGTGATGGATTAAAAATATCTTTGTCACAATTCCCGCGCTACTATAATTTCCCGAAAAATCGAGAAACTATTCAACACGACACGTGTTTCGCCCTTACACAGGGCATCTTCAGGTAAGATAGGAGCCTCAGAACAACGCTGAAACGAGAGTGACTTTTACTTTGTTTCGTCTTTGACTCTCGTGGCGTGTTGAATAATTTCTCGATTTTTCGGAAAATTATAGAAGCGCGGGAATTGTTACCAAGATATTTTTAATTCATCGCTTGCTTACTATATATTTTCCGCAAAGTAACGCCTGATTTAATAAATTATTTAAATAAATTAGCTATTATAATCCCTAGAGCCAATAACGGACAAACTTCTAAAGATATGACATCTTTGGTTGTTGACAATCGATTTAGTGTGGAGGAACTCCGCTCCTGAGTTCGTTTGTACGTTTCCACAGAACCAATTTTTTGTACTTATGTTAAACTTGCTATTACAGTTCTAAAACTAAGATTTTAAAATAAATTACGGCGATAGAGCTCTTTCGTGCTTCGAATGGCACGATAAGCCGTATGTTGGTCCAGGTTATTAAAATAATATGTGATAGTCACCAAGCCAAATTAAAAACCTTGACCCGACCAAAAATCCAACAACAGGACCCCACTTACCTTCGCCAAAGTGCACTGGGTCCGCATGATGGAGTTATGACTTAAAATCCTCTAACATAGGTTTGTCAAGAAATCATCATCATCATCATCTCAGCCCATTAACGTCCCACTACTGAGCACGAGCCTCCTCTCACATACCAAGGTGTGAGGGTATTGGGTCATACTCCACCACGCTAACCCAGTGCGTATTAGCGGAGGCAGGTGTATGGCGTCCTGCTGTTAGAATTTATCAAGCCGCCCATTAGGCCTCTAACATGGCTTAACGACTACCACATTTAGTGATAACCGGGACCAACGGCTTAACGTGCCTTTCGAAGCACGGAAGCGCTCGATATCAAATGCCACACAAACGGTCACCCATCCAAGGACTGACCTCTGTAAACTCTGCTGTACTTTGGTGATCGTTTCCGACCACCTAGTACCGCAGAGCTACGAGCGCTTCCGCAGAGCTTCGAGCGCTTCAAGAAATGCTTCTCCTTAATAGTGGCACGTTAATAAGCTGAGATGATGTTCAATTTCCTTATGTTATTCAAGGGCTTCCAACCTCCTTGAGCAGATCATCGATACATTGGGTGTTGGTGATAGTGCAAGTCCGCGTAACTAGCATTGGATAATTCCACGTAACTGAAAAAAATAGCAAATTTAAGTCATAATAAGTCATAAGCGCATAATTGTCGCCGAGCCTAAATTAAGTATATACTTTCAGAAAAACCTTTCAACAACACGAGGTAGAACATTTAAGTAATTATTTGCTAAGGATAAGAAATGTTCCTGATTCATCATTTCAGCCCATTAACGTCCCACTACTGAGCACGAGCCTCCTCTCACATACCAAGGTGTGAGGGTGTTGGGTCATACTCCACCACGCTGACCCAGTGCGGATTGGCGGAGGCAGGTGTATGGCGTCCTGCTGTTAGAATTTATCAAGCCGCCCATTAGGCCTCTAACATGGCTTAACGACTACCACATTTAGTGATAACCGGGACCAACGGCTTAACGTGCCTTCCGAAGCACGGAAGCGCTCGATATCAAATGCCACACAAACGGTCATCCATCCAAGTACTGACCTCTGTAAACTCTGCTGTACTTCGGTGATCGTTTCCGACTACTGAGCACCGCAGAGCTACGAGCGCTTATGTTCCTGATTACTGTTATTTTATTATAAATTATTAACATTATATACCTTTTTAATAAAGAGTGCTATCCCGCCGACAAACTAGAAAGCAGTTTGGTGGGTTTAAAATGTATATATAAGGTTTTAAGTTTCAATAAAGCATATTATTATTATACAGTGAGTAAAATAAGCCCAAATTTAGTTGAAAAAAGGAAGTTTTTTTACCTTCCCCTGTAAAACTAGATCTATTGCAGATACGCGGACTTTACGTATGGTAGTTTCGCGGATTTGCACTATCCCCGACGAAATATAGATGTTCCAGTTATGATAAAACAAATGACCGATGTGATGATGATTAATATTGCAACAGTAAATTGTGAAGACTTCTATGAAGAGAGAAGAGAAAGTCCAGTAATGGCAAAGACCTCGCCAGCTGCGGCTCATCGTATGGCAGTTTGCTGTGCCGTTTGCCAGCTGCCTAGCGAAGGGCAACAGGTGGCGGGGTCAAATCTACACTCACAGAAGAACAGCACCAGCTCAGCAAGAAAATACCTTCCTGCGCACTTTCATACTCGAGAAGACATAGGTATATGTTAAGAGGCTGGTCCCCGTTATTGGTACATGTTGTAGTCGTTAGCTTTAAAATAGTCCTAAAACTGAGGTTTAGGAAAAAAAATGTGTGGAGATACTGGAGATATACCAATGGGATTAGCGGACAGGAGAGGAGCAATGTTTTCTGCAATTCCATTAGTTAATCTTTGTCCATTTTAAGCGGAGCAAGGCAGTTCAATCTACAGGCAGTCGTACGTGTCTCCTAAACCTCAGTTTAAGGACAGACCTTTATATAAACAAAAAACTCTAAGCGCCATACACACAAAGGGACGTCGTGTCGTGTATTGTATTCGGTTTATGTGTGAGAGATCTAACATCTGCCTTTGCCAATCAAAACAAAATCAAAATTCAAGTTTGGCTCAATAGAGCTCTTATGAATGTCATACTTATAATGTCATACTTACAATCAAATACCCTGATTCGTGAGAGGAGGTTCTGGCTCAGTAGTGGGACGTTAATAGCCTGAAATTTCTGACAGAACCAGCTATTCTGTTATTCTGTGTTAATATTTCTGACAGAACCAGCTACCCTCTATAAATATTTCTGACAGAATCAGCTATTCTGTATGAATATTGTGCGCCGTCGATTCTAATCGTTCCCACATATAATATATCAGCATGATGATAAATCAGCCTCTAAAACTCAAGGTACCATGATGGATGGAGAACAGAAAAGAAGAGACGATGGAGCTATTTCTTATTTAACTTATTTACGATAAGTAATAAGAAATTACTTCTACTATCAACTGAATACTACTAAGAATTGAATCACTGACTACGAGTGGAGGTGCAGCTTTCCAAAAAGGCATTTAATTAAGTTTAATTAAAGTTGTATTTATTGTGTCGTGCTATCAAAATATTTATTGTGTGATAATTTATTGATACAGGCGTTACTTTGCGGAAATCCATTGTAAGCAAGTGATGGATGAAAGCTATCTTTGCAACAACTCCCGCGCAACTTATAATTTCCCGAAAAATCGAGAAATAATTCAACAAAAGTGTTTCGCCCCTTACACAGGGCATCTTTTGGTAAGATAGGAGCCTCAGAGTAACGATGTCTTCACGACCAACGCTAAAACGAGAGATCAGATTGGATTGTGTGAACGACCATTTTTTTGACACATGTATTTTTTTCTTTTGTACAAATGTTGAACTTTTTGCGTGCCTTATTTGCGACGAGTCCGGCAAAACCATTTTGATTGCACCGGGCACTCTGAAATTTGCGATATGATTTCACTTTGGCTATGAATATATACAAATTTATATATGTTAAAAATTGTTTAGTTATATTAATTATAAAATAGTGGTCAATTTGTTCGACAAAAATCATGCTGCACATGGAGTTAGAAAACGCAGCAGCATTTTTTGCTAGACCTATAGGTACTTTTATACTTTTTGGTATTAAAAAGTAGCCAAGTTACTTATTATATAAATAACAGAAGATTATTTATTTGCCACTGAAAGTCTTGTCAAAATCAGTATTGCCGTTTCAGAGATATTTGTAAAAAGAAATTTTCCTAAATGAGCCACATATTCATATGCATTTAGTAAAAAAGGGTTTTTCAATACTCAATACTTTCTTGATTTATTGCATTCCATAATTTACAATATTGATAGTGTCTATTAGGTTTATTTACATGTACAGTGTCTATTACAGTGGCTGTGGCTGTGACACTCTTCAAATAGTTACTTAAATATAATGTATCTGTTTTCTTTTGATGTTGTCACAGAATAAATTCTTTTTCTTTCTTTCTATTATTTTTTGTGATGATACTGTATTCATTTGATAATTGTAATTGCTGTGAGTTGTTTTTCATATATTATGTTATTTTATTTTTTGTGAGTTGTGCACTATCAATTTTGTTTTATTTTTACCAAGGTTGCCTGGAAGAAATCGCACTTAGCGTAAGGCCGCCTTTGCCCACCAGTTAACTTTATTGTTATTGTAAGTGTTAATATAATTTTGTGTGCAATAAAGTGTTAATTTTTCTATCTGTATAGATTTTTGTTCTAAATGCTGTAACTTGTAACCCATCTAAAGACTGTATCTCTGTAAATGTTTCAAATTAAACTAACCAGCAATCAAAAATGAAGAGATCTATAGAAGAACAAATGTCAGCGACATCGCTCACCACCATTTTAATTAAAATAAAATAAATGAATTGGAATTTCGTTGCGAAATCTTCGAACGTCAAACGTAAAAAATAATCAGTCGACAAATTGTTTCAGAAACAGAAAATACGAATTAAAAAAAAAATTGTAATATTTCTGTAATTTTACAGCAAAACTTTCAATTAATTAAAAGTTATCTGTGGTTTCGTGCATCTTGGCAAAATGAAGCCGTAATCCAAGACTCTATAATGAGTAATTAACTGAGAGACCCGTTTAGTGCGGGCAACAGCCATTCTTGAACTTTACAAGGACGAGCTCATGTTTCCTGACAACTATTGTTTCATCGAAGCGTTGCTGATGCTCAGACAACGAATACAGAAGATCAGCATAGATAATTAATTTAATTTTACAAAAGCTACGTACTACATATATTGCAATCTAAGCAATAATTGTAAATTACATACACACACAAATTACATAACAATAGGCAAAACTATTAAAACAATTAGCATTTAAAAAAAAATACTATGAAAAACCTCAAATAACATTAATTATAAAATTAGATATATTTTTGTGAATGTAAGCGTAGGGTGACTTCTCTTTTTTCCTACTTGCCGTGCCCTACAGGGTACATAAAGGGTCCGCCATCTAAGGTTTTTTTTTTCAACTAGTGCTTATTTCGTGAATGGCAACACTTAGCTTATGTCTGATTTGACAGTTAATTAGTTTTATCCTTCCGCTGAACGAATATGGTTGTGTATACGCTTGAACAACGCTGGGAAATATTGCGACATTACTTTGAAAATCATGGTAATGTTGCAGAATGTGTACGAAAAAATCATCTTTTCAGATGAAGCTCATTTCGATCTTGTAGGGTATGTTAACAAGCAAAATTGTCGCATTTGGGGCACAGAAAACCCGCACGCATTCACTGAAAAACCGATACACCCAAAACGAGTCACTGTTTGGTGCGGATTTTGGTCCAGAGGCATAATTGGGCCATTTTTCTTCGAAAATGAGCAAGGAGCGGCCGTTACAGTCAACGGCGATCGTTATCGGGCCATGTTGAATGAATTTTTGTTTAAAGAAATTGAAAATGAGGATATTGGCGACATTTGGTTTCAACAGGACGGCGCTACGTGCCACACAGCCGACTCTACACTCGATGTTTTGCGCCCTGTTTTTGAAAATCGCATCATCAGCCGCAGAACTGATGTCGTTTGGCCACCTCGGAGCTGCGATTTGACACCGTTAGACTATTACTTGTGGGGTGCCGTCAAAGATAAGTGTTACGCCGACAAGCCAGAGACAATTGACGCTTTAAAGGACAATATTCGTGAAGCCATTGGTGAAATACAGCTGCACACAATCGTTAAAGTGCTTGAAAATTGGACTGATCGTGTAGGCTACTGCATGGCCAGCCGAGGTAGCCATATGAATGAAATTATCTTCCATCATTAACCGGAAAGATTGTACTTTCAAATAAAAAAAGAAATTTGAAAAAATATTCAGTAGTTTTTTTTTCATAGCATTTTCAAAAAAAAAAAGTTATTTGGCGGACCCGTTATATGTATTTTTTCTAATTATAGCATATTTATAACTTATGGAGTGCAATAAATTTATGAATATGCAGTCCAATAAATGAGTATGCTTCACACCAACCTAACCATTCCTGATGGCCTTTATAATAGGTTGGGGAAAAAGTCTTTTCGTATTTTTGTATGAAAAGTCAAGACATTTTTTTCAAAGTTTATTTACATTTATTTACAATATATATGTACCGTTTTGTTGAATAACTTTCTGCCATTTTGTGGGCAGAGACATTATCCCGTTACTGTAGAAACTTTGGGACTTCTGATCAAAAAAACGGGACAAATAGTTTTGGCAGTCCTCTCTTGAGGTCAACCTTACAGAACCTAAAGAATTCTGCAGAGACCGAAACAGGTTAAAATCTGAAGGCGCAAGGTCAGGGCTATATGGTGGATGCACTAGGACCTCCCAGTCGAACTCTCTTAATTTTTGCTGAGTGGCTAAAGATGTGTGTGGTCTAGCGTTATCGTGATGAAAGACCACACCCTTCCTGATGATCAATTCCGGCCGTTTTCTCTCGACTGCTTCCTTTAATCTCATCAGTTGCTGGCGGTAAAGATCAGAATCGATGGTTTTGCCGGGCGGTAAAAGCTCATAATAAACAATGCCCTTCCAATCCCACCATACACACAGCATCACCTTATTTCGTGTTAGGCCAGGTTTGGCCACAGTCTGTAAAGCCTGGCCAACTTTCGACCACGACCTTTTTCGCACGTTCTTGTCGTACGTGATCCACTTTTCATCGCCAGTTATCAATCTCTTCAAAAACGGCTCGGTTTCATTACGTCTCAATAATGAATCGCAAATGAGTACACGGTTCATTAAGTTTCTTTGAGTGAGCTCGTGTGGCACCCAAATATCGAGCTTTTTTGTATAACCAGCTTTCTTCAAATGGGTCAAAACTGTTTTGTGGTCAATTCCCAGTTCTTCAGCTACATCGTAACTACTAATATGCCGATCTTGCTCCACTCTTTCAAAAATGGCGTCCATTTTATTCGTAACAGGGCGACCAGAGCGAGGTGCATCTTTAACATCAAAATTTCCGGACTGAAAACGTTTGAACCAAATTTGTGCTACTCTTACTGACACTGCATCAGGTCCATAAACATCACAAATTTTTTTCACTGCTTGAGTTGCATTTTTGCCTTTTTTATAATAAAATTTTAAAATGTATCGAATTTCTTCATTAGATTCACTCATTTTTACGGAGAGAAAAAACAAATGAAAATTAGCGGGAAACAACTTTTTTTTATTTTTTTCTTTTCTTTATAATGGAACCTTTTTAATGTTACCAAAACCAGCCAGACACAAATAGTACAGTCAAAAAAATTTTATAATAAGTTTATACCTACGTTATGCGAAAAGACTTTTTCCCCGACCTAATATATACCGTTAATAGACCTCCGAGTCTTCTCCGGCAATGGCGTGGACATCATAGATGAATATAAGAGTTTCATACACAAGCATAAATAAAATTCATTTGCCTTTTATGGCTAGACCATCTAGGTATCAACGAGCTATTAGCGCTACTAAAGCTCGTTGATTTCAGGTCGTATGAGGTGGTGGTGGCAATGGCATACCCTACCAGAAATTGAGCCTCTGTATACCAGCAGAGAATCGAGAAGACAATAGTTACACAAACAGCCACCCATCCAAAGACCCACTTGTCAGGAACACTGAAAGAAAGAAAATAATTTATTCTGTGACACATGATACATTGGTTTATAAAAATACAAAAATAAAAATGAATATACACATGTGGCACCGAAAAGGCTTATACTCAGCATATGCCGAGGGGTCACTATGGCCCCGCGGCGCTGGTCTTCCGTACAAGCCTATAAATACTACGTAAGTTGGACAAACTTAAAACTATGCGCACCAAAGTTAAACATCAACATATAAATTTTGCATACATAAAACGACAAAACACCACTTAAACATACAATTTGTTAAAAATATATAATAATACGGCTATAACAAAAATCAAATAAACAAGAAAACATTAAAGCAAACGAGACAGCTAAATAAACTATTCTATAAAGCGAACGGAACGATCTCAAAGTTTTACAATTTCTAATAGGTGGGGGGATATTATTCCAGCATTTCGTGGCTGAATAACGAAGCTTCCACGAAATGCTGCTGAGACGTGTCTTGGACAAATAAGTCTAGATGGCATCCGAATCTTGCGATGAGAGAACATTAACTTGGAGTACAGGTAGGAGGGTGACCCAGTTTGTACAATGCCAAACAAGTGACGAGGGGGCTGAGTGGGGTAAGTATGTTTATCCGTTTTTTAGTATCCATAACACAAGTTCTTAATGATACTTATCTTGAAACTATATAATTGGTGTAATTGTAAGAGAGAATTGATTAATTTATAAGTGGGCAGGGCACATAGCACGTAGATCTGACGGCCGTTGTGGCAGAAAAGTTCTAGAATGGTAACCCTTCGACAGAAAACGTGGCGTAGAACATCCTGCCGCAAGATGGACTGACGATCTGGTAAAGGTCGCGGGATCACAATGGATGCAGTGCAGTCCGCCGACAATAGGTCAAACTGGAAATTTATGAAGGAGGCCTATGTTCAGCTGTGGACTTCTTTGGTCTGATGAAGATGATGATGATGACTCGGTGTTCTACGATATGCGTCGGTGGCATGTCAAGCAAAGCCGGACTTCTGGCATCTGTTTAAAAACTTTTTGTCTGTTTTAAACGTTTTCGCTGCCGGCTCAAGTTTTTCCTATTTCCTATGATCCCGGGTCTTTAAAAGCGGGGCGTGAAACGGCGTTTTAGCAGGCCGTCATTAGTGTATGCGCTTTGTATCGTGCTTATTTCACGGTATGAAGCACTTTTATTTTTTTCGGACTGCATCGACTGCTTGGCATCAGGCAGGATGTAGTAATTAACATTTAAAAAAATATCTCAGCACTTTGCTCAAAAACGATTTATAATCTTACCCATTGGAATGGAAGTCTGTAAATAGATACTTAGTATACATAGGAAAACATCCATTAAGTATGTACACACAAAAACAAAAGTATGTATGTATAAAAAGTAAAAAAAGTTTATACGTTATTTAGTATCCATAACACAAGTTCTTAAGATACTTAACTTGGAACTAAATAATTGGTGTAATTGCCAGAAATATCTATTATTAATAGTGTTATTTTATCTGTTTTAAACGTTTTCGCTGCGGGCTCATGTTTTTCCTATTTCCTATGATCCCGGGTCTTTAAAAGCGGGACGTGAAACGGCATTTTAGCAGGCCGTCATGAGTGGATGCGCTTTGTACCGTGCCTGTTTTAGGGTATGAAGCGCTTTAATTTTTTTTGGACTGCATCGACTGCTTACCATCAGGCAGGATGTAGTAATTATGACGTGTCATATAAAAAAAATCTCAGCACTTTGCTCAAAAACGATTTATCATTTTAGTCATTAGAGGTCTACTGCTATACATAGGCCTTCCCTGTTGTTTTCAATGTCAATCTATCTTAAACCTCATTTGCAGGAAGTTTGCCGTCTAAAACCATTTCTGCGAGTACCTACTATTAAGAATAGTATAACGACCAATATGGCGTTGTGGCTAGTATACCCGCACTCCAGTCCTAAGGTCGTGGGTTCGATTCCCACACTAGACAAATCTTTGTGTGCCTAAATATGAATACTTGTTTTAGTCTGCGTGTTTTCCTACCTATATCTTTTTTTTTTGACACTTACACCAATTATTTAGTTCCAAGATAAGTATCATTAAGAAATTATGTTATGGATAATAAATAACGGATAAACATACATAACTACTTTTTTTTGTAAATACATACTTAGTATACATAGGAAAACACCCATTAAGTATGTACATATAAAAAAAAGTATGTATGTATAAAAAGTAAAAAAAGTTTATACGTTATTTAGTATTCATAACACAAGTTCTTAAGATACTTATCTTGGAACTAAATAATTGGTGTAATTGCCAGAAATATCTATTATTAATTTATTAATAGTGTTATTTTATCTGTGCTGCGAGTAAAGTCACAGCCAGCCGCTAGTATCTTATAAATTATCTTGTTCCTCATACTCCATCGTTAAACTAAGAAATAAATCTTCGACTCCATCACCATAAGCAATAAATATTAATGACTGTAAGTGCTCAAGTACTTACTTGGGTTATTGTAAAAAATCTCGAAAAACACCAACTATTTTTAAAGTTTCCCCCATTCATATTCATATTCATTATAAATTGAGAGGCCACGCCATTGTGTTTGCTATATAATTAAAAAAAAATACTCCTTACTCATCCCAGCTTATAGTTATAGCACCGGTTTCAAAGTGCCCCCATCCGAGATTAACAGTTCCCGCACCACACAGCATGATCGTTAATGGTTTATTTTCTCTCCGTCCAAGGCCTTTAGGGTACCTTTCCACCAGATATGTGCTATGGAGCTATGCTTTGAAGATGCGAAAGCTAAGCTACGATACTATGTGACCGTTTCCACTGATAAGCTAGAGCGGGGCGAGTAAGATGTACACTTCCTGCTATATAAAAAACATAGCTTGGTTGAATACGTTTCCACCATAGCTATGCTATAAGAACCAAGAAATATAAATAGTGGATAGGGGACAGGGTGTCCCAGAAACGAGTTTTAAGCGGAAGTCTGGAGATAGAGCAACCTTAGGGGTACCCGAAGCCTGAGCCTGAGAAACTTTTAAATGCGAAAATAAAGTAAGTTGCATGTGGTAGAAATAGGGAATCAAAGTTTCCCTCCCGACTGGTCTCCACCTTGTCGTGGTGGGGGGGCTGAGTACCTCTCGGTAGGGCGCAGGAGGCGCTAGGGAAAAGGCAACACCCAGAGACCGACGACTCTGGGTGCCCTTAGTACTGACTACCGGAGGGGAAACTAAGAGGGACCTGTGGAGGGCGCAGTGGGCGGGCCAGGAGGGCCCGCTCAGCAGCGCCAGGAGGGTCTAGGCAGTGGGGGCAGGGGGCCCCTGCTGTCTAACCATGGACCCTCCGGGAAGTCGGCCACACACGCTATGGTCGCAAGGGGAGGTAGGAGGGGCGCGTCCACTGCGCCTCTCTGAGGGGGTCCTCCCGGTTTTGGTCCGGGGGACGTTGGCCGCAGGCGGGGTGTCAGAAGCTGCAACCCAGGTACTGGCCCTCGCCTCTTTCTCAACAAGCGGCGGGCGTCGTCGGAAGATTTTTAGTGGGTATTACTTGGCGGTCGTGTCTGCCGGTGGTGAGTCCCACACCCCCTTTCGATCCCCCTTTGGCCGGAAGGCAGTGCGTAAATGCATTTTGTTACCGACGTAAAAAAAAAAAAAAAGGGGTACCCGAATCAGCCCTGTGTATGTTCCCCGATTTTTTAAATTTTATGGGTTTAGGAATTACTTCTGAATCTTTGAGATTTGTTTTTCTATTTTGTAACTGAATCTTCATTACTTGTTCTTTTATAGTTAAAGTTAATAAGCTTCGTAACGTTAATGGAAATGTTAGTCGGAAATAAAACAATTGGGGCTTAACGTTACAAACCCAAGTAAATAAAATTTTGAAAAACAGACAGCATAGTGATTATTTTTAAATGTGTCATTTTCCACTTTGCTGTCTTAGAAGGCTAATTTTAGCCAAACTGGGTCATTAAGTACAACTTTTTTTTATCTATTACAAAAGTGAAAGTCTAGATAAGTCTTTAAGTTTTCTATGTAGCCATAAAATAACCTTACTTATATGTTATTAAATGTTCAAACATTTTAGTTATAATTCAATATTTGACTTTATATTAACATTTTAATATTTTCCATATAAGTGATAATTTTAATTATAACATAATTTATAAGACATTTTAATGAGATTCAATCACAAAATATAAATAAAGGGGATTATTACAAATCAAGATCTAAAGTTAAAAACTACATTTTTTTTTTTTTTTTTTTTTTTTTTTTTTTTTTTTTTTTTTTTTAAATGGCTTCGTGCGTCTAGCACATTTAGCCAGTGTCAAGTAAGTGATATATTAATAATATATAATTCATAGTAAATGAGAATGAGTCGTGATAAAGATGATAAATGGTAAATGACATACCCTCCCCTAAGCCCCTTGAGTCCTCAGTAAAGATGTGGGACTATACTGAGATCTCACATGGACTACTTGAGAGAAAATTTGAAAAGTGATGTTGCACTGTTTTGTTTGATTTACCAACACTCATGTACGTTCACAAACACTTAACGGTTAATAATCCACCGTTATTAAACATTAATGTTAGAAATATCACAAATTTTAGAAAATAAAACAAAACTGCAGACATGACGCTTCACTTTCCCGCCAAGAAGTCCTTAAAAACTACATAACACAACACTTTCATTTGATATAATGAAGACAGTGACAGCGCTAGTTTTAAACCTGGCTTAACTTTAAATCTCGTTTTGTAATAAGGCCATTTATTTATTATTTTTTTTAGTTTAAAAAAAAATTAAGCAGTTCTGGTCGAAAAAAAATAGAAAATAAATCATAACCGTGACAATTGGAAAAATTGGTTGCCTGTAAAGTCGGTATACGGGCGAAAGTTTTACGTGACAACGACTTTCAGTGGTAAAATAATTTTAATGTGAATATTCATTCGTATAGTAGGAAGAAGGATGAAATAATAGTAACAATTTAAAACATTTATTTATACAAAGAATTATATTTATGTCTGTCTCTCTCGCTCTTAGGCGGGCTAACCATGCCCGAGTGGAAGGGACGCGTACCTCTCACTCGCTCTCATTGTGAGCGCATAACGTGAGCGGAGCGTAACGCAGTTTCTTGAAGTGTCACCCGGCACACCAATTTATAAGACGTTGTCACGTCAAAAACCGTGTAAACTGTAAAAAATCGCAGAACATACATGGAAGTAATTCGGGTACCCCTAAGCTGCCATATCTCTGAACTTCTTCTAAAAACTGTTTCTGGGGCAGCCTGTATAACTCGTTTCTGGGACAACCTGTTAACGCATCCATAGCATCGCAGCATAGCACATCTTTGGTGGAACAGCACCCTTAAGATGGCTTGAGGTCAAGCGTTCGGGCGCATATGTTTTTTATTAAATAATTGTGGCTTTATGTACTTACCAATATGGGACAAGAAAACAAGTTTGTCTGTCTATAAAATTATTCTGTAAAAAATGGCACCTATAAATATATCCTTGTCTCTAGGGCTTAAAAAATATTATATATCTACATAAATAATAATAACCGAACTAGAAAAGTGTTTCGAACAGTTCCGCTACCCCGGCAGGGTTTTGCCACTTGCTCGCAATGATACCAATTTAGCTTAGTTCTCCACACACCAGCTCAGTCCATTAGGGGCGTCCATTAATTACGTAAGTCTAAAATAGGGGAGGGGGGGTCCGGCCACATCTCACCAAAGGGGGGGCGGGGGTCAATAAAAATCTCACGTCAACTTTTTAATTCAGAGAATATACATTTTTATACCACATTAATATTTTGTATTACAATATCAATACCGGTCATCATTCGTTATAGTGCACCTTAAACGTGGTATCATTATTCTCCTTTTATTTCACAGAAAAATGTAGTACATAGAAGACAAATCAAATACATTAAATTATTTAAAAAATATTGGGTAAATCTCACGTGAGGGGGAGGGGGTCCGACTACATCTCACCAAATCTCACCAAGGGGGAGGGGGGGGTCCAATTTTTAAAAAAACACCTCACGTATTTAATGGACGTCCCCTTAGGTGCGATGGCACTTCCTAATATGTCTACCAACTTTAAATATATAAGAGACATTTTAAAACGAATTAAGACAATGGTACGCTTATTCCGTACTAAAATCTCTTCCAGCTAACCCACAGTACGTGAAGCATGACATAAACAGTTAGTTTTCACTTTCTTTACCGCTTTACAGTAACAAATAATTATAACTACAATTGGAACCGAATTAACACGCACACACTGTTGACAAACAATTCTGATCAACCGATGTTACTAACCATTTACTGACTGATTAGATTCTTTTGCATTTACAATTCTAACTAATATTATAATTGCCAAAGTTACTCTGTCTGTCTGTCTCGCTTTCACGGCTGAACTAGTAAACCAATTTAAATAAAATTTGGTATACAAATAGTCTAAAGCCTGAGCCTGAAAAACTTTTAAATGCGAAAATAAAGTAAGGTGCATGGGGTAGAAATAGGGAATCAAAGTTTGTACGGAATGTTAACATTTTTAAAGCTAAAAGAGTAAACATATTAGCTAATAAAAAAAAATATTCTCTTGCAATCACACCAATTATTTAGTTCCAAGATAAGTATCATTAAGAACTAGTGTTATGGATATTAAAAAACGTTTTTTTTAAAATTGTAAGTACAAACCTGGGTGATGTGCAGGTATTCTGATCTTCACGCCATATCGGTCGTCAAAGCTGATATAAATATGATATTTAAAGTTACTTACACAAGATGCATGATATAATCGAACTTCACGAGGGAGAACTACTAATGCTATACAAAGTTTTATATATAGCGGACTCTTCTAACATTCTATTCACTCTCCAAAATAAAGAGAAATACAGCAATGGAAAAAAAAATATTGTCACGTAGGACAGAGATTCCACTTGCTTTTTTTCTGATGGAAAATGCTGTGGGTCGAACAGGAGTGTGTAAGACTTTAACTGACTAAAAACCATCCATCCAATAGTTTAGTGTTTATTCTTTTTAAACTTTTCATACTCGTATAACTTAAAATAAAAAGTTATTTTCTTCTTTTATTTTAAATCATGTGACTGCAGAACACATGTTTTTGTAGATTTGTCAAATTGTTTTACTACTAAGTACATATTCTTGTAACTGGCGGGAGAAAAAACTAACCTTGACGATTTTCTTGCCCGTTCTTTTACGATCAAGCTCCCGCCCGCAGTGAATGGGCGCGCTAGTTTTTAAGTTTTGACGTTCATAAGAGCTCTTTTGAGCCAAACTTGAATAAATAAATATGAATTTGAATTTAAAGATTTTGTGCTCTGCCTACTGCTTTCCTGTTCTCTCCTTTGCGTCGGGTTGTCTGACTCTTCTAACATTCTATTCACTTAAAAGGAGAATCCAAACTGTGATAATAATATAGTGAAACATACTTTGTGTACGCAATAAACCTTTTTTTCATTTTCATAGTTATCAGACGAATTTTTTTCTAGAAATTATGAAGCAGTGGACCGGTTATCCAATGTAGGTTCAAGGGCGAATGACTAGCGAGCGTATTGACGCTTACCGGGGGGATGTTCGCCAGAGCCTCGTCCGTTGATTGGCAGTTTCACCACTTGCAGGTGAGGTTGGCTTTGGCTCCTCAGATCTTGGTAGGACCCCTATGCACCTTATGATGTTATGAAAATTATCATATATCGGTTCAGAAGTAAACTCAAAATGCATATTTTAAACGTACAAAAATCAGTGACAAACAGCGCGGGGTAAATATTTATTATAATTGGATTTGTATTATTAGTATCGGAGTATCATATATAGTTTACATTTGCAATGTATTTATAAGTATAAGTAGATATAAGACAGTTGTATGTAATGTTTTTAATTTGTAAGTTGTTTTATTGTAATAAGAAACGTCGACAATGCCGCTTTGACTATAATTTTTATTTTTGTGTTCATTATTGCTTTTTGTAATTTTATTTTAGGTTACCGCAAAATATCATCGTCGTGGGTCACACTGCGACACATGCTGAGCGGTGACCTTTTTGGTACAGTCCAGTTAGTATATAAGTTTAGTTGGTAATTGTGAATTGTTTGTGTACCAAATAAATATATTTTCTTTCTTTCTTTCAAAATTCAAGAATTTTTTTATTAATAACTAGTTGAAGACTAGCTTGCTACAAGACAAATAGTTACTATATTTCGAAGTCCGATTTAGCGTGGAGGTACGTATACCTGCAATCAGCTCCTGAGCCGTCCTGAGGTCATGGGTTCCGTTCTCATAAAAAACAAATTTTCGTGTGCATAAATATAAGTATTGGTTCTGATCTGGAGGTTTTGTATGTATATTGAGTATGCATTTACAGAAAAGCGCACGTAGCTCCGAGGTGCTCGGTGGTCGGAAACGATCACCGAAGTAAAGCAGAGTTTACAGAGGTCAGTCCTTTGATGGGAGACCGTTTGTGTGGCATTTGATATCGAGCGCTTCCGTGCTTCAGAAGGCACGTTAAGCCGTTGGTCACGGTTATCACTAAATGTGGTAGTCGTTAAGCCATGCTATAGGCCTAAATGGGCGGCTTGATAAATTCTAACAACAGGGCGCCATACACCTGCCTCCGCCAATCCGCGCTGGGTCAGCGTGGTGGAGTATGACCTAATATCCTCGCACCTTGGTATGTGAGAAGAGGCTTGTGCTCAGTAGTGGGATGTTAATGGGCTGAGATGATGATTTACAGAAAAATATGCATAACACAAGTTTGTAATAATATTTATCTTGGAACTAAATAATTGATGTGATTGTATGAAAACAATTTAATTGATTGGCATCACTACATAGTATAAAACAAAGTCGCCTTTTCTGTCCCTATATCCCTATGTGCGCTTAAATCTTTAAAACTACGCAACGGATTTTGATGCGGTTTTTTCCAATAGATCGAGTGATTCAAGACGAAGGTTTATATGTATAATACATACATAATATAGTAGTGGAACACTGTCAATTTTTGAGATTTCTAATGTGATGTCGTAATTCAACTCACTTTTTTGCGCTTATATTGCAAACGCTGGCCAAACCCTACGAGATTAATCAAAATAATGTACTACAATATTGTACAAGTTATAAAATTCTTCAAAAAAATCCGCGATGGTATATGTCTATCTCTCAAGAATACCCCACAATAACCAATTTTATCTTTTACTTTTTACTAAAAATAATGGCTTATTAACGAAGCCATTTTAAGTATGTATGACATTAATTCTTATCTAAATAAACTTACGCTAAATCGAAAAAATATGGTTGCGGCGGTGGTAGGTATTCGCGGCCTATATAGAGACATTCTGTAATTATGTATTATACGTCACTATTCATATTAGCATATCACCCGTGCGAAGCTGGGGCGGGTCGCTATTCATACAATAATCACAAATGTGTGTGACCTCCTGCTACTAAAACCAATGTAGATAATTATACTCGTATCAAACTATTGATGACCGATATGGCGTGGAGGTCAGTATACCTGCACTCCACTCCTGAGGTCGTGGGTTCAATTCCCACACAGGACAAATATTTGTGTGCTTAAACACGTATATTTGTTCTGGTCTGAGTGTTTTCTATATATATTAAGTATGTATTTACAAAAAAAAGAGTATACAAGTATGTCTATCCGTTCTTTAGTATCCATAACACAAGTTCTTAATGATACTTATCTTGGAGCTAAATAATTGGTGTGATTGTAAGATGATATTTATTTATTTATTAGCGCGGCAATCTATGAGCGGCGGTAGCCAGGGGCGAGACCCATAGACTTCAACCATAGAAGTCAGTGCCTTCTAATATACTGACAGCTTGTTTCACCATAGAATGATGTTTCTGGGTTGCGGAGGTCAGACGGCTCGCTCCATGCAATAACTGTAATTCAGCCATATTGTTTTAAGGTAAACTTATACGAGTATAGCAAAGACCATGATCTTAGAACCTTAGACACGTAATCAGTGCATGAC
The DNA here is from genome assembly GCA_949126915.1 of Musotima nitidalis. Lineage (NCBI taxonomy): Eukaryota > Metazoa > Arthropoda > Insecta > Lepidoptera > Crambidae > Musotima > Musotima nitidalis. Next base: position 1,492,198 of record OX421434.1, on the reverse strand, counting down.
ATTCCAGATGTTATGCGTCAACAGAGCTATGGCAATGATCACAAATAAAATTCCTCTGTTCAACAATAATTAGTTAACTATAATTATGCACTATTTAAAAGAAATACCTACCTCATTCCTGGGAAAATACTACCCATACACCTCTTTCAAAGTCACATCCTTATGTTCCTGGGTTACGGCATTTACGTATCAAGATTGATCAATCAATCAAAGAATAATATTAATCCAAATTGAAAAAAAAATATCCATTTAAGTATAGTTGTTTGTATAAAAACCTAATAATTACTATCTGTAAAGAATATTTATACAGTACATCCAATAAAAAAAACATTTGGAATTGTGAAAGCTAGTAAGACCGCACTGCTGATTCAACCAGATTATAGATGATACTAGCTGTTTTGTGATGTCACATCTCAATCAATCTGATGATTAATTCTTTTTTGACAAACCGTCGCGTCAGTCCGCACTGGATCTTCGTGGATAAGTACTAAGGTGGACTTCTTGGCGGGAAAGTGAAGCGTCATGTCTGCAGTTTTGTTTTATTTTCTAAAATATGTGATATTTCGAACATTTATGTGTAATAACGGTGGATTATTAACCGTTAAGTGTTTGTGAACATACATGAGTGTTGGTAAATCAAACAAAACAGTGCAACATCACTTTTCAAAATTTTCTCTCAAGGAGTCCATGTGAGATCTCAGTGTAATCCCACATCTTTACTGAGGACTCAAGGGGCTTAGGGGAGGGTATCTTATTTACCATTTATCATCTTTATCACTACTCATTCTCATTTACTATGAATTATATTTTATTAATATATCACTTACTTGACACTGGCTTAATGTGCTAGACGCACAAAGCCATTATTTAAAATAAAGAAAGAAAGAAAGTGCTAAGGTGACAGGAGTTCAGGTTAATCCCTCTTACCTAAATTCGAGAGGCCCGTGCTCAATAGAGGTACGTTAGTGGGCTGGAATGATAATAATGATGTTATAACGCTAAGTTTATATAAAAAAAAGTTGCAAATAGATGATTCACTCACATTTCACGCTAATCATTTTACTTATGTCAGCACTTACTACGTAATACAAAAACATTGTCCTAAGGACTGCATACTTACTTAACCTGTGCCTTTAACATAACGATTAATGATTAACTAACATAAGTGGCTTGTTATTAACAATTAAGAATGTGTAATGGCATCGTTTAAAAAATTACCATCACATTAAGAAGATAAATGTTTAGAATTTATAAATTAACGCCTTAACGTAGTTGCCCCGCCTAGGCGCCAAATGGCTATTTTCCGCCGATAAGTAATTTAAAAAAAACAATCAGTTCTGTTTTGTCTGTGGAATCAAACGGCCGCGGGCGGGAAAATTTATAGTTTCGTCATTTTACCGTGTGGTAGCGCTACCGTAGCTTTATTATTTTCTTTCTTTTGTGCACAGAAATTTAATAAGTTTTATGTAGCTTGGGAGATTTCGCGCGCTCTCGGATCTGAGTTTGACGTGTTGTGTAGTGCGTTACACTGAAATCTAAATATCGTTGTTTAAATACACAGTTCTTTACACAACAGCTGAAAACAATTTAAAACATGTACAGGTTAGTAGAAGTTTATAACATTATAATAATGTGTATGTACGTGTTAAGATATAAACTAAAAGAAGTTATTATGTTAGATAATTTAATAAAAAAATCAATCTGCTCTATATCAATTTACTTTCCAAAAAAATTTAAATCCTTTTAGCACAATCTGTAGTATTTTGGAATTTTTAAACTGTCTTGACGACAATACTTTTTTTTATTTTTTTTTATTTGACTATACAAAATAACAAAACAATTTATTTCAACTTATTCATCATCAAGCTACATCATAGCGAATATAACACCTTTTTAAATATATATTATGTTTGTCATAAAATGATGGCATAATTAATCCTTGGTTAGGAACAGCCAGAAAGAATACCTATTTTACCCTATTTTTATTTACTGCTGTGCAACAACTTCACTTGGTATGTCGTTAAATAACTTAGGCATAAGATATTTTCTAGTCCTCTTGCCATAATAGTTATTTATTTATTTTATTTTAAATAATGGCTTCGTCCGTCTAGTACATTTAGCCAGTGTCAAGTAAGTGATATATTAATAATATATAATTCATAGTAAATGAGAATGAGTGGTGATAAAGATGATAAATGGTAAATGAGATACCCTCCCCTAAGCCCCTTGAGTCGTCAGTATATATAAGATGTGGGACTATACTGAGATCTCACATGGACTCCTTGAGAGAAAACTTTAAAAGTGATGTTGCACTGTTTTGTTTGATTTACCAACACTCATGTATGCTCACAAACACTTAACGGTTAATAATCCACCGTTATTACACATTAATGTTAGAAATATCACAAATTTTAGAAAATAAAAACAAAACTGCAGACATGACCATTCACTTTCCCGCCAAAAAGTCCGCCATAATAGTTGCGGGCAATAGTTGTCTGATTTTAAGTGTTGTGATTATTAAAAAACATTCACACATTTAATTTAAATTCACGCACACAAACATTTGTCCCGTGTGGGAATCGAGCCCACAGTCGCAGTGTAGGTAACCTCCAATCGATATAACGGATTGCATGTAATATGAATCGTCATAAGTATTATGTAAAGAAAAATCCTACAAGCTCGGCTACATCCGATATACACCACAAAACATTATATTTAGATTCTCTGCAACTTTTAATGAGTTGTCTAATGATTTTGACTTGTTTGAATTCACCAGATAACGTTAAAGGCCTTATTCAAAATTGATAAATGAAGCTATTTTGTCAAATTCGTTTAAAGCTAATATGTAGAAGCTTGTAATTAGCCCATACGTTTTTTATTACGTAAAAACAGCTGTAAGTTTCAAAAAAAAACATTTGGCGACCGATATGGCGTGGAGGCTAAGGTCGTGGGTTCGATTCACACACTGGACAAAACTTAGTGTGCAGGAACATGAATATTTGTTCTTGTTTTCTATTTATAATAATGTATATTCTGTATTTGTTTACATAAAATAAAGTGAAAATTGTTTGATTGTGAGATAATTACTATTATTAATACAGTGCTTCAATATAAATAACCCACAAACTTCAGTGACAATTTCGAAACATTTTTTTTTTCTTTCCAATAATGGCTTCGTGCGGTGCAATTTAGCCAGTGTCAAGTAAGAGATATATTGATATTATAGTAAATGAGAAAGAGTGGTGATAAAATTGATAAATGGTAAATAAGATGCCCTCCTCCTAAGCCCCTTGAGTCCTCAAGATGTGGGACTATACTGAGACCTCACATGGACTTTGAGAGAATTTGAAAAGTGATGTTGCACTGTTGTTTCATTTACCAACCCTCATGTACACTTACAGTAAAGGTTAATAATCCACCGTTATTATACATGAATGTTTGAAATATCACAAATTTTAGAAAATAAAACATAACTACAGACATGACGCTTCACTTTCCCGCCAAGAACGTTTCGAAACATCTAGGATCGCCAAGTTTTTTTTTGGGTAGTAATTCGTAATTTCTTGTATGTCTTATTACATAAGATAATATATTATACGAAATCATTACGCAATTTAATTTTAAGCATTTAATTATGCATTTTAAGCACACATACAATTACCCACCGAAGCGAAAATTATGTAAATCTTTGTAGTTGAATTATAATACATTGTGACAGTAAATAATTTCAAATTTAAAAATGTTCAAGGTATCTTCAAATTTTTTACTCTTGCATTTCTCCTTTCGAATTTATTTATATGCTAGCTCTAGGTGTGTGCCGTGTCGTGTGGCACCGGACTAGAATAGTGCCTACCCCTCTCATCTCACGGGGAGTCGTAAGAGTCGACGAAGAAAAATCCTACCGGATGATGGGCAGCAGCGTGATCCTGCGTACTGGCTGGAACTGCGATCACTAACCAGCCTGCCCTGTGGTGATTATGGGTCCTCTACTAGAATGTTATCAATTGGGGAGGCTAATGTTTAGCAGTACTAAGCAGGACTAAGATGAGGTTGATAAGATTAAAGCGCTAGGTAAAGGACGGAGTTATCAAACGTTTTATTCAATTATATAGTCTTCGATGGAGAACTTATGAATGTCGAGATAACTATATTAACGCGCCTTTCCACTACGGACAGGAGTGAGGAGATTGAGTGGAGAAGTATTGGGCAGGAACTCGTCAAGTTCTTCCACAATAAAACAATATTTGTCATCAATCCATAAAATATAACAGGAATTGAGGAAAATATCGGATGAATATTACTTAAAATAGAAATACATTACGTAACGTGCATACATATTTTCATGTTACAAAAAAAACAAACGTATTTTAACCTCTTTCAATTAATAAAAAGTATATATAAGTCAAACGTAAAACCTCCTTTGATTTAAATACTACTACTTCCGACAAATAACATAAACTAATAACATTAATTCTCATTCAATTAAAAATAGTATCTATAAGGCAAACGTAAAAACACTTCCGATTTTAAATAAGAATAAGTCTTAGTCATCGGCAAAAATAAAACTTCTTTTAGATTAAAAAAGTATACTTGAAACAAACGTAAACTCCTTCGATTTGAAATAAGGATCGTCATCAGAAAAACATAAAACCTTCTCTTTTTAAAGTCACCTTAATCTCGGTATAGTCCAACATCTTTACTGAGAACTCAAGGGGTTTAGGGGAGGGCATCTCATTTGCCATCTTTATCACAACTTATTCTCATTTACTATGATATATTTATTAATATGTCTCTTACTTGACACTGGCTAAATATGCTTAACACACGAAGCCATTATTTAAAAGGAAAAAAAAGTCACTTTAAAATAATCTAGGAAGTTAATGTTCAGAAAATTACCTAAACGATACAACAAGGTATCTAGTAATTTAATTATCTCCTAATCGCAGCCGAACGAGGCAGCCGACGAGCGTACATGCCATTGTGTTGGGACAATGACCAACTTTTTACCTTACAACTACTGAATTACGTTTGGTATGTAACGTTAGAAGTGTCGTTTATTTAATTATGAGTTATATGACTAGTGGCCGTCCGCTGTTTTGTTTGCATGAGTTCCACTTTCAAAGAATGATACGAAAAGTTATTAAGTATTGTTTAGTATCTCTAATTGCGGGAAAAATAAGATTAATAAGGGGCTATGACGTCACACGTTAAGGGGGAGGGAGGGGGTTAACGAAGTGTGACATGGTGTGACAAGAGAATGAGAGGGATCCTAAATTTCGTGATGTCACATTTCAAAATTCAGGTACTATGAAAATTTTGGAACTGCTGGTTTTATGTAATTATTTCTTGCTGTACAATTGCAAAATATGTGACATCAAACTAAGGAAGAGGGAGTCTCACAAGTGTGACCAGCTGTGACAAGGACGGAGGGGGGGGGGTCAAAAAAGTACGTAATTCGTGTGACGTAATTTATGGATGACCCCTAAGTCTAGTAAGAATTGTTATACAAGGCCTTGTTTCTATCGCACACCTTCGATCAATTCTTGATCGAAGCCGCACACAGACAGACATAAATTCACCGATCATAGAACTAATAATCCCTATTTTACTCACTGATGTCTCTGTACCAGCCCCATATTGAACTAATACAGCTTACATTGCATCAAAATTTGCCAAAGTTTAAGGCCCATGATTTTGGCTAAATTTTAGTTATGACATGGAGCGACTGTTATCGACCTCGGCAACCCAGAGGGAAACATCATTCTATAGTTCAAGCAGCTGCCAGGATGTTAGAAGGCACTGACTTCCTAATAACGGCTGCCATAGATGTTAATGACAGCTGGTACCATCGGCTTAACGTTTTCCGAAGCACGGAGCAAGCGATAATTACGCACATAACTTCGAAAATCTGTGTTTGAACACTAGACTCTCTGAATTTTAAGGCTATGGATCTCGCCACTTAGTTATCAGCGCTGCGAATTGAACATTTATATAACTATCTCATTTTCTGGAGACTAAACAAAATTGACGCTACCTCATAATATGCTTGTGAACCATTGAACATAACCCCATACAAGATAATTAATTAAAAGAACAATGATCGTATCAGTGACTGGGGGAAACGACCACAATACAAGGGCCCTCACAGCTAAACACACAACTCATAATCATTGTCGGTGCTGTAAAAAAATACTCGTATGTAACCAGATATTAACAATAAAACGTTTTTTATAGATGTGTAGGGACTCTACCAACATCTTAGAAGCCCAAGCTAACCTCACCTGTAAGTGGTGCACCTACCGTTCAGCAGACGAGGTTCTGGCGACCGTAAAAGTTCCCGGTAAGCGGCAATAGGCTTGCCACCTATTACGTGCGACCAACAACTTGGCGAAGTGTGGGCGTATATTATGCCTCTGCGTGATTGTATGTAAGTTTTTTATACCACAAAGGGCACTCAAGCATGCGGCAACCCTGATGGAAAGTGGGCACTACAGCCTAGAGACGCTTGCAATACTAGGAGATCACTAGCACGTCGACGAACCTTCAAAAAGCATCTAAGGCCCTATTTAAAGCTCCATGCTTTCTTTTTTGCTCATCTGTAGGGAAATATTAAGTATTTATTTATTCAGGTCCCCACTGATAGAAAAAGAATCTCATACAACCTCATAAAACAAAAAAACACATAAACACAAAAACATGCTAGAAATTAATGCCCAAAAACCTGCTACTTGCCGAAACAATATTTGTGCAGAAAAAATCTAAATCTAAGTTATGATTATTTTTATTTAAAAAAGTTATTGGCTAGTATAATATGAACCTTGAGAAAGTGTCAAAAAAAGGCACGTTTAACAATCAATAGTCGCCACATAAATCTATGGAAGAGAGAAATAGAGAAATCTTTACTCTATTGTAATCGGTATCTATGGCACAAAAAACATTACAGGAATGCTGCTTTAAAAGCGTGTAGTCGATTTACGGAACGTAACTTCAATCTTTTAGTGGTTTTGACCAACTGAATTATACACAATTATAACTTATTAAATAAAACCATTAACCACATATCAAATATTATGTCTTATAGCAGTGCACTGCAGAGGAAAATTACAGATTATATCAACAGATTGTTAATTAGACTTTTCCGAAAGGCTGGACTTTAGAAACGAAATAAAAAAACAAAAAATACTTTATTGTCTTTAAGATCAACATGATCATTTAGATTCGTCAAACATTTACACAAAATGGAAATTCCATATATTTTTTTAACAACAATGAAAGAAATATGAGCGGTACCATAATAAAGGAGTAAAAGCAAATGGGTTTTTTGTCAGAATTTGTCAGTCTGTATCTGTCAGTCAGCCTGTCGTGATTTTAAAGGAGGGAGGGGATTGTCCGTCAGTCAGTTAGTCTGTCGGTGACTCTGAGTCAGTGCTTACTTTGAGAGATGATATTACCATTATGATCTGTAAATATATTTTATATAATATTTTTATACGACAGGTTCTATGGTTAACTATATAGTGCACCTCAACGAGAAATTAATAATTTAATAATTTGAAATTTGACTGCACGCTCTTATTGACGATTATGATATTTTAATTGTAGGTATTCTTTTTTTTAGTTTATACAATCGCACCGTCTATATAATTTATTGCTAACCCTAAAGTTAACTGGCAGAGAATACCTTAGGCCTTATGGCATCAAGTTTGCCTTTGTTAACCTTTTCACGCGTGCAAAAAATATAAAATAGTAATATTAACAAATTAATTGACAAACATATTTGTTGGTGTCTTACTTATATTTACTTAACGTGTTTAAAACATCCAGGATCATGAAGTTTTCTATTCCTCTCCAAGTAAGTAAGGATAAGGTATTGTTATAGAGTAAACTTGCGAGGGTAATTACCTAAAAGGGGGTAGTTGCCCTCGCGGGGGGGAAACTGGCATTTTGAGTAATGAGTTGGTATTTTACACTCCCCCGCCCCCGTTTAACACTCGCTGCCTGAAATGCTGTAAAAGCCAAATTACGTTACGTAAGTTCGCCCTTTGTAGATAAATTTTAATAGTGCAATACCCAAATAATAATATGCGCCCTCAGCTCCAAGGTCGTAGGTTTAATTTCCACACAGGACAAATATTTGTGTGCGTGTCAGGGTGTTTCCCTATGTTTAAAAAGTACGTTTTTTATGTATGTTTATCCGTTATTTAGTATCCATACCACAAGCTTTTAATGATACGTATCTGGGACTAAATAATTGGCGTAATTGTTTGAAAAAATATATATATTAAAAGATTAATTGACAACAGATACAGAGATTAATTGATAACAGATTAATTGGAGCATGTGGTGGCGGCTCATTCAAAAAATACTACCAACCCATCTCTTCCCTTGGGTGTCGTAAAAAGCGACTAAGGGACTAAAGACTGCACATACATCCAACAGCTTAGAGCGGCGACGGGCTCACCACCTATCATGCTGAGCACATGTGCAGTTGTTATTTGGTGAAAAGTGGACTGAAGATAAATAATAGATAGATAAACTTTTTATTGCAACGAAAGACACACATACATATAAAACACTAAAAACAAAATTACAATAATTAAAAAATATATATAACAACAAAAAAACTATAAGTAAAGCATTCACATAGTGTGCATGTGTGTCGCAGCGCTGCAGAATGGCTACGGCTCAGTGGGTTTTTTGCTCTGAGAGAGCAAAAAACTGAAGAGCTCCTATACACTCGAACTACAACATTGACGGAACAATATTGCAAGAAGTCAATGAAATTAGAGATCTGGGTTTTTTTATTATAGACAGCAAATTAACCTTTTCCTCGCATATTAACGCGGCAGCAAAATGTTAGGATTCATAAAAAGGAAAGGAATACCAAAGAGTTTCGTCTTATACGGACAAAAACAATCTTATATAATAGTCTAGTACAAAGTAATCTGGAATTTGCTTCTGAAGTGTGGAGTCCCATATATGCTGTGCAATCACAGAGGATTGAGAGTGTCCAACGAGCATTTACCAGATATCTGGCGTACATTTCGTCCGGAATTTCACATAGGGTCCCCTACTACCAAAAAGAGTAAATTTCTTTAAAATGAATACTCCCCATAATCGTCACAAAATTCATGATATTCTATTCTTACATTGCTTTGCATGCATTGCGATTGCAATGAATTAGTTAATAATATTAAACTCGCTGTTCCCACCAGAATACTGCGATACCCTATCACTAAACCATTCCACATTCTATTTTGCAGAACCAATGTAGGTAAACGCTCACCCCTGGCACGAATCTGCAGTGAATACAACTCTTTGTGCGGGAGCTCGGACAATTTTGACATTTTTCATGATCCCTACAATAAGTTTAAGCGCAATGTAGTGTTAAACGATAAATTGATTTCACAATAATAATAATATATTTAAATTACGATTAATTGTATCTCTTGTTCTCGATTTTCTTTTTGATTTTGAGTGTGATTGTATGTATGTATGATTTCATTTCTTTTCTTTGTCTGTATCTTTTTAGGTTATTGAAAATATGTTAATTTTTGTTTATGTTACATGCAGTGAATGTTGTGTACGTCTGTTAGAGATATACATAGAGTTCTCTGTCTCGGCCATAATTTTTTTTAAATGTATTCGTATGTATATTGTTGATGTACATTATTAAATAAATAAATATACGGTAACAGTGGACTGCTTTTGCGGTCCCTATTAATAAATAAAAAAAATATTTTCTAACAATTACACCAATTATTTGTTCCAAGATAAGTATCATTAAGAACTTGTGTTATGGATACTAAACAACGGATAAACATACTTAAATACTTTTTTTTTTTTTTGTAAATACATACTTAATATACATAGGAAAACACCCAGACTAGAACAAATATTCATGTTCATGCACACAAAGATTTGTCCTATGTGGGAATCGAACCCACGACCTCTGGAGTGGAGTGTAGGCATACCGGTGTGCGTTCGCGGAGCGGAATGTTGTTGAATTTAAAGATTTTAAGTATGCAGATAATTAGTGTATGACGTCCTGTAATTGTGTATGGTAAAAAAAAATTTGTGTACGCAGCCATTGTGGAGAAATTCACCAAAAACTGATTCCGCTGGGCGAACGTTGTCCTGGCGGAACTTTTTTTAATCCATAGACTTTAGAAGAAAAGAGATGTGTCCAAAAATTTGTGTGTATTTGTGTGTAATTGTTTATGTATGAATGAAATCAGTGCATGCATAAACTTCGGAGAAATTCAAGTTTCCGCTACGCGAACGTTTGGCCATTAGCTAGTTTTCATATAAAGCGCTTACATAGAGAGCTGTAGATTTTTACATACGTTGTTTTGAATTTGTTTATATTTGTTTAAAAAACAGATTTAGAAAAAGTCGTAGGGTTTAAAAGATAAAAATATAAACGTAAAATACACTTATTAGGTCTTAGTTCTTAACGTATGCACTATGGGGTCTAGATTTTCACGTTTATACAAACCCTGTAAGTGTCTGCAACATGTTGCCAAGTATCAATGATGTCCCTTTAGTAATTAAAAAGTTATAAGATAATTTACCATGAATAGATCACTGTTTACAAAGCAGTCGAATATCACGACGTTCTAAAGGAATTGCATGGTAAAATGTATGCCAATAATTAGTTTAATCATTCAACTATTCATATGCAAAATTTCATGTCATTAAATTCAATAATTAAAGAAAGACAATTATAATACTGACGAAGCATCGAAAACCTACATAATCCGACCAAGTTCGGATAGCTTTAAAAAAGCGGCCGTGCCATATATCTAAGAAACGTTCTTAACTTGGAAGGTTAGTATTTATTAATATTTATTAATATGGTACAGTTGCGTACACAAGCGTTAGGAAAAAATAAAACAATACAATATGTTTGTATTTTTTTAATAATAACGCCACTATCTACGATAAAAATAAATCTTCTATTAACAAGTACTTCTCTATTTAAATATCCGTGTACAAAAATATTTTTAATTACTTACATAAAATACTTAACTACGTGATTAAATATAACGTTAATAAACGTTTGCAACGACAGCAATAGACTTAAATGTATTTTAACTAAAATAGGTTTAATAAACGATTATAAATATAAGGGTAAGTATAATATTTCGAGCTTCATTAAAAATTAAAATCACATCACGTAAGACTATTCAGTTGTTTGGATTTGATCAACATTAAAAAAGTGCTTAGAAACTATAACATTGGTATAAAAAAGGTATTTTCAAGAGAATATTCTTAAATGAGTAGCAAATACAGTAAATTACCTCAACATTTCTAAGTATCGGTACCTAATATTTTCTAGTCTCAATAATAAAATCACAGATTAACAATCACAGGTCACATAACTAGACTATTCAGTTGTTTAGGTTTGAGAGTCTGCCTAATATAAAAATAAATCAACATTTAAAAAGTACTTATAAAATAAAACATTGGTATAAAAAAGGTATTTTAAATTCAATACCAATTATTAAATGAGTAGCAATTACAGAAAATAACCTCAACATTTCTAAGTATAATGTACTCTAGCATAAAAAAAATCACAGATTAACAATCACAGATCACATAACTAGACTATTCAGTTGTATAAATTATTGCATGAGGCATTATGTTTTTGGAACTATTTTGAATTTTGCTACATAAATCATCGTAACACTGAAATGATTTATTAGTGTACGGGGGTCTCAAACAATGCGCCTTGTAATGACCAATACCTGGCATTTGTAAAGGTGGTACATACTCAATAATAGCCAATATTAAAAATAGCTTATTATTTATTTCAATATTACGAGGTATTTCCTCTAGATTTATGTACAAATTATGTAGTTCAAAGATAATCAAATCATTTAAATAATATTTAAAATCGACAGTGCCTATTCCACAAAAATCACAAACAGGGGGATTGTCACTCCTCATACCAGATTCTACAGACTCTTGAAATTTGGCAATGCCTTTATACTTAATGATATCAATGTTTAAAGGTAGGTATTTACATTTAAAATTGCTGTTATTTATGGAAGTAAAGCATTCTTTGTTTGAACAACATTTCTTTCTATTTCCAGAAAAGTATGGCAAACAGATGTCTTCAATTATTTTTGTTACATTGTACGCACAATCTTTATAGATTTAAATTATTTTGGCACTGTCTTGCATCGAGTGTATTGCCATTACCATTAAACAATGGATTTAGTAAAATGTCTCGTTTTGCGTATAACGTTTTGCAATTCTTTTTCGTATTAGATAATTGGATAAAAAAACGAGTGAATGAATCTTTGTTAATTAAGGGATCTATAAAATGACGGAAAGAGATACGGTCAGTATATGCGACTGCGAAAGCTTGAGCCACTGCGTCAAATGCACAGGTATTAGTCACTACATTTTTGACAATTATTATTATAACACAATTATTATTATTTATCTGCCTAATAAACTACGTAAATGAATAAGTGTAAAGTCATTTTGGGTAACTTTGAATTGCAGTTAACTTTGAACAAAACTGTGAAAAAGGTTTCTTAATATATTTCATGGAAACTTTTTGTTGTTTCAATATTGTAACTGTGTAAAATAATCGCCATTAAGTTATATTAAAAACATTTTTCAAAGTTTTGATCAAAGTTAAACTGCAATTCTGTAAGGTTTCGTTTTATTTAAGTAAGATAAAGTATAAATTATTGTTTAAAATGTTTAATATTAAAAATGTAGTAAAGGTAAATAATTTAAAAGTGTTATTTTGGCTTCGCCAACGTAAATATTTTATTTTGTACACTGGCAACACTCGTGGCGCCCTCTGGTGGAGCTCACTTGGCGAAGTGAAGCGGCACGGCTGTTCAGAGAGACGGCATTCGATTACTGGTGGTCGCCCTGAACAGACGTGACTAGTCAGAGTTTGGTTACGTCTATTATAAGTTTTGAAAGTGTGCTTTACTAAGTTTTGATTGGATTATAAGAAGTTTTGTAATTATCCTGTAATAAGTTTGGTTGGAGCATTAAACGAAGAAGTATCCTGTAATAAGTTTGGTTGGAGCATTAAACGAAGAAGTATCCTGTAATAAGTTTGGTTGGAGCATTAAACGAAGTTTTGAAGATTGAATCTGTGTTGTATAATTTCTGAGTATCCCTATATCTCAGAAGTGGGATTGTAACAAAAAACAAAACTGTAAGTACACGCCTATTTCCCTTTTTCGAAATTATACACCTCATAAGCTTAATTTGGGGAGGTCTGTTTAGGTTAAATTGCCTGCAGGATAATATGTAACATGGTTCTTTCTAAAAGCAAAGACATTATGACAGTTAACTCGAAATTTTTGACAATTTAAATTATTACTCTAAATAATGTTTTTATGACCACGTGCTCGCCACGTGCTACGAATTGTTATAGCCAGAGTTCATTTTCTGCTACTAAATTAAAACATGTGCGAATGTTCCTTGGAGGTGTCACAACGTTAAAGTTGAATTTATATACCACGCTATATGTAATATATATTTATGTATATAATTATCGAGGCTTTAAATCTACATGGGGGTTTCATAAAGGGGGGACGGAATTTCGTTATTTTTGCGATATGATGCGTAGTTTACGAGATATATCTCTTTTTGTAGTTTCTGTCGTTATCCACCTATTTAAATTTCTGTTCGAGGGCTGAAAATGAACGAAGGAAAAGATGTGCAACGCGGACCCGAAGATTCACGGCTCTCGCCTTCACAGCGCAGTGGCTCAATGCGGGACCGATCTAGACGTAGCCGCTCGAGGCGTAGTCGCTCGAGGCATAGCCGTTCGGGCCGTAGCCGTTCCGGGCGTAGCCGTTCCAGGAAAGCCAGTACCGGCAGCAGCCGCAGCCTTATTTTGTTAGACAGGGAGCGTGCCTTGGAACAACAGAGGGAAAGACTACGCCGTATGGAAATGGAATTGCAAAAAGATCGCGTTGAAGTCCAACACCGGGACAGGAGCCATAGCTGCCGGGAGACACCAGTTGCTGGGACCAGCCGCGAGTGTCACGGTCGTAGCTGCCTGCCTGGTGCGAGGGCTGCTCCGGAGCGGCGCAGTCACAACAACGGGCCATCGAGGGATCGTGAGTTCGAGAGTGTTGATCAACGCTCAAAAAGGTTATGTAGTCCTACGTTTTCGTCTAAAGAAGTGATAGAAATTATAAAATCTATTAAAGATGTCTTTCCGTCGCAGTCCGTAAACCAGAGTACAATTTCAACGAATAGAAATTTGGATTATAAAAATATTATACCGGAATTTAATCCTTCTGAAAAGAATCAAAGAGTAGACATATGGCTTAAAAAAGTTAACGAGTGTGCGAAAGTTTATGGCTGGGACGAAAAGACAGTTGTGCATTTTTCTATGCAGAAACTCGCGGGACTTGCTAAGGTTTGGTACGAAAGTCTAAGTTCAATTTTGTTCACCTGGGACGAGTGGCAAGTGAAATTAACGAATGCCTTCCCATGTGAACAGAATTATGGTCAGCTATTAGAAGATATGCTAAGGCGTAGGAGTAGGCCTAATTAACTAATAGAAGTGTATTATTATGAAAAGTTAGCCTTGTTAAACCAATGTGAGATTTCGGGTAGGCACGCTGTCGATTGTATCATTCACGGCATCGGTGATAAAACTATGAGGTCAAGTGCTCTAGCTTTACGTTGCGAAGAACCTGATCAGCTCTTGAAATTTTTACTGAGCAACAATAAAGAACCCTACATTCACCAGACGTCTCAAAGGGACCGGATTGTTACCGCAACTGATGACAAACCTAATAGAACAAATTTCAGACCAAATCAAAGTGTCTTGTGCTATAACTGCAAACAGAAAGGGCATCCGTGGTCCCGATGTTCGAAACCTCTAGTTAAATGCACATTGTGTAATAAAGTAGGGCATAAAGCGGATATATGTAGAAATAGGCAGGAAATGGGATCAGAAAAACATGACATAGTAGCAAAAACCATGAAAATATCAAGTTGTAATCCTTCGGATAAATTTATGAAGAAGGTTTATGTAAATGGCAATTCCCTGGAGGCTTTTGTAGATCTTGGCAGTGAAGTTACTCTTATTAGAAGGTCTGACTTTGCTAACCTGGGACTTAGTCACGATAACTCTCCATCTTCAATGAAAGGGTTTGGAAATTGTCTTGTACTATCTGAAGGTTCTGCAATGTTGAGTCTATCCATCGATGGTGTAGCCGCCTCTGTGTCTTGTAAGATTGTCGATGATAGGTTTTTGGAGAGGGCAATGCTTATTGGTCAAACTTATTCCGAACAGCCTCATATTGTAGTCTACAAGGACACGAACAAACTACAGTTTCTGCACTTAGGAGCCGAACTGCCTAATGTGATTGAAGAGGAGGACTCTTCGGAGAGGGTAAGGGTGTTAGCACATTGCAAGATTTACGGCGCTGCATGTGTGCGGGCTGCGACAGCAATGACATTTACAGGGGTTGTAATGTTAAGTACAAACATTGTAGGAAAGCCTAACGATCAATATGTGGTTTGCGGTGGGTTTTACGAGGTCAGAAATGGGTCCTTGTTTGTTACAGTAACGCCGTGTTCTATACCATGTCATCTACAGGAGAATTTTGTTTTTTCCAGAGCAGAGCGGTCACAGGCAGTGTATAGTGTCTCTAACGCGGAGGCTCCTTTGAAGTCATTTCAAGACATGTCTTTAGGCAATGGTCTCGACGTAAGTCAAATTCGTTTAGGTGATGCAGTCTCCGACATCGACAAGGGTAGGCTCTTAGAGCTTCTTCGACGATATGAGAAATGTTTTGCGCACGGTTTGGCAGATTTAGGTTGTACTAACGTTACCGAGATGAAGATCGAGCTAAGTAGCCAACGTCCTGTGGTGTATAGGCCTTATCGATTGTCACATCACGAACGAGAAAAGGTAAGGGCAATGATAGACGAGATGTTACAGGCCGGTATTATTAGGGAGTCAGTGTCCAACTACGCGAGTCCGATGCTTCTGGTTCGTAAGAAGGATGGCGGAGTTAGACTTTGTGTAGACTACCGGTTGCTTAACTCGATCACTGTCAAGGAGCGATACCCCATGCCGGTGATAGAAGATGAAGTGGCTAGGTTATCAGGGCAGGCGTGGTTCATCACGCTTGACCTTATGTCTGGGTATTACCAGGTACCGATTTCTGACGAGAGCAAACATTTAACCGCGTTTGTCACGCCGGACGGCCAATACGAGTATAACCGTATGCCGTTTGGCTTGGCAAACGCACCTGCAGTATTTCAAAGAATGATGAACCACGTCCTTGGCCCAGTCCGGTTTAATAAGGCAACTATTTACATTGACGATCTCTTGATCTTTGGGAGGGACCCGTCAGAGTGTCTTGATAGGTTAGAGGAGGTCCTTAAGTTACTGGAAAAAGCAAACCTTAGGTTGAATTTTCCAAAATGCAGTTTCTTGCAGAATACAATTAATTACTTAGGTTTAGAAATAAGTTCACAAGGTATGCGACCTGGCGAAGCTAAAATACAAAGCGTAAGAGATTTCCCTCGTCCAAATAATATACACGCTGCACGACAATTTTTAGGTCTCGTAAGTTATTTTAGAAAATTTATACAAGGATTTGCTCAAATTGCTAATCCTATTACTAAACTGCTTAAAAAGGACGTTGCGTGGGAATGGACAGACGCACAAGAACAGTCGTATCAAACCCTTAAAGAAAAGTTAATGGACCGACCTGTTCTAAGCATTTACGATTCCACAGCAGAAACCGAATTGCATACTGATGCGAGCCGGATAGGAGTAGGAGCGATTTTGTTACAGCGTCCTCAAGGGAGTTGTGGATCCTTTCATCCTGTAGTATATTATAGCCGACAAACAGCGCCAGAGGAAAAGAATTTCCACTCCTACGAACTTGAGACGCTCGCTGTAATTTGCGCCCTCAAAAAGTTCAGAGTATATCTCTTGGGTAAGAATTTTAAAATAGTCACTGATTGCAGCGCACTACGATCTACTTTTGTGAAACGCGACCTCATACCTCGTATTGCTCGATGGTGGCTGTTGTTACAGGAATTCAACTGCTCTGTGGAATACAGGGCGGGCATCAAAATGGGACATGTTGACGCCCTGTCCAGAAATCCCATTGCTGACCATGATACTGAATACCCAGAGCAGTATCCCTCAGTTATGGCTATAAGTGAGGAGGATTGGTTGCTTACTTTGCAATTAGGAGATACAGAACTACGACGGATCCGAGACATTTTAAGTGCTGATGTAGACTCTAAAGGTGTTGAATACATAAGGGACAACTATATTCTAAAAGACAACAAATTATTTAGATGTATAGAAGGTGACAAGGAGAGAGTTAGGTGGGTGGTACCAAAGGGTGCAAGATGGCAGGTTTGCAAAAGAAACCACGACGATATAGGACACGTTGGTTTCGAGAAAACATATGATAGAATAAAAAAGGGGTATTGGTTTGCAAAGATGAAACGGTTTATAAAAAAATATGTTTCAGCATGTATTGAGTGCGCATATGCTAAAAAGAACAGTTATACACGCGAAGGGCTTTTGCATCCTATAGAAAAGGTTCAACAACCTTTTCATACTTTGCATGCCGACCATCTTGGGCCCTTTGTAAAATCTAAAAGAGGACACACTCATATGTTGACTGTGGTTGACTCATTTACAAAGTTTTTGTTCATCAAGCCAGTAAGGAATACGAATACACAAAACACAATAAGGGCGCTACAAGACATATTTGATACGTTTAGAGCTCCCGATCGTCTAATAAGCGATAGAGGATCTTGTTTTACGTCTCATGCATTTAGAAAGTTTTGTCTTGAAAGAGGAACTAAACACATCTTGAACGCTGTGGCTAGCCCAAGATCTAACGGACAAGTTGAGCGATACAATAGGACAATTTTGGATTCGCTGACAGCGCAAAATCTTAATGAGGATGAAAAGGAATGGGATACCAAACTAGGAAGGATTCAATGGGGTCTTAACAACACTATACAAAAAACAATAGGAAGATCACCCGCAGAAGTTTTATTTGGTTTAGGTATAAATAGTGAATTTAATCCCTCCATGAATGAGGCTACCAGAGAAACTTCTGAAGACTCAGCATTACCATCAATTCGTGAAGCAGTTAAATGGAGGATTGACAAAGCTCAAGTTGCTCAAAAACGCTATTATGACCAAGGGAGGATACCTGCACGAACTTATATAAATGGTGATTTAGTCAAATTGACGAAAGTTGTTTTTAATAACAAAGGCAATAGTACTAAACTTATGCCTTCATACGAAGGCCCATATAGAGTAGTGAAGGTTTTGGGGAATGACCGATATAAGGTAGCTCCAATCCCAGGGTTCGAAGGCATGAAAAATAAAAGAAATACTACTGTCGCCACCGACCGAATGAGACCATGGATTCACGTTGCTTCCTTAGAAATAGATGATGAGGCCGATGATGATGCTGTGGATGATGCAAGTGATGGGAATTTATCTGATTCATAAGTAAAAATTACATTGTTCTATATTCATTAGTTTAATATTTAAATGCCGCATTAGATTACACAAGATAACAGTTGCTGAAATGTATATTTTTATTATGATACTAATAAAGGTGATTACAGATGCAAAATATATTTTAAATCCTTTGTGTGAAATTAATTAGGGTACTCATAAAATAAAAATACACAAGCGTGAGATTAGAAGCTAAATATATTAATGCATGAGTTTACACATAGGTAAAAAAAAAAAAAGTTGTAAAATCATTAATGTGTTATAAATAAAAATGTGGTTTATTTAATTTGTTAATGAGTTAAATAATGAGTTTATTTATTTTCTATTTTGATATATACGCAAATTTATATGTAATGAGAAGCTATGACCGCAATGTTTTGCCGAGTGTAAGGTTCCACCGGGTGCGTGTATGAGGGCACACACGTTTTCAGGATGGTCGAGTGTAAGGTTTCGTTTTATTTAAGTAAGATAAAGTATAAATTATTGTTTAAAATGTTTAATATTAAAAATGTAGTAAAGGTAAATAATTTAAAAGTGTTATTTTGGCTTCGCCAACGTAAATATTTTATTTTGTACACTGGCAACACTCGTGGCGCCCTCTGGTGGAGCTCACTTGGCGAAGTGAAGCGGCACGGCTGTTCAGAGAGACGGCATTCGATTACTGGTGGTCGCCCTGAACAGACGTGACTAGTCAGAGTTTGGTTACGTCTATTATAAGTTTTGAAAGTGTGCTTTACTAAGTTTTGATTGGATTATAAGAAGTTTTGTAATTATCCTGTAATAAGTTTGGTTGGAGCATTAAACGAAGAAGTATCCTGTAATAAGTTTGGTTGGAGCATTAAACGAAGAAGTATCCTGTAATAAGTTTGGTTGGAGCATTAAACGAAGTTTTGAAGATTGAATCTGTGTTGTATAATTTCTGAGTATCCCTATAATTCAAAGTTACCCAAAATGATGCATAGCTATTAATTTATTATAAAATCTTACCTTATATCTGTTATCAACTTCTCACTATCACTCACTCAATATACCTACTACATAATTATGTTAAGCTTCACTGTTACACTATAACATTAATACTTCATTAATAACGCACTTTGTCAATATTATTATGACAGAGAATTGGCGATGCATAACAAAACAACAGCGCATACGCACGTTGTCCTTGACTACACATTTGTTTATAGTCATAGATTATACACTTTTTGTTGTCTTGTGTAGTTCGCGAACGATGAACGATTAGGAAACGTATCTTTTAACTGTACGAAAAGAAATGTTTTAGACCACAGATTGCTAATTGGTTAGTCGGTTTATTAGTTCGCGTAGCGAAGATACTCCGAAGAACGACCGGGACCGAAAAAAACAGAGGGAATGAGATCTATTAGGGTGTGAGTGAATAAGTCGTTCGTGAATGATAGCATTATCATTTACCAACGGATTATTACCGACCGACGAATTGATGCAAATGCAATGCGAATGAACGCATAACAAAATAAAAAAATCGTGTTTACTATTTAAGTTTATCATGTCAAAATTTGCGCACTGAGTTAAAAAAAATCCTGTATATGGACCGGGGACAAAACAAAATCAGATTCAAGTTCAACAGCAAACGAATCCGCGCGGACCGCAGATAATGAAAACATATTGCCCTCTCTTTTCTTCAAGGATGGAAGTGCCGTTTCAAGCGGGAAGCCGCCTATCGCTCGTTGCGCGCAGCATGTTGTCTATTTTTTCACTTCACTAGAATATTTTTGATAACTACAAAACTTAGACTATTTAACAAGAAATTAGCTGTATGAATATTATTTGTCTTAATTAATATATCTAGATTATATCTCAAGTCTCAAGCGCATACTTAAATAAAGTACCTACGTAATTAGTACCTACTTCCCGTCATAGTCAAATACATTAAAAAAGTAGGAGTAGAAAAATAAATGACCTATAAATTATATCAAAACAACAATTGTGTTATCACCTGTACCAATTCAATACCGGTATTATAATGTAAACTTTGGGATGTTACCTAAATATATCGCACGGCCGCTTTTTTATAGCTATCCGAACTTGGTCGGATTATGTAGGTTTTCGATGCTTCGTCAGTATTATAATTGTCTTTCTTTAATAACTGAATTTAATTACATGAAATTTTGCATATGAATAGTTGAATGATTAAACTAATTATTGGCACACATTTTACCATGCAATTCCTTTAGAACGTCGTGATATTCGACTGCTTTGTAAATAGTGATCTATTCATGGTAAATTATCTTATAACTTTTTAATTACTAAAGGGACATCATTGATACTTGGCAACATGTTGCAGACACTTACAAGGTTTGTATAAACGTGAAAATCTAGACCCCATAGTGCATACGTTAAGAACTAAGACCTAATAAGTGTATTTTACGTTTATATTTTTATCTTTTAAACCCTACGACTTTTTCTAAATCTGTTTTTTAAACAAATATAAACAAATTCAAAACAACGTATGTAAAAATCTACAGCTCTCTATGTAAGCGCTTTATATGAAAACTAGCTAATGGCCAAACGTTCGCGTAGCGGAAACTTGAATTTCTCCGAAGTTTATGCATGCACTGATTTCATTCATACATAAACAATTACACACAAATACACACAAATTTTTGGACACATCTCTTTTCTTCTAAAGTCTATGGATTAAAAAAAGTTCCGCCAGGACAACGTTCGCCCAGCGGAATCAGTTTTTGGTGAATTTCTCCACAATGGCTGCGTACACAATTTTTTTTTTACCATACACAATTACAGGACGTCATACACTAATTATCTGCATACTTAAAATCTTTAAATTCAACAACATTCCGCTCCGCGAACGCACACGGCATACCGACCTCCACGCCATATTGGTCGTCAGATTGCCTAGTCTCGGACTACCCCTTCGGGGAGAATAGTCGTGAGTATATGTATATATGTTAAAACAAATAAAGCGGTGTCTAAAAACTCTTACTTATACATTTGTTCGTATTTATTTAGTTACCGTGTTAAATCATGGGTAAGTAAACACCAGGGCCGTGCTCACGGACTGCTAATATTGACACGCTGGTTATGTTATGTAGGTCCGCCGTCATAGGCGAGGTCGACCCCGTACAGAAAAGAATTTTCTATTTTGCAATAACGGTGACACATTCTGAAATAGCTATATGCAATATCAACATTTAAATATGTTTTTGGCTAACATATCGCACCTTCGGTAAGAATACTAAGAATACATAATTGCAATTTCACAGGAGAGCTATTTTAAGATTTATTTTGCGCTCAATGCGATCTTGTTTAGTTAATATTACTATAAAGTAATTCTTCTTTACATGAAGTAAACTATACATTATGGTGTCTTTGTCCCACCAGTTGAAAAGGCATTTTTAAAACACTTTTGCATACCTAACTAACTTCCTTAGTGCATTTTTGAGTAAGGAAGGATATATATATATATCAATATATATATTGCGTGCATGCTCGCACTTATGGTTAACTGATTTAAACCCGCAAAAAATCACCACAGTACATACATACATATAATCACGCCTGTTTCCACGAAGAGGTAGGCAGAGGCATTATACAAGCTCACATTTCGCCAATTATATCTAATGTTGATCCCACGTAATAGGTGGCGAGCCTATTGCCGCTTACCGGGCACTAACATTATCAATATTCTGTCTGAAGGCTTTAACGACTACTAACTTGAGAAACAGCTTCACATTACAAGAGTGTTTTCAAACGAGAGCTAAGTAAATCGGTTTTCAGTCAATTAATGGCGTCTGTTCGAAAGTGTTACCGTTACCACGGCCTCGGGATATAACAGAGGGCCTACCGCCGAATTCGATGGTTTACCGGTAATCTATCTAGATCAAACTTGGTTTACGTTCATTAATCCGTACCGGGGAATCTGCCGACAGCCACCTCTCATTCATGACCTTCAGTCCGTCACAGACCAATAGGTAAATGGAGAACGCCATTTTGTTTCGATTTCCATGAGTTCAGCGGTACGACAGAATCAATTCGAAATCCATTTTGTCTTATAATCGATTGCCATCGAACTCGGCGGTAGGCCCCCAGGCTGAAAAAGGAACATGAAAAGGTTTTAGTCAGTAAAAGTCTAACAAACCTTTTCGCTACAAACAGGAGGCGATCATTTCGCATGCTTAATGGAATAGTGAGTTAACTCAATAAATACGATTTATGGGACATCACAAAAGAAGATCTTCTAAAGAATACTTGTCCTTCTTGTAACCGCATTAAATTGATACTGATTTATTAATTAGTAATTCTGCTTGTGTTTTGAACGTTTGATTAATATTGATTCGATCTCCGTAAGAAATAGAAAGACTGTATAAGTACGTAACTCAAACCTGACCTATCTATTAATGGGTCGATGTTCCGTTAAGCATGCGATTTGATAATATACCAATGAAAATGAAAGTAATTGAATCTAGCCAATAAATATTCTCTTATAATCACACCAATTATTTAGTTCCAAGATAAGTTTCTTAACGAACTTGTTTTATGGACTAAGAAACGGATAAACATATATAAATACCGGTTTTTTGTTGTAAATACATAACTACTTAATATATATAGAAATCACCCAGACCAGAACAAATATTCATGTTCACCCACACAAATATTTGCACTGTATGGGAATAGAACCCACGACCCCTGGAGTAAAGTGCAGGAATACCTTCACGCCATATCGGTTGTCAATTGGATGATGGTTTTTTGTTCAGCATTATACAATGAACTCTTCTGTGCTTCGGAATGCACGTTAAGGAGCCACACACGACAGCCTTGGTATTATGACAGTGGCAGGTCAGTTTGTTAATGAAAATCTGGTATATGTACATAAGAATATTGATCAATTTAGTAAGAAAAGCGATATCCTTAACCTAAACACAAGGAAAAAGCATTAACTAGTTGTACCTGCCACTAAGCTCCAAAAAATTAACAAATTTTTTAAAGGTTAATGTGTGCGATTCTATAATAAAATCCCAAGCAATATACAGCAATTAAGCCTAAATAATTTTGAATTAACAATAAAACGAAAGCTCTCTTTAAAGGGATACTATTAATCACAGACTATATGGCAGATAAAAATGCTTGGGATTAAACTGCCGTTTTATACAGGCTATTCTAATATGAATGACTTAAAATATGAATATTGTTAATGTTATATTATATTGCATTGTATAGCTTTACAGACAAATGAAGGTTGTAACTAACCAATTGATAATTTAAAACGGCATAGCCTGTGAGTTTCTTGCCAGTTCTTTTTACAGAGCGGTGGCTCGGAACTGGCACTTAGATTCACTTACTTTTGTTGCATGTAGGTAAGTGAATCTAAGCTTTGTGATTTCAGTGTAATTATATTTAGATTGTTTTTTTATAATATTTAATTTTGACGTTTTCAAGTACTATGTAATAGTTTATGGAATAAAAAGATTTGAAGTTTGAAGCCATAGATATTTATGATAGGAATAACGGTTCAACGTGTTTTCAGAGACACATGGAGCAAGGGTGTATAGGGATCTTATCAACATCTTAGAAGCCCAAGCCAACCTCACCTGCAAGTGGTGCACCTTTTTTTTTTTTTTTGTTTTACGTCGGTAACAAAATGCGTTTACGCACTACCTTTCGGCCAAAGAGGGACCGAAAGGGGGTGTGGGACTCACCACTGGCAGACGCGACTGCTAGCAGTAATACCCACTAAAAATCTTCCGACGACGCCCGCCGCTTGTTGAGAAAAAGGCGGAGGCCAGTACCTGGGTTGCAGCATCTGACACCCCGTCTGCGGCCAACGTCTCCCGGACCAAAACCGGGAGGACCTCCTCAGAGAGGCGCAGTGGACGCGCCCCTCCTACCTCCTTGTGCGACCATAGCGTGTGTGGCCGACTTCTCGGAGGGTCTATGATTAGACAGCAGGGGACCCCTGCCTCCACTGCCTAAGACCCTCCTGGCGCGCCCGCTGCGCCCTCCACAGGTCTCTCTTAGTTTCTCCCCCGGTAGTCAGTACTAAGGGCACCCAGAGTCGTCGGTCTCTGGGTGTTACCTTTTCCCTGGCGCCTCCTGCGCCCTACCGGGAGGTACTTAGCCCCCCCACAAAGACCAGTCGGGGGGGCAAGTGGTGCACCTGCCGATCAACGGACGAGGCTCTGGCGAACATAACAGTGCCCGGTAAGCGGCAATAGGCTCGCCACCTATTACGTGGGACCAACATTATAATTGGCGAATTGTGGGCCTGTAATATACCTCTGCTTACCCCTTTGGGGAAACAGGCGTGATTGTATGTATGTATGTATGTATGTATGTATGTACGGAGCAAGTGATTATTACATATCTTTTAAAAATCTTAGGCGCGACCAGTGTTTGTTCCCGGGACCCTCTAAATTGCAGTCTATATGAGTGTCTCCATTGGGCTATAGCTGCTCAAAATACATTACATGCGCTAACCTGTTATTTTGACCTAAAACCGATTCAAGCGTTAAAATTTACATACATACATAATGTCACGCCTCTTTCCCGTAGGGGTAGGCAGAGATCACATCCTTCCACCTGCTACGGTCTTGGCACACACTTTTAGCTTTATTCACAATCATTAACCCCCTCATACAAGCCCGTCGGTATAGGGTACTTTTTTATTTTTTTTAACGTCGGTAAAAAAATGCTGTTTACGCACTGTCTCCCGGCCAATGGGGGGACCGAGAGGGGAGTGTGAACTCACTGCTTCAGACACGACCACCGCAGTCCTACCCACTAAAAAACTTCCGACGACGCCCACCGCTGTTAAAAAAGGGGGATGGGGCCAGTGCCTGGGTTTGTAGCTTCTGGCACCCCGCCCGCAGGGTACTTTTGACCTGCCCTTTCTCTAAAATTTTTAAATGTATACATACTACGTAATGTTTTTTAAAAAAATATCGAAATAAAGCTATACGTATTTTTGTTCTCACCAAACCGGATATTATGTTCGTTAATGAGTAGATAAATAGATTCAAAATTGAATTAAACGCGGACATGTTAGTGGAATTGTTTAATTTAAACTAGTTTTATGAAACGTGTAATGTATTTTATGTTAAGTAGTTTTAAAAACTCTGAGATTACTTTGTTTACTTCGAGATATAGGTATATAGATATATTTCGAGATTTGGCGTGGAGGTCAGTATATCTGCACCCCGCTCATAAGGTCGTGGGTTCGATTCCCTCAAAGGACAAATCTTTGTGTGCGTGAACATGAATATTTGTTCTGGTCTGGGTGTTTTCCTATGTATATTAAGTATGTATTTATAAAACAAAAATATTTATGTATGTTTACCCGTTATTAAGTACCCATAACACAAGTTCTTAATAATATTTATCTTAAAATTAAATAATTGGTGTGACTGTTATAAAATTATAATTATAGATATCGTGAACTTAATCCAAATCTTATACATAGGTACTTACAAACTCTATTTAACACATTTTATAAATTTAATTAAACATAAACGAAATAAGAAAAAAGTATTTACTGCCACATGTATAGAAAACACAGGAATAGGTACTTAAAAAGGGTTAACATACAGCCACGCCTGTTTCTCCAAAGGCGTAGGCAGAGGCTTATTATTCGGCAATGTTGTTGTTGGTTCCACGTAATAGGTGGCGAGCCTATTACCGGGAACTTCTGTGTTTGCCATAGCATCGTCCGTTAATCGGCAGGTGAACCACTTCCAGGTGAGGTTGGCTTGGACTCCAAGAGTTGATGGTAAAATCCCTGTACATCTATCTATTCCTACAATGAATAATACTTATATTAAACTATAATTTGACATTCTGTCAGTCTCAGCATAATTATGCTTAGCTCGAGTGTCGAGCTCCAGCAGTATAAGATTTTGTATAAACGATAAAGCTGTTATATTCG
The DNA here is from genome assembly GCA_949126915.1 of Musotima nitidalis. Lineage (NCBI taxonomy): Eukaryota > Metazoa > Arthropoda > Insecta > Lepidoptera > Crambidae > Musotima > Musotima nitidalis. The sequence continues at coordinate 1,465,763 of OX421434.1, read as the reverse complement.
GTACGTAGTTAATAATCGCAAAGATCTCATTGTTGTCGTACTACTCTTTTTATTAACATAATTTTTTTTTCTCTCTTTTCAGAATACTGTATGGAGTATTCTTCTACATGAGCGTAGTGTCGAGCGCGCCACAAGACAGCTCGTACCTGAACCCACTACCCACGGATTTAACCGCACCTTACGAAAGTCGTGAACCCGACCCACCAATAATCGACATTGACAACGAAACGGAGGACGACAGCGAAGCAAAACAAGAAGAAATAGAAACTACCACGAAACGAAGCTCTGCTGAGGTTACAGAAGCTGTTGAACCCGAAACGGATATTGTGACCCAAACAGAAGCTTACGAGATCAAAGTCAAAAGCCCATCACCAAGGTTCATTCCGAAGCTAAGTTTTTTCCAGCGTGCCAATGAGAACAGTCCGGCTGCAAGGGTCAACTTCTTCCATAGACCCGTCAGGAAGTTCGTATCCAAATGTCGTTGTATGAGGTACGAAAAGTGCGAGAAGTTCCAAAGTTCAGTGCCCAGGTGTCCTGAAGAACAGTTTTTGTGTTGCTTCTAACCTGAGAAGTGTTATTAAAGGTGTTTATTTTCTTCGATGGCCTGAGACATTAGACTTTTTCGGATTCCCGCCAGGCGAATCTTGTCTACAAACTGTTCGCTTGATTTTCTCTTTGTCTTCGTAAGGCCCAACCTAAATTTAAACCGATATATGTTACGGCCCAATGTACTAAAAATAGGTGCAAGCTGCGACCCAAAACTTTGATTTAGTAAAATAACATTTAAATGTAATGCTTTTGGTTAAACTCTTTTAAGGAGTATTTCTTATTAATCTTGGTCAAAATTTGAGATCCTTTTAAGGTTAATAATTTGTCGATGGCCGATTTAATTTGGTGGGATTATTTAAACCAAAAAATACGTTTAAATATCATGTCATAATTTTAGGTTGCTGGGCCGTAATTTAATGGTTTTAAAAAGTGTCTGGGGCCGGAGTGTCGACATTATTTTAGGTTATGTAAGTAGTTAAGGATATTAAGCGAACAGTTTCAAAATGTTCAGTGGTTAGCTGTACAAAAGACAGTTCCAAATACCTCCAAAAAGGCGCTAGAGTATGTATAGAGAGTATGAAATAAATTTTGCAGTTTGGCGGAGTGAAATGCGCTCAGTGAGTGGGAGGTTTTGGCGTTTGATATTAAATTAACGTTCCACAGGTCTTTCATAATTACCCCTTCCACAGTCCTGTTCTCGAATCTTATTAGACAAAGTAGCTTTTTTTAATGATAATTTTCCTGTGTCTATACCTAATTAAAAAAAACTAAGCTTTAGACATGAAAGTTAACTTTTATAATGTATTTAATGCCCACGTTGCCATTAATTATGGCCTTAATGAAAACTTTTAAAATTTTTTGTTATGTTTTTACGTAGCTAAAAAAAGATTTATTTAATTATAATAATTAAAAAAAAAATGTCTTTCATGATTAGATTGAAACAATGTTCTTCAAGGAGTTTATCACTTGAACAAAAATGTGTTATCGTATATCGGTAGATGTCTTTGGAATTGACTGAAACCTTTAATGATAAGGTTGTAAAAAAAAATTTATAATAGTTATGTAAATAAACGTACTTTACGACGCAACGTGGTTTATTTTGTTTGTCTATAATCATTATCATTATTCGACCAAGTATATACAGGTTGTCCCAGAAAATATTGCCAAGCGGAAATCCAGAGATAGATCACGCTCTGGGGTATTATAATTTTATTGTTTGAAATGAAATAAAATTTTATTTACACATAAATAATTATAAACAAAGAACAGAAATTTTAACAGTACCTAAACAATTTTTACAAATAAGTATAAATACTTATAATATGCCTAAATAGGACTCCACTCAGCATGTGCTGCAGTGGAGGACCACAACAGCGATGGTCTTCCAGACCTAATAACTTTTATTTTCATTATTACCATCAAAGTTACGAAGCTGACTTTTTAAAATATAAAAGAACAACTTATGCAGATACAGAATCTGCACTAGACTTCTTGGCGGGAAAGTGAAGCGTCATGTCTGCAGTTTTTTTATTTTCTAAAATTTGTGATATTTTGAACATGAATGTGTAATAACGGTGGATTATTAACCGTTAAGTGTTTGTGAACATACATGAGTGTTGGTAAATAAAACAAAACAGTGCAACATCACTTTCCAAATTTTCTCTCAAGGAGTCCTTGTGAGATCTCAGTATAGCCCCACATCTTTACTGAGGACTCAAGGGGCTTAGGGGAGGGTATCTCATTTACTATCATTATTACCACTCATTCTCATTTACTATGAATTATATATTATTAATATATCACTTACTTGACACTGGCTAAATGTGCTAGACGCACGAAGCTATTATTTAAAATAAAGAAAAAAGAATCTGCACTATTAAAAAAAAAATTGGTCGTTCAAGTCGAAATCCCTCAAAAATTCATAAGTCAAATATTATAAAAAAATCGCAGATCTTACTTGGGGTTCTTTTGGGTACACCCAAGTCTGCTCTATCTCTGGACTTCCACTTGAAACTTTTTTCTGGGTAATTCTGTATATCTTCACAAGAACCTATACGGCTCAGGCCTCATTTATTGGCCTCCCCCTTTGTGGGAGGCCCTGGGCCTGCCACACATAGCACCACGCGCTTAACGTGGTAGTTATTCAAAAACTTTTCTACCCCAAAGGTTTATCTCCTTATCTGATATTCCCATTGTATATCCAATATCTTAATGTGGAGATATTATGGGTTTTTGGTAGCAAAGGGTGTACAGGAATCCTACCATCACCTTTAAAGACTCAGCCAACCTCACCTGCCAATCAACAGACCGATCAAAATGTTTAGTTGTAAGCTGTACAAAAAAACAGTTCCAAATACCTCCAAAAAGGCGCTAGAGAAGAGTGAAATAAATTTAGCAGTTAGGCGAAGTGAAATGCGCTCAGTGAGTGGGAGGTTTTGGCGTTTGCTATCAAATTTACCCGCCTATTTCTGTAGCGTCCTTTGAAGTCCAAGCCAACCTCACCTGCCGATCAACAGATGAGGCTCTGGCTAACTTAGAAGTTCCCGGTAAGCGGCAATGGGCTCGCTATCTATTAAGTACGTGGGACAAACAACACAATTGGCGATATGTGAGCGTTTGTAGGCGTATATTATGCCTCTGCCTACCCCTTCAGGGTAACAGGATTTGTATATGTATGTATAAATAAAAAGCCCCAAGCCAAATGTGACACATTTTATTACAATTAATATAACATTGACATACATGCTTAAAGTTTACATAGATGATGAAATTATAAACGTCAAGAAGACAAGCAAAGGAAGACATGTTCTCTAACACTTAACACAACTTTACAATTACAAATTACAAAAACTATACTTTAAATATATAATTCTTAATAGTTTTCGTAATTTTTACAAAAATTTATATAATACTGAGTCAAATGGCACATATTTACATTGTTCTCGGTAAAAAAGCTCTGGTTGTCGATAGCATTAATTTATCTTTCTACATATGGAAAATAAAATATGCCAATAGATATTTAAATTACTATTCTAACACTTTTTTGCTAAAAAAAAAACATAACTTATTACTATTGTTGTTGAAGTGAGAGTAGAGGGCGCTAGGCCGCGGACATTGTCACCCATGCAATGGACAGATCAAATTAAGTAAAAGCAACATAAACACATAATACAGTAAATAAAATCCTACCCACTAGTAAACCTAGTATAATATAATAATTGATGTGTAATTTAATTATAATTTGCATGCCACCGTTGTTGGCTGAATGAGTGGAGCTTTATTTTATTGTACAAGAACTGTAATGTACCTCAATCAAGTGCAAATAAAGTATACTATTCTATTCATATCAATTTTATATGTAGCTTTCCGACAACCAGTGAATTTTCACCTAAAACAATGTCACTAAAAAGTTAAGTAATTATTATTTAGGCGATGTCATGAAGTAGGTAGCTTTTAGAAATAGTGCGTCAGACTTGCTGCAGCTCAGCCGGTGAGACGACATTCGTTACTTGTGTGGAAAGTAATTGATATCAATTCATTCAATAACTTGTAAATCGTATTGAAATTTTTATACCTGAGAAGACTAAAAACACGAGATAAAAATTTTCTGCACGAACAGGAGTCGAGCAATTCTATTTATGGTATATTTATTACTTCAGCACAATCTGAAGTACTTCTCACCCTCTTGACTCATCTGCCCAGGTCTACGCCATTTTGGAGATTTCTAAGCAATAGACAAAGCCGTAATTATAAAACAGTATGTTTTTGAATTAAATATTCCTAACTTTGATTACAAAATTGCTATTATACCCAAATATGACCCATGAGTCTTGTATTCTAGATGCTAAAGCCCTGTGTAAATGTCTCTTACTTTCACAAATTAAAGCCTTCTCTTAAGCCTTTGACAAACAGAAAGCGAACCGAAATCGTGGCAAAAAATGTGCGGCGTTTTAGTTAGAAGTTATTAATCTAATTGCTGTCTCTACTAGTTTGTTAGTCTAGTTCGATGTCTCTACAAATCTGGTAGCGGAGCCAGGCTTGCGACAAAGGGTAAACAAAGAAAGCTGACAGTTGACAGAGAGTGAAAATGGCGGATATAACCCGACATATAATAAAATGATACATTTCGCTGTAAAAAGTTTGTACTAGCCGTACTTTTCATTTAATGGTATTATAGTTCCAACTTTGGGAATCGCTACTTTTAAGGTTCTTTTATATATCATTTTTTAAATTAATTAATTTTATTTTTATAAAAATAAATATAGAAATGTTGCACATTTAAATTCAATATTTTAATAAATAAATTCTGACTTTCAATTCCAAACAATAAAAACTATATTGTCTTATCAAAATTTGGCTACTTCGTTTATTATTTTGGCTAATTTTATAATTTACAGTTAAAAGTGACACATTAAAAAACCCTTTTTTGTCATTTGTTTACATTTTGTCTCGAGGCGAAGTGAATCAAGTATAGTTGGACTCCACAAAACTGCCCGCGGGGCCTAGTTGGACGTCTTAACAAATCTGGTCACGAGACCTTGTTGGTCTTCTACACAAAGCTGCGTGCGGGGCCTAGTTGAACGTCGCCACTTCAACGTCGCGCACGTGTCCGGTTCGCTGTATGTCGACAAAAGCTACAATCTTTCCTAATTATGCGAAGCGTTTTGACTTGAAGTCAACTTCTACACATTGTTCCCTCCCTTACATTCTTAGTGATATTATCATATCAATTTTAACAATAAAATCGCTATCTTTACCCATTCCTCATTAATTACTTTTAAATTTTAAATTCGTAATTTTTTTCACTTCTGACTAGTCAGTTAATATCAAATCGTATAGATCGTATCAAAATCACATTAACTAGAGACGAGAATACTCAAAATTGTATTGATATTTAGAAAAATTAACTCAGTTTCACTAAGTTCTTTTTTGTATAATATATATAATATATTTAATAAAAAACAATAATAATAAATTTATATATAAAACGCGTATATGTATAATACTGGCCTAAAACCTACAGAAAAATATTACATTTATAACATTGAATAGTTTAATTAAAATCAGTACTTACAATTGTAATTGAGTAAATTGTGCATAATATAGACAGTTAGGGTTAATAAAACACTACTTATACTTAGATACACATACTTAGGGTACACATGTTCAGTTCCACAAACTGTACTACACTTATTGAATAGTTCATAATGCTTAGTATAACATCTCTGCGCCACAACGGACTCGATACCTTTAAATAATAAATAAATATTTACTGACAATTACACCAATTATTTAGTTCCAAGATAAGTATCATTAAGAACTTGGATACTAAATAACGGATAAACATACTCAAAAACTTTTTTATTTGTAAATACATACTTAATATACTTTGGAAAACACCCAAACCAGAACAAACATTCATGTTCATGAATACAAAGATTTGTTCTGCTTAGGAATCGAACCCACGACCTCAGGTGCGGAGTGCGGGTATACTGGCCACCACGCCTTATAAGTCACCTTTAGCTTAAAATAGGACTACCTTTAAGCTATCAAAATCACTTTAAATAAAAGTATCGAGTAGGCATTGGCGCTTAAATATTCTAACATTAAAATCGGTAAAAACCGCATCAAAATTGGTACATTCATTAACAAAATAGTACTGAGCGGATAGACAATATTATTACTACATAGACAATATTTTAAATTACTTACATACACAAGTTTTTTTATATCTTTTTATTTTATTAGTTTTTTTTATATCTATTCAAGATTGGATGAATTGTATTAAATTATAAAACATCAAAGCTTATTAGCAGTAACTTGAAGAATTTTAGCGCTGAAACAGCAATTGTTATTTAATAAATATATTAAAATATCACTGTTTAAAATAAATGCTCTATCTATTATCTTAAAACTTATAATCATTGCAATCAAATAAAAAGTATCAATGCAATGTTGTAATATTGTATAAATCTTAAAAACAATTAAGTATAAATTTCAATGTCTGTTAGGCCTGTAAACTTTACTAGCTTTTAATTTAAAATATTTCACTAACGTAATACACTTCAAATGGCACCATCTATTTTGGTACATAGTCAGTGGTGCGTACCGTACGTAGTCAACAGTGCGTACCGTACGTAGTCAACAGTGCGTACCGTACGTAGTCAACAGTGCGTACCGTACGTAGTCAACAGTGCGTACCGTACGTAGTCAACAGTGCGTACCGTACGTAGTCAACAGTGCGTACCGTACGTAGTCAACAGTGCGTACCGTACGTAGTCAACAGTGCGTACCGTACGTAGTCAACAGTGCGTACCGTACGTAGTCAACAGTGCGTACCGTACGTAGTCAATAGTTCGTACCTACCGTACGCAGTATAACTTTATTATTTGAGCAAATGTCGTCTTTTTTCTAAACTACACTTGTTTTTATTAAAATGTTTCGCCATACTACTTACTATAAACAATCTGTAAATATTATGAAATAGTCTTTGACAGGCGTTATTTCTGAAAGCCTTATTTCTGACAAACAAACAGATTCATTACAGATCGATGTAGTAGCATGAATAATAAATATATGATTCATATATCCACACGCATCCTATAAGCGTGTGGATTTTCGATTAATTGTAATTTTTGGCACAGTTTCTAAACTAATTAACTCTTTATAGGACAGAGCACCACGAAATTTCTCATTGATTTTTGACCTTAAGTTAACCCCATAAGGTTCAATATTAGGGTGGCAACATAGATCCCATTGCCCAATTAAGGGATAATTACTTATAAATTTAGACGGTTTAAGAGAAATATATTTCTGTCAATACTTTTCCTAATTTTTATTCGTTCATTTCATTAAATATTAATTGCCTGTATACATTAAAACATTTTAAATAATTTCGCTTATATATTTTTAGTTATATAAATAAGATTATTTTTTTATCTCTCATGTAAAATTTAGTTTCTTTTTATGAATATTTAGATTTCATTCATTTTATATGATTTTGTTTAACATTAATTTTTTTTTAATATGGATCACTAAAATCGGTCATATAAAATTTTATAATTATAATACCGTACAATTGTGCTTGAATGCTTCTATTACCTATTTTATCTTAAGACTAGGTTAGGCTTGGACGAATCATTTTCTTTGCATACCTAAATATTTTTTTTTAATTTATATTTTGTTGTATTAGTAAATTATAGAACGTAAAGGTAAGGAGAATACTATCATTTGTAAGGATAAGTGCCCATCAGAAGACTTTATATTTGAGTGGTGTTTAATCAGTAAGTAGGTAAGTTTTAAAGCAAGTGTCAACACTGACATCCACTTTTTGTCAAAATTATTTTTTATAATTATATATTTTGAAGTTATGCATTTACAATGCTGCATATAGTTATAAAACGGTTTTTTTATTAGAAAAAATCAACTTGACCGCGGTAGCCTGAGTGTGATCTGAACTTTCTTTGGATCCTAAATCTTCTCTTGCTACTCTAGCGTCATTTTGGAGTTATACGGTTTCCCCGTGCCTGTCTCTGGTGACTTTTGCAGTGATCGTTCTCCTTACCTCTATCCTCCATAGTGTTAATAAATATCGTGAATAATTGAGATAAAACGACATTCATTGCCTTCGTATGTGTTCTCTCTTTTTAATTATCTATTAGCATAATGCCTATACTTTGACAGCTTCAGTAAAATCATAGACAAAAGAAAGAAAAGAACAGAAAGTCTGTCTATCTAATTTTATAAGTTTATATTGTAAATTGTGTTCATAGCAAATTGGTTTTAGGCGGAGAACACATTTTATAGCCTTGTAAATAAAATTAAGAAATCCCAAATATTAGTCAGCTAAGCTCAGTTTGACTCCGCAATATATATATAATTTAAATATAGACTTTAAGATTGGCTCTTTAGATCTATTTTATATTGACAATATAATTGGGCAGACAGTTGACTGTCAGCGAGTTTACTACTCGGTAGTAGTCATATTGCCACTGTACAATAAATCGAACTTTATAAATGCTTTTGAAATAGTTGTAACAAGGGGTTGCCTCCCCAAATGGGATATATGAGCGTTAACTATATATAGGGCCGTCCATTTATTGCGTGAGGCTCGACCCCCCCCCCCCCCCCGGGGGTATCGGCAAAAATTACGAAATATCACAAGGAGGGAGGGGGATGTAGTGAGAACTCACGTGTATAACATTTTTACACGATTTCTTAAGCTCCTTTATAGGTACTTAGTTAGAAAACACCATTTACCACAAAGGGAGAGGTGGTTTGTTTTAAAAGACCTTGATAAAAATCTCACGTGATTATTAGTATTAGGCCTCAAATTATGATTACTTAATATAATTTCATCTCTTCATCAAAATACAACCAAACTCGACGTCCGTAACCAAAACCTTACTACACAGTCATTACTCTTTCAATTAAACCCAAACGTCTTTTAGTGCGATCAAATTACGTTAATTGGGTAGGGGACCCATCCTACCCCTATAAAAACATGTTTGACAGCACTTAACACCACAGCACAAGACTCAAACCAATCTAAGAAAATTCTGTAGCCTTTAGACGAGTGGCATCGATTTTCGGATCTGATTAATAAATCAATTTATAAACTTACAGCAATTTTGTTGCGCGAACATTAATTTAAACAAATGCTAAATAGCTAAATAATATTGTTTGAACACCCTGTACATCATACCAAACATATTGTAGCAGATAAAATAAATTGAGCCAAAAATACCTGTCAATATAAAGTCGTATTATTATAAAAATATTATAAGTATGCCGGGTTAAACTTAGGTCGATATACCCTTTTCTGATATAACCATGTAAAGGTAAATCTTGAAGGTTTGTTTTGTTTTTCCTAAACTTTAAAAAGGGTTCATACGTTTTCATTGCCTTTTAAGTATAAAACGACCAAATATAGAATGTAATTTATAACCAGTATTCGGCACATGAATAATGAAATTCTTAATTATTTCGTATTTTTAGATAAATTATATAAGACTAGCAGCGCCCTGCGGTTTTACCCGCGTGGTCCCCGTTACCGTGGAAATATCGGGATAAAGAGTGTCCTATATGTTAGTCCAGGACTGCAGCTATACACGTACAAAGTTTCATCACAATCGCTCCAGTAGTTTTTGCGTGAAAGAGTAACAAACATCCATCCACACATACAAACTTTCACGTTTATAATATTAGTAGCAAGTAGGATGATTATACTTATGTCGAGATAAAAATAACTAAATTGAAAAGGATAAGGAATAATTATGATAAAGAAATAAGACATTAACAGCGGTAACTAAAATAAGTAAAGGCAATGTATGTAGATCGCCGAGTGGTACCGGCCTAGAATGGTGCCACCCCCTCTCATGTCACGAGGAGTCGTAAGAGTCGACTAAGAGAAATCCTACCGGATGGGCAGCAGCGTCATCCTGCGTACTGGCTGGAACCGCGATCACCAACCAGCCAGCCCAGCGTGGTGATTATGGGCAAATACCCCCAATATAATCTTAGAGGGAGCCTATGTTTAGTAGTGGACTTAATAAGGTTGATGTAATGATAAATATGATATAAATTGTATGGGCATGTGACGAGAAGAGTAATGAATTTAAATGATTGCGGGTGGAGGGGAAGAGGGGGACAGAATAAGAGATGGATTGAGTATGTAAAGGATGATACGACCAAATTATAACGTCTGCTTACTAAATTTCTTTTACGAATGACATTTTAAATTTAGTCGTTTTATATGACATCAACTGCATATTGCAATTGTAAAAACGACCCTTAACCAACTATAAATCTTAGGAAGCCACAAAAAACATGTAGTTGACTGTACATAATAACAATGAACGTTGACTACAGACGCTTAGATTACTTGTAATGAGTATTGAATACATACCTATGTAAATAAATAAATTACAGCTAATTCAGAGAAACATAGTTTTGGCAATTTAGACTTTACTAGCTTAATAATAAGGACTTAAATTCAGTCCGGTCATGGAGAGGTTATAAAATTATAGGATTTTAATGTGAAATAAGTTTATCTTTGGCATTTTGGTATCGGCTTAGTCCAGGAAAAGCTGATTAGGATCCCGGCCACAGCGCTCCTGGAATAAAAGGAATTCTGTAAATACATCCATATTTTAAGCCTGTTTCTCCGAAGGGGTAGACAGAGACATATTATACGCCCACACTTCGCCAATTATATAGTTGGTTCCATGTAATAGGTGGCGAGCATATTGCCGCTTACTGGGAACAATTATGTTCGCCAGAGCCTCGTCCGTTGATCGACAGGTGCACCACTTGCAGGTGAGGATGGCTTGGGCTCCTTAGGTCTTGGTAGGATGGCGCCATGTAATGTAGTTAAAAAATGGCTTTATGTGCCTTAATGATCATGATGTCTTTATGGTATACCTGGTGCTCGGTGATGAGATACAGAGGCAGTGCGGCCGCGCAGAACTCGCACGGTATTACAGGAGACGGGGCTGCCAGGTCCGGGCCGTTCTCCCGGTGCGCCATACGGAAGTGGCGCGACGGGCGCGGGGAGCGGCCCGAGCGGTCTGAGCGCTCCGAGCGCTCCGAGCGGTCCGAACGAGATGAGCGGTCTGAGCGGGGCGAGCGAGGGGGAGACGAAGCAGCGTTGAATTGGGCCAAGTCGGGACGGCAACCAGTCTATGTCAACAGAAGACACACAATTCATCATCATCATCATCATTTCAGCCATTCGAAGTCCACTGCTGAACATAAGCCTCCCCAATTGCTTTCCACGTAGATCGATTCTTTGCCGCCTGCATCCACCGGCTCCCCGCCTCCCTGACCAGATCATCGGTCCATCGCGTTGGGGGCCGCCCTCTACTACGTTTGCTGATTCGTGGTCGCCATTCAAGAACCTTAACGCCCCATCGGTCGTCGGTTCTTCGAGCTATGTGCCCCGCCCACTGCCACTTCAGCCTGCAAACGCGCTTCGCTATGGCGGTCACTCTGGTTCTCCTACGGATTTCCTCATTTCTGATTCTATCACGTAGGGACACTCCGAGCATAGCTCTCTCCATTAAGACACACAATTAAGATAATGAAAACGACATATAAAAAACACTAGTACAGGGGCTTAGATATTTAATTAGAAATAAATTTCTTTCAGCAGCTAGTAACGTTTCTTTTCGTCAACTCTTACGACGATGAAAGGAGTGCACCGTTTCTCTAGGCTGGTAGGTACCAATCGGCATATTTTTATCTTTTTTTAGGTTCGTTATGGTACCGCTTATAACTCTTGCATTGTTATTATTTAAAAAAAAAAACATGTTGTGTGTTAAAATTTGACGAATCTAAATGATATTGTTGATCTAAAAGAAAGAAAGAAAAGAATTTATTCTGTGACAACATCAAAAGAAAACAGATACATTATATTTAAGTAACAATTTGAAGAGTGTCACAGAAAAGGTATCCACTCAGCATAAAGCCGAGGTGTCACGAAAACGCCTCGACGCTGGTCTTCCGTAGATACCGTTGAGACAATAAAATATATTTTATTTTATTTAACTATTCTTCAAACCTGATGCAAGACCAGATTAGCAAGCGGGAGCGGTTGCCCACAGAACTCGCACGGGACCCGCACGTTTTCCTCCCACAAGTCGTCCCCCTCGGCGTTGCTGCCTTCTCCGTCTTCTTCTTCATTCTGATTCTCTTCTACCGCGGGCACCGGCTGCGGCTGTCCTGCCGGCCGACTGGAATGGAATTCAGTCAAATATCTATTTATTTCTTATAGTTTTTTAACTTATTGGTTATTAATTAAAACTAAAAGGTAAAATAATAAATGCACTAACAAAAATTAAATAAATAATTATTTATTAGGTAATATTATTTCCCTTATTTAAAATTTTCAAAAAACTGTTATACGTTTATTGGTCGCAGTGCCATCAAATGTATAGTAAATCTAGATTTTAATAATTCATTAAACTAATATAATAAATACGAAAGTAACTCTGTCTATCTGTCTTTCTTTTCTTCACGTCGTTTAGACGTACTTAACCGATTTGTGTGAAATTCGGTACAGACATAGTTTGGAACTTGAGAAAGGAGGAAAGTTTCAATGCCGAAAACCCGCGGGAGCGGGAACTTCTCAAAAATCCCGCGAGATCGGGAGCTATGTGGGTAAAACCAAAAATTTGCCGGAAGTCACTATTCCACGCGAACGAAGTCGCGGGCAAAAGCTAGTTATTCATAAAAAATATCGATACATATGGTTCTGAAGTTTCCAGGCCGCCATTACCTTTAAAGTCTAGTCGTTACAAAAAAATCCTTGACATACTAGACATCACTAGCAGTGTACGATGCTAGATGTATAATTCTGAACGTTTTACTTACAAAGACATTTTGCGTCGCCCAGGAGAGCGGGTTTGTTGGACGTTGCAGTATTGAATTCTATAATAATATGTTTTATATTCTATAACAGAAATCACTCAGCGATTGTCGCTCGTGGCGTAAGGCCGTCATTGTATAGCTCAATTTTTGCAACTCTGATCTACCGTTACTTTTATTTTGATTTACAAATAATATTTTTTATCTAACTAGTATACTTTAAACTTAATAATAATAATAATTTACTCTTTGTTGTACACCATAATAAGGATTACACATAAAATCAAAGAAAATTAAATAGGTAGGTATATACAATGGGCGGCCTTGCTTGAAGCAATAGACTTAATCAAAATATGTTCGATATAAGATGGGTTTTCATCTTCACCCACTATAACCATTCGGTTTTTGTGCTAAGGCGGGAAAAGTCACATTGCGGCAATATTTTATTTTCCAAAACTACACTACTGTTACTATTCGGCATATTACTGAAAAATTTGATTGATTGATTCCAAAGCTCCATAGACATACATACATTCACGCCTGTTTCCCCGAAGAGGTAGCCAGAGGCCATATTATACGCCCACACTTCGCCAATTATATAGTTGGTCCTACGTAATAGGTGGCGAGCCTATTGCCGCTGACCGGACACTGTTATGTTCGCCAGAGCTTCATAGAATCTCTAGTAAAGTCTGCACAACTATACTAGGGTATGCCTTTGACTTGATTCGACTGTAACGGACTTTACTTGACTTAGTCTTTTTTTTTTTCAGATGGAAAATCATCTAATGACCTTCTCCCGCTGTGGGTGGAGCGGAAGGGTGTGTCAGACTTTTACTGACTAAAAACCATCCATGTTCCTTCTTGTGCCTGCTACGTCCAGAGGCCGCGGTAACCCTTTCGGACAGTCCCGCAGCTACTTGACTTTAAACTTATTTTATATACTTGACTTTACTTTTATTTATTTAGCTATTACTCTAAACAATTGAGTCCAAATTTCGGTCGTGGGTTCAATTCCCACACAGGACAAATCTTTGTGTGCATGAATATGAATATTTGTTCTGGTCTGGGTGTTTTTCTATGTATATTAAGTATGTATTTACAAGAAAAAAAAAGTCTTTAAGTATGTTTATCCGTTGTTTAGTATCCATAACACAAGTTCTTAATGATACTTATCTCGGAACTAAATAATTGGTGTAATTGTCAGAAAATATTTATTATTATTATTATTAAATCTGAGAAAATAAACAGTTTCCTCGTGTTATTTTTACTTTGGTTTAGAATAAATAATTTTCTATCTGACTAGTTTACATATAATACATTAAAATGTAATGACTGGTCTTGAGTTGTGTAGTTAAGCCTTTTCTGTACTTTTAGAGTTAGTCTTGAGAATAAACTTGTCGGCAGAATTATTTTAATTAAAGTCTTATTTGTGGATATGTTTTTTCGCATAAATATAATGTAATACACAATGTATAACTGTTTTTTTCCCTAATAATGTAAAAAAAAAGAAAAAAGTAAAAAAAAAAATATAAAATTTGGGTGAAGAACGAGCCTTCTTTGGCTACTACACTACTCGCTCACCTGGCATTACGCGGCCTCGTGGTACAAAAAGTTCTCACTAACTGCGTCTCGCGACCGATCAATGCTAGTTCCGTTTCCGGCTCCGATTCTGAATCACTAGGCGGCACATATCTAGAATAGGGATAACTCCCAACATGAATTGCTTGTCGTTTATAACCAACTAGCTGATCCAACAGACCGTTGTCTGTATAGAAATCTTAATAATAAGACACTAGAAATAGTATCTGCCGCCTCAAGCTATCGGAACGCATATTATCAATTTCAAAACGTGTCCCTTGCCCAAACTTTCTAACCATGACAAATTCTGACCAAGAATCCATTTAGATTATTTCTGGATTATGGTACCGCTCGCATATCTTTCATTATTGTTAGGAAAAAAAACACAAATCTAAATGATCCCGTTGATCTTATTATTTTTCTTTTAAATAACGGCTTTGTGCGTGCGTTTAAATCATAGTAAATGAGAATGAGTGGTGATAAAGATGATAAATGGCAAATGAGATGCCCTCCCCCTAAACCCCTTGGTCCTCAGTAAAGATGTGGGACTATACTGAGATATCACATGGACTTCTTGAGAGAATTTGAAAAGTGATGATTTTTAGAAAATAAAACAATGCTACAGACATCTTATTGATCTTAAAGACAATAAAGTATATTTTATTTTTTTATTATGTCACTCTCTTGAGTGACGTACTGTATGTTACTTACGCTAGTGCTCGGCTGTGCAACTTAAAGTTCGAGAATGACGTGGTCCTTCACTACGAATGACAAGTATTTTTTGAACACAGTACGTTATTTTTTGCGGTGCCGTACGATTCAGATATAACGAACGCAAACGGCAATGTATTTTAATTTCTGCTTCACGGTCCGTGAGCGACTAAACGGCTAATTATTCACTGGTGCCGTGCCTACGATACACCAGAGCGCCAGCGGTTTTACGCCCGCACGTCACTTCTATCGTTTTATTATTAAGATTTCTATGGTTGTCCGTCTTATTTAAAATTAATTCTGTCATTGCGCTTACTGTCAAATAAACTTGCACAATCTTTTGACTGGGAAACATGACTGTTTGTAAACATATCAAATCTTTGCTGTGTTTCGATCTTAAGTATTTTTTAGTATTTCTTTGTAACTGGCGGAAGAAATAATTTTACTAGTGTGTGTAAGTTCTCAATCGAGAATAATTCAATTGCATTATCTTAAATATTTATTTAGATGTATGTAATAGTTATGTAGATTGAAATGCTGTCGATTGAAATGTATTTAAAGTCATCTCTTCGAAAACTCCCATGATAAAGGCCTAGCCTAGTATGGGGGTTTTTTTTAAGTTCTCCATTGTACTTTCATAAAATAAAGAATTATTATAATCAACTTTAACGAGTTTCTTGTCAGATTCTTTTACGATTAAGCTTTAATGAGCCAAACTTTACTACGAGATTTTGACTTAAGGGATTAATCCTTTCCACACACCTGTTTCCCCAAAGAGGTAGACAGAGGCATATTATACGCCCACACTTCGATAAATAACAGTTGGTCCCACGTAATAGGTGGCGAGTCTATTGCCGCTTACCGGGCACTGTTACGTTCGCCAGAGCCTCGTTGATCGGCAGGTGCACCACTTGCAGGTAAGGTTTGCTTGGGCTCCTTAGGTCTTGGTCATTTATTTCTCTTTAAAAATAGATTAAAGGAGAGTGCTTAATTTTTTTAGACTGCATACTATCAGCCAGGATGTAGTTACTATGTCGAGTCACATTAAGAAAAAAGTGACAACTTGAGACAAAGAATCCATTTGCTTTTATTTCTTGAGTACGGTATCGCTCATATCGCATGCTTAATGGAATAGTGACTTAACTCAAAACAGACGATTTTTGGGACATCACAAAAGAAGATCTTCTAAAGAATACTTGTCCTACTTGTCAGCGCATTAAATTGATACTGATTTATCACTTAGTAATTCTGCTTGTGTTTTAAACGTTTAATTAACATTGATTCGATCGCAGTAAGAAATAGAATGACTATATAAGTACGTAACTCAAACCTGACCTATCTATTAATGGGTCGATGTTCCTTTAAGCATGCGATATCTCTTTCATTGTTATTAAAAAAAAACCATTTTGTGTATAAAAAATTGACGAATCTAATGATCCTGTTGATCTTAAAGACAATAAAGAATAATTTACTTTATATTATAGTGCCAACTTTATTCAAAAAAATTAAAACACAGTGACTTTAGGTTTTGAAAAGTCAGGTATAATTGATGTTCTGCAGTCACTTGATTAAAAATAGGCAATGGTCTCGCCGCCTTTTACGTGGTTCCAACAAAATAATTGGCGAAATGTGGTCGTATAACATGCCACTGCCTTCCCCTTCGGAGAAACAGGCGTGATAGTATGAATGTATTAGATCGGGGAAAAAGTCTTTTCGCATAACGTAGGTATAAACTTATTATAAATTTTTTTGACTGTACTATTTGTGTCTGGCTGGTTTTGGTAACATTAAAAAGGTTCCATTATAAAGAAAAGAAAAAAATAAAAGAAAGTTGTTTCCCGCTATTTTTCATTTGTTTTTCTCTCCGTAAAAATGAGTGAATCTAATGAAGAAATTCGATACATTTTAAAATTTTATTATAAAAAAGGCAAAAATGCAACTCAAGCAGTGAAAAAAATTTGTGATGTTTATGGACCTGATGCAGTGTCAGTAAGAGTAGCACAAATTTGGTTCAAACGTTTTCAGTCCGGAAATTTTGATGTTAAAGATGCACCTCGCTCTGGTCGCCCTGTTACGAATAAAATGGACGCCATTTTTGAAAGAGTGGAGCAAGATCGGCATATTAGTAGTTACGATGTAGCTGAAGAACTGGGAATTGACCACAAAACAGTTTTGACCCATTTGAGGAAAGCTGGTTATACAAAAAAGCTCGATATTTGGGTGCCACACGAGCTCACTCAAAGAAACTTAATGAACCGTGTACTCATTTGCGATTCATTATTGAGACGTAATGAAACCGAGCCGTTTTTGAAGAGATTGATAACTGGCGATGAAAAGTGTGAACGTGCGAAAAAGGTCGTGGTCGAAAGTTGGCCAGGCTTCACAGACTGTGGCCAAACCTGGCCTAACACGAAATAAGGTGATGCTGTGTGTATGGTGGGATTGGAAGGGCATTGTTTATTATGAGCTTTTACCGCCCGGCAAAACCATCGATTCTGATCTTTACTGCCAGCAACTGATGAGATTAAAGGAAGCAGTCGAGAGAAAACGGCCGGAATTGACCAACAGGAAGGGTGTGGTCTTTCATCACGATAACGCTAGACCACACACATCTTTAGCCACTCAGCAAAAATTAAGAGAGTTCGACTGGGAGGTCCTAGTGCATCCACCATATAGCCCTGACCTTGCGCCTTCAGATTTTCACCTGTTTCGGTCTCTGCAGAATTCTTTAGGTTCTGTAAGGTTGACCTCAAGAGAGGACTGCCAAAACTATTTGTCCTGTTTTTTTGATCAGAAGTCCCAAAGTTTCTACAGTAACGGGATAATGTCTCTGCCCACAAAATGGCAGAAAGTTATTCAACAAAACGGTACATATATATTGTAAATAAATGTAAATAAACTTTGAAAAAAATGTCTTGACTTTTCATACAAAAATACGAAAAGACTTTTTCCCCAACCTATTATATTACTATGACAATAAAAATTTAGTTTAAATATAAACGATGAAGTATTAATAATAATAATAAAATCATTTATTTGTGTAATTACAATAATTTAACAGTTTATTGTATGATGCACCAAAATGACCGATCTCAGCATTTGCTAGGACAATTTCCCAGCGCTGGTTTTCAGTTGGGCCATTTTGATTTTGAGTGCAGTACAGGACAAGAAGTATTATAAATATTAAATCTGTCAATTGTTTTTGACTGTTAGCGTCACAGACAAATGAAGATTGTAACTAACCAATCGATAATTTAAAAGAGCATAGCCTGTGAGTTTCTTGCCAGTTCTTCTTACAGAGCGGTGGCTCGGAACTGGTATACTTAATTTCATTTTTTGGAGGTAAATAAATCTAAGCTTCATGATTTCTGTGTAGTCAAATTTTTTATATATCATTTTGAAGTTTCTAATTACTATATAATAGCTAATAAGTTTTGAGGGTACTTACGTAGGACTTAGAGTGGGGTCAGTGAGACTGTTGTACGGTGAAGTTACCTGAAATTGACACAATTTTAATGAGTTATCGACAATTTTATGTCAATGGACCAATGTTAATTATCGAACAATGTTGTAATAAATAAATATTTTCTGACAATCACACCAATTATTTAGTTCCAACATAAGTATCATTAAGAACTTATTTTATGGATACTAAATAACGGATAAACAAACATAAATACTTTTTTTTGTATCTACCTAATAACTAACTTAATATACATAAGAAAACACCCAGATCAGAACAAATATTCATGTTCATTCACACAAAGATTTGTCCTGTGTGGGAATCGAACCCACGACCTCAGGAGCGGTGTGCAGGTATACTGCCCTCCACGCCAAAAATATTATTACTAAATATTGCTTAACATCTGTAATCGTGTACGAATAGCGAGTCCAAAAAGACACATTGGTGCCGGTAACAACGTAAGTACGGAAACGCTCAATGTCACCTATTACACAAAGGGTCCGTGAAATGTGAACCGTGAAACATGCGACTCCAACCTCCAAAGCACGCGAAGCTAAGATAAAAGCTGTTTGAGGAATATCTGTCATTCACCAACCTCGTTGAGGCCCCTCCGGAGCTCCTGTAGAGAGTTTTTGATCAAGTCGATTCTGTCGGGCCTCTCGTGCGGGGGGCTCATTTGAAGAACGTTCACGTGCGGCGCATGCACTCGCGGCCGGTTCACGCGTTGCGGGCTCACGCGTTGCGGGCTCACGCGAGCCGGACTCACGCGAGCCGGACTCACGCGCGGCGGGCTCCCGCAGCGTGTGCTCACGCGCCGTGGACTCGGCCGCGGCGAATTGTCGTCATTCAGTTGCATTGAATTAAATCTACAACGATTACAACCATCTTATCTTCAAAGCCTTACAAAGTCCACTGCTGAACATGGCATCGTCAATTAATCACACTCTAATGAGGGGGTATTTGCCCATAATCAGCACGCTGGGCAGGCGGGTTGGTTTGGTGATCGCAATTCCAGGCAGGGGGCCTACCGCCGAGTTCGATGGCAATCGATTATAAGGCAAAATGGATTTCGAATTGATTCTGTCGTACCGCCGAACTCATGGAAATCGAAACAAAATGGCTTTCTCCATTTACCTATTGGTCTGTCACGGACTGAAGGTCATGAATGAGAGGTGGCTGTCGGCAGATTTCCCGGTACGGATTAATGAACGTAAACAAAGTTTGATCTAGATGGATTACCGGTAATCCATCGAATTCGGCGGTAGGCCCCCAGTACGCAGGATGACGCTGCTGCCCATCATCCGACTCCCCGTGAGATGGGTAGGGGTGGCACTTTTTTGGGCTCATCATATCATCATACATAAGTATAAGCAGAACAGTCATAACTAGAACAGTCATTGTTCTACTTACGACTATATTGAATGCTTGGCAACACAATATCAAGTCTCAATCGAAGTGCGGGGTGGGGGGTGCAAGTAACTATAGCAACGCGGGGACGCATCTATGTTTAACAGTAAACTTCATATAGCTGAGTTGGTGATGGCATTATAAATCCTGTCGAATCATATATTATTCCAAAAAATGTGGGCGTTTAATATGCCTCTGCCTACCCCTTCAGGGAAACAGGCGTGGTTTTATGCATTCATGTTAATAATTTAAAATAAATAAAAAAATTAAATTTAAAATAATTTATAATGTTAAAAATTTGTTTGTATTTAGTGTCACTGTTATGTTTTTGTCCTATTGTAATATTTTTTTTTTATCCCACATACAAAATTCTCACTCCTGTTAAGGTTGGCTGGAAGAGATCTCTCTTAGAGATAAGCCCACCTTTGTACTTGCTTAATTTGTATATGTGTTTCTTTGTTTTGTTGAATGTGCAATAAAGGATATAATAATAATGTTATTTACCTGGCGAAGAATTGTTCCGGCGACATGGGAGTGACGTCAGCGAGGTCCCTCCGCAGTCGTGGCACCTGGCCCGGCTCCAGCCACACGCAGCTCGGCGGCACGTCTATCACCAGCACGTCGATACCTAGTTAATCCAAGTTTTTTATTGTGCATGAAGAAACAAAACCTTGTAATTTAAGCGGGGCGTGAAACGGCATTTTAGTAGGCCGTCATGAGTGGATGCGCTTTATACCGTGTTTATTTCACGTTATAAAGCGCTTTCATGTTTATTTAGACTGCATTGACTGCTTATCATCAGGCAGGATGTAGTCATTATGACGTGTCTCATTAAAAAAATCCAAATGTTTTTTTATTTTTTTTTAATGTGACACGTCATAATTACTACATCCTGCCTGATGATAAGCAGTCAATGCAGTCTAAATAAACATGAAAGCGCTTTATAACGTGAAATAAGCACGCTATAAAGCGGATCTTGCTAAAATGCCGTTTCACGCCCCGCTTTAAAGACCTGGGAACATAGGAAACACATGAGCCGGCAGCGAGTTCCAGAGCTTAGTGGTCTTGTTCAGAAACGACCTCCCAAATTTCTTGGTCCGAGTGCTGATAGTCTGCACAGTATGAGGATGGTTTCTCACTATCAAAAACAATCACAATCACAAAAGATCTTAAAAATAAATACAGTGTAGGTGGAGTGTCGAGTGTCAAGTGTCGAATGTGGAGTGTTGAGTGTCGAGTGTCCAGTGTGGAGTGTAGTCGAGTGTCGGTTGTCGAGTTATGTGTGTCGAGTGTGGAGTGTAAGTGTCTGGATTTTCGAGTGTCGTGTGTCGAGTGTGGAGTGTCGAGTGTCGAGTATGATGTGTGTAATGTCGAATGTGGAGCTCGAGTGTCGAATGTGTAGTGTAGAGTATTTACCGCGTAGGACGTTACGGGATGGCGCGTGTCGCTGGGCGGGGTGGTTGCGGGGGTGGTTGCGGGGGGGGCTGCGGTGAGGGTTGTCTCTCTCGCGGTTGTGCAGCGCGTCCATGCGACGGAGCTTCTCCAACTTCTCAGCGGGATTCAACACGGGGGGCAACCCTGGAATATAAGGTGTTTTGACATATTATTATGCAAAAGGCTGGCAGCGGTTGGAGGCAAAGGGTTAAAGATCGAGCTCAGTGGCGTGCCCATACTAATAATTTTTATTATTATTATTAGGGCCTACTCTAATTCAACGAAACTTCGTTACACCTATTTCTTTCACTCTCTAGGTATATCATTATCGAGTGAAAGGGATGGGTAAAACGAAGTTTCGTTTTCGTTGAATTAGAGTATTAGGGCCCCTGAGGTTTAGAAAAGTCTGAAAACTAGGTTTTATGAAAAAAGTGAGTGTCAGGTTTAGAACTGACACAAAATTACTACATCATAAAACTTGAAACCTCGCTTTAAGGACAGTTTTAAGCTTGACTCACCATTCGCCAAATTGTAGGCATTCTGCTCCCTCCGGATCCTGTCTTCATTCTGCTGCCTACTCATCGCGCTGTAATAGGGCAGGTCGCGTTGTGGATTCGGGGGGGGCGCCGGCCGTGACGTGGAGGGGGGGAGCCGGGAGGGGCCCGGCGGGGTGGGCAGGGCGCGGGGGGGACGCCGCGAGGGGGCGGCGCATGGGCTGGAGGGGGGGGCGGGCGCCTGACGCTTGCGGGGGGCGCCCGGGTTCTGGCCCTTACTGAAACTAACACCAGACCATGTCACTACATGCCCCATTGAAAATTAACTAGAATACCATTATTGTCCTAGTGTTATCCCTGTTGTACCCTTTACTTAAGGGTCTTCTTCCTATTCTAACCAGATTTGGCTGAATTTCAGTTATTACACGGAAGGACTGTCGTCTGACCTCCGTAACCCAGAGGTAACGGAATATTAAGACTTCATGACAACGGAAGCAATGCATTTAGCCGTCTTTGTGCTTTCCGAGGCACGGAGCAAGGGATAAAAACGCACATAACCTCGAAAAGTCCACACCTATAGACTAGGGTTTGCCCCCGAGACCCAGCAAATCAGAATTTGCTATCAATAGGACTCGCCATTTCGCGCGCGATCTTGTCACACACTCTTAGCCTAATTCACACTCATTAACCTTCTCATACACGCCCGTCGGTTTTCAGTGCTTTTGACCAGCTTATTGAGAACAAACATTTTAATGTGCCTGCCGATGCGCTTGATATGAAATGCCACACAAATGGTCACCCATTCAAGGACTGACCTCTGTGGACTTTGCTTAAGCACCGCGGAGCTACGAGCGCTTCTGCATGATAATTAAAGAAACCAATACTCACAATTCCTTAATCTTATTGTTGGAGGCGTTAACGTATTTATTAACTTGCGGCTGGTCATTGGTCCTCTTCAGCGGTAACTTCTGATTGTCCTGTGATCTTCTACCACCCTGAGAAGTCCCACTATGCTCTCCAAGTTCCCCATCATATGTGTCTGAATTATCATTATGGTACCTGTTTGATACTTCTTCAGCTCTTCTCAGGTCGCGAAGCACCTTGCCAACGTCTGTTGAATTCTCATCCTCATAATCATCACTATCCTCTTCGTTTACTTCTGGAGAACTTCCACTACTGCTCTGAAGACTTCTTGGTGTATTTGCATTGATTATGTTGGTATTCTTGACTCCTATCGAAGACCTCCCTGAACCGCTTGGGAAGTTGCTGCCGGCTAGTCTGCACAGTGGGATGTTGGCGGAAGATGAAGAGCTGGTAGACGCGGTAGGTACGTTTGAAGAAGATGGTCTGCTTGATGGTTTTGGCAGTTTCGTTTGTTTAGCTGGTTCTTTCTTTGGTGGTGGCGGATCTGTAAGCAAAACAATAAATTTTACTGTCAGTTTTTTTTTAATTCAACTAGTAACTCATTATTTACTTTTTAGTTTCTATCTTATTTTAACTTTCTTATACTCATAATCACCACAGTATTTTATGGTAAGAACTAACACTGTGACAAACCTCACAAGTTAATTTATATATACCCGATTTTTTACTATTTACTATGCGATCCTTTCCGTTACAAAGAAGAAAGAAAGAAAATAGTAAAAAATCGGGTATATATAAATTAACTTGTGAGGTTTGTCACAGTGTCTATATAGGGCAAACTGGACGCAACTTTCAAACCAGATATAAGGAGCATATAGCTGCTTATAGGCATAATTGTCCAGACAAATCTCATTTTGCCAAACACCTTATCGACTCTGGGCACACCTTGAGTAATAATCATAATATTGAAATTTTACATATACATGAAAAAGGTCTACGGTTGTGTGTATTGGAAAATCTAGAAATAATTAAACACAATGATAAAAACCTATTGCTGAACGAACAAAATACGTTCTCTAGATCACCTCTATTACGTATGGTTCAGAAATTTCATAATGGCCCAGACCATCATTGATGCTATGGCAGTTGTTCCTAACCTATTCCGTTCTGCTGCCCTCGTGACCGATGACATCTGCTGTACCTCGGTGACTGTCACCGAACTAGCATTGCGGAGCTACGAGCGATGCTTACCATCGTGAAGCCTCAGGAAGCCATGGTTGGAGTCGAGATGAATCTGGCGGTACTTGATCATGACCCACTCGCGGCAGTCGGGGCACTGCTCAGTCCTCGCTCCACAATAGCCCTCATGTTTTGGTAATTCCCGCCGCGGTAGTTCCAACTCGCAAAACCTAATGCAAAAAGTATTCTTAATTTTCTTTATATTTTTAGTATTCTATAAAAGCGAGTAGGTAATTAGTACACAAATGCTTATATTATAGTAGAGTTTTTAGAAAAAAAGATCATACCTAATATAATCGATTTAAAATTATATTATGTTATTACAAAACAAACATACAATAACGCCCTATTTCCCGTAGGTGTAGACCAGTGATCCAGTGAATATAAAATGTACCATTTTTCGTTTTTATTTTACCTATCGGAATATAGGGACAGAACTCAGAAGCGACACTTTTTCATTTTTTGGCGACTTTAAGAATGTGGTAGAAATGTAGCAGCAGGGGGTCCAGTGACATTTTGAAAGTGGTCCACGAGAAAAATAAGTTTGGGAACTACTGGTGTAGACAGAAGGATATAATACGCCCATGTTTCGCAGGGTCTGCTCACTAGTTAAACCAGATTTCTGCCAGACCAGACCAGCGGTCTGACCTCCGCAATCCATAGGGGAACATCATTCTATGATTAAACAGTTGTCAGAATATTAGAAGGCACCGGACCTCCTAATAACGACTGTCATAGATGTTCACGACAGGGACGAGCGATAATTATGCACATAACTTTGAAAAGTCATAGGTGCTAGGGTTTGAACCCGAGACCCTCTGAATTGAAAGACTATGGGTCTCGCCCCTGAGCTATCGCCGCTCACAATGCGCCGCGGTGTATACCAATATAGTAGTATGTACAATCAGCCCGTCTCACTTGCAGCTCTGCGCGGTGTGTGCGCAGGAGTCCCTCACGTGGTCTTCCATGTCGGATCCGCAGACACTTTCGCCACATTTCTTGCACGGCACTGTTTAAAAAAAAATATTTGTTTTCACATACATACATACATTCACGCCTGTTTCCCCGAAGGGGTAGGCAGAGGCATATTACACGCCCACACTTCGCCAACTAAATAGTTGGTCCCACGTAATAGGTGGCGAGCCTATTGCCGCTTACCGGGCACTGTTATGTTCGCCAGAGCCTCGTCCGTTAATCGGCAGGTGCGCCACTTGCAGGTGGGGTTGGCTTGGGCTCCTTAGGTCTTGATAGGATCCCTATACACCCATTTCCCTATACACATATTTGTATTCAGTTGTATCTGAATATATTTTTGAAAATAAATAGCTTGTTTTACTTTAAGTGCGATTTTGATTTTAATTTGTTACACCCATAGTCAGGAACTACATCTCAGAACCGTATAGACACACTGGTTGATGTCGTACGAAGCACTTTAATCTAGATGTACTAATCACAAACATGTAAAGAGCTAAAAAAAATATCTGATATTATAAATGTGTACCCACTTGTTAGTTAGTTTTATTTAATATTCCGTAGTATAATTTTGTAAGTTGCTTGTAACTAGGAAATAACCTTGATGTTAGCTGTGTTTAAAAAAAGATAAAAACATGAAAAAATATTATTACTTATTTGTTTTTTTTGCATATACATTACTTTCTTGCATCAAATTGTTCACTGCACAAACCACCGGTCTTGGAAAGCACTTAACAAAGTACTGGAAAAATTCAGTATGTGTATCGGTAGCTCAGTTATTAGAGCAATAACCAGTTATCCATAGGTCTTGAGTTCGATTCTCACCTGGACAACCACGGACAAGTCGGTTTTACATTTTTAATTTTATTACCAAATATAGCATTGTAAATGCAAATAAATAAATAAATAAATATTCTCTTACAATCACACCAGTTATTTAGTTCCAAGATAAGTATCACAAAGAACTTGTATTATGGTTACTAAAGAACGGATAAACATACTTAAATATCTTTCTTTTTTTTTTGTAAATACATACTTAATATACATAGGAAAACACCTAGACCAGAACAAATATTCATGTTTATGCACACAAAGATTTGTCCTGTGTGGGAATCGAACCCACGACCTCTGGAGTGAAGTGCAGGTGTATATCCACGCCATATCGTCGGTCGTCGAAAAGTCATATATGCTAGGGTTTGAACCCGAGACCCTCTGAATTGAAAGACACGCCATATCGGTCGTCAAAATCGGGCGGCAAATCAATGTCATCTTATGATAAAATGTGTTTAATATCTTATCTTACATAGTTTGTGCATGGTGTCATGGTGCGCTTGCAGGTCGGCATTGGGCACGGGTTCCTTGCAGACGGGGCACACGGCGATGTTGCGTGCGCAGTGCACGGCGTGCGTGGTGTAGTTTACTGCGGGGATCTCGCGCTTGCTGTTCACAATTATAAATAACGATTTAAAAAAATTGATCATTTAGCTAACACAATTAACATTATGGATAGATAGACTACAGTCCGGCAATCTCGTGCACGACCGTCCCGCGGGGTGACAGACGAAGGTGGGGACGAGGTAGCGTGTCATTCTAGCACACGGCTACACACGAAGAGAAGTTCCCCCTCCTCCGCTACCCGCTGACGTCTTGTTTACCTCGTCCCCGCCACCGTCTGTCACCCCGAGGGAAGGTCGCGCATGAGATTGCTGGACGATAGTGGCGTGATGCCACAGCCTTCAAAAATTCAAAGGATCTCGGCTGCAAACGCATTTGGGTGGCGCATCTAATCCAAGTTTTAGGGTTTGACTTTTCCAAGTTTCGTTTGCTATGTGCCTCGGAAAGCACGTTAAGCTGTTGGTCCCGGCTGCCATGAACTACTATAGCATCGTTATTAGGAAGTCAGTGCCTTCTAACAGACAGCTGGTTTAAACATTAAATGAAGTTCCCTCTGGGTTGCGGAAGTCAGATGGCAGTCACTCTATATACTGACAATAGTTCAGCCAAATTTGGTTGAGATAATGTTAGGATAATGATGCAAAATAACAGTAAAATTTAAAATCATTTATTTAAGTTTGGCTCAATAGAGCTCTTATGAAGGTCAATTAATATGCATAGTAAAATAACAAAACATCGTCATAATACTTTGTTATCGTGGTAACAATTATACCTGCACTACACTCGTAAGGGTTCGATTACCACGCAGGCACACACTCAGGAGCAATTAGCATTATAAGGGACATTGAGGTTACGGCCTCTCTTGAGGATTTACAGCTTGATAGGAATATTGCCTCTTTCAGTGTCTTCTACCGGAACTGCTATGGTTAGTGTCGTGTAGACACGAGTTTGAGTGTTCGAAAATGAGTTAAAGCCAACGAAAATTGTTCGTTCACGGAGTATGGCAAAAAAAATGGTGGCCACGTTTGTCTCCAAAACCGGCCATGTTGCGACTATTCAAAGAACGGTTAATGCAGACAATGCAGTATGGTATGCTAGCATTTGTTTGCCACACGTCGTTTCTAAACTCCGTAAAGAGAACAGCAATCGCCGCATCATCCTCCATCACGACAATGCGAGTTCTCACACCGCGCTTTCTATACATTCCCTAAAATAAAGAATAAATTGCGTGGTCACAGATTTTCATCACCTGAAGAAGCTATAGACGCCTACAAAACGGCCATGTTAGAGCCCCCTACTTCCGAATGGAATGGTTGCATCAACGATTGGTTTCATCTTACGGAACAATATATCAAATTTCGCGGATTATATTTTTAAATAGAAATGTTGTGTCACTTCCTTGATTCACGAAATTTTCAGTGCCGCCCTCGTATATGCAGTTGCGAGTTTTTGGAATTTGGTTTGCGCGATTCAGGATTTCATTCATCTTTACATACCTATATAGCATATTTATTCAAGAAGAAAAATAACATTATTATAATAGTAAAGATAATAATAATTAATGCATTGTATCCAATTATCATTGAAACCACATTACCTTAAATTTTTTTTTTAATGTAAAGCTTTACACATCTATCAAACTTACAAAATGATAATCAAGGATTATGAGTGTTCATAGCTAATCGGTAAAATTTCTGTGGAATGACAATTGCTAAAAAGTTTTTAATTAGAACACCAAATTAAATTTTACTTTTAATATTTATAATATATAATGTCACACCTATTTCCTGTAGGGGTAGGCAGAGAGAAAATTCATCCACTAGCTACAATACTGTTTACATTCATTAACCTTTTCATACATGCCCTTTCTCCAAAACGTTCTGGATGTGGTGTGGTCCCCTCCCAACACTTCCATTTACTCGTACATCATAAATCACTTTTAGTCTGCTTTAATTTATCCTCTCAACATGACCAAACCATCCTACCGTACCTTCTGTCACTATATCTTATTATACTCCAGCATCAGCCCTTTATCGCTTCATTTCTAATCCTATCACTCAATTTCACACCTACATCGGAGTGCTCTCATCTTTACTGTATTAAGTTTACTACAAGTACAAATCATAATGGGAGTATAAATATTATCAGTTCTTGGTCTGGAGGTGGGGGGTTACATTACCACATTGAACAAATATTGTGTGCATGAACATGTGATTAAAAAAAGTATTTTCAGTATGTTTATTACAAGTCTAGACTTGTACTAGCTCCTAAAGGATATCTGTTCAGTTTTATACCTATTCAGTTGTATACCTACAATCTTAGAATAATTACACCTAGAAGCCCAGTACGCGTCGTCAAAGTGAGGCAACTCAAACCTAGCCATATTGGCTAAGTTTGTTACGCGGCCCGTCAGTGCTCAAGGTCGTGTCGTATTGAAAACTACTCCTGATATTTTTATAAAAAATGACGGTTTGCGCAATGAACAGATATCACAATACATCGAAAAAGCACAAGAAACATATTAACATAACATTACATGGGTAAATTATGCGTTTGAAATTAAATTATCAAGTAAAACATTCATTAAAATGAAAAAATTAATTTCAATATTTGTCACGTGACAGTTAATGAAAATGTTGCCATTAAGGGGAAAAAATCTCCTACATTTTGTTGTAAGTAAAACACGTCTCAATTAGACAATAATTAAATTTCACAAAATGTTATTTTAAAATTATCTGCTACTTCCTACCTTCTGCTACCTTCCGCCCGCGACTTTGTTCGCGTGGAATAATTTCTTTAATATACGATAACACAAAAATCTTTATTTTTTCATTGATTGATTGATTTCAATTGATATGGCATAAATCACATTTTAAAAAGGTTAAATAGTTTTATTCGATTCCCGTCTATCTACATAAAACAGTTGACTAACTATAACAATTTAAGAGTTTCATAGCTCTAAATATATTAAATAAATAATTAGTGAAAAATTATTCACCCCAGGCAGGATAAATATGTATGCATTTTCAATGAAATTATAATGTAAGTGGTTTTTCGCATAAACGAAATGCAATAAATAGCTAAGCTAAAAAAAAGTGTAAAAGTTTCAACTTCCCTACTTCTAGGGAAAATTTAATGAAATGACAACATGATTTTTTTCACTGTGTGCGTTTCGTCGAGCGTAATACAAGTATCTTACGCACACATAGATTTTTTTCTTGCCTCGCTTTTGAAAGACCGCTTTGGAGGGAACTATCGTTCTAGGTGTTATTATTCTAAGCCTACAATACGGTCGATGTAGCTTGGCGAGCCTGAACATAGGCTTTGCAAACTTTAGCGCATGTACAGTCGTAAAAAAAGCTATTATTGGCATTATTTTTTTTAACCAAAAAACGAATAAAAATACCTAATACAGTAACCAAGTACAAATAAAAAAATAACAAAACTTTTTGAGACAGAAAGCTACAAAAGAAACTTTTGAATTAAAGACTCAATTTAGATAACCCACCTTTCGATAGTGGCCCCTTTTTATTACAATCACAAAAAAATAACCACACTTTAATATAGTTTTTAAACACATATTCATTCTCTGCATTAAATCATAAATATTTTTTCACAACTGGCAATTTAAAACGCTATTATGCTTAGGTGGCATCTTTTTTGGTGATAATATAAGTGACAAGGGACACTTAACGCTAAAGCAAATTCAAACAGAAACAAACTTAACACTAAACAAAAAACTTAACAAAATAAATAACAGTAAAACATTTAACGAAAACTTTTGTAACCACCTGTGCTCAAGACAGAGATAGCGACATGAACATGACACCAATCTGAACATGTGACTGAGGCACATTACCGCATAACCCAGCATTACCGAATAAGCACGAAGCTTTACGAAGAAACCAAAAAGGGTTGTCCAATACGCGTGACTGATGGTGTTGTTTAATTAATTTTTATTGAAATTAATTGAACTAAGGTTACAAAAATATATTTATATAATAATAATAATAAGCCCGCAGGGCAGCTTGTGACGAGCTGTTGGTGAGTGGCGACACCACGGGCGTAATTCCGAGTGCTCCAGAGGGTCGGACTGCGGTCTCGTCTCCGGTTCGTCGGAGTGGGCCCCAAGAGGCTAGCAGGACCCTCGCCCCTGGCTTGCCTTCATTGGCTGTCCAGGGTGGAGTCGCAAGAGCTACATGCTCGCAGGGTGGAAGTGAAAGATGCATAAGTCGTGAGTTGGCGCACTGTCCTCTTGGGCAGTGAGTAGAAAACGGTCTACACCTCTCGACACCCTGAAGCCGAGGATATCTATGTTGCGCTCCTGCCGTTGCACTACGGCTATTTTGGAGTGCCCATTTAATCTAGCTAGTCACCGCCTGCCATTTACAATCATTTGAGACTGATGATGACGGCAGGTGTCCGGTAGTCTCCTCTATCCATAGTCCAATTTACCCAGTCCTTCAGCTTTCAACCCAATATCCCGGCCATAGTAGATTCCATCTTATCCTAATAGTACTGCACCAACCGGGGATTGTCCTCAGGTGTATTTCTATAATGCGCATAGGGATAATCGTCGGTTGGTGTCACATAACCATTAGATTAAAATTGTCTAAGGGGCCTCTACGTGTTGGCTTCGGCCCCACGCATGCCTTCCAAATGTCCGGGTCACTATTGGCCCGAGATCGGAAAAAGACAAACATAATAACAATAATCTTTATTAGCAGAAAAATAAATGTGACAAGGATATTTGTAAACTATGACTTCTGCACTAGGCTCGCAGGCCTGTGTTGCAGCAGTCAAAAAGAGAATAACAATTTAAGTTACATAACGTAGTTATAAGAGCTCCCGTAGTTATAAGAGCTCCCGTAGTTATAAGAGCTCCCGTTCGACTGAGACTATGAAGTAGTTCGAACAATAAACGAATAAATAATAGAAAAGAAAACACTTAATTAACGAAATTTAAAAACAGAATAAAATGTGTGCGTGTGTCTGTTGGGTGTGTGTGCGTGTGTCTGTTGGGTGTGTGTGCGTGTGTCTGTTGGGTGTGTGTGCGTGTGTAAGTGTGCGTGTATGTGTGCTTGTGTGTGTGTGATTGCGTGTTTGCTTGTGTGGTTGCATGGGTGCGTGGATCGGTGTCAATTTCTGGTAGGGATTAAATCTTCGGTTTCAGCATAACTTTGGGTCAGTAACCACATTTTAAGATGTTGCTTGGCTTTATTGACGGTAAAGTTTTTGATGGGACAGTTACGATTTACATTGTTGTAGATATAGGGATGAGAAAATGTTAAGAGACGTTTTGCAAACATAGTATTAACGGTAGGTGTAGAGATTCGGAAAACACGTTTTTTGATTAGAGTTTGGAATTCCGGGGAATTTATAACTTTCCTGTGTTGGGCACAGCACACTCGCCAAATGTATAGTTGTCGAACACGAAAGATTTTTGCTTCATTGTATAGGGCGACAGTGGGAAATCTAAATGGTTTATTGAGCATCACTTTAAGAACGGCCCGTTGGGATCGCTCTATCGCTATATGAAATTTTATAAGGAGGTTTGAAATATTCTCAAACAGTCGTTATTGAAGTAAATGTTTATAGATAACTGATATTTAACTAACTCATGTCTTCAACCAAGAAAATAAAACTAGATTATTATTTTTTTTCTAAGAGTTGAAAGTTTATTTGCTAAAGACAACATGCACTATGTTTGTGGATATATTATGTGTAATATTTCATAAAAACCAAAATCAGCAAATTCTAAATTGATTGCGATATGTGATCTATTAAAGGGTGGATCTCTAGCTTATGGGAAGGTCCCATGCCACCATTTGGTTCCTAAAACACATCATTGCGCAGCCTTTTGCGTGAAATTTGGGCTTACCAAGATACGTTGACCGTATATACAAATGAATTTTTATTGTTTAAGAATTCCAATGAGTTGTTTACTCATTGGAATTCTTAAATAATAATTCATACAAACTGTGTGTGCATTCTCCTCACCATAGTTAGAAATATAACAATTTACCTACTACAATTTTATGTATGAGCATTAAACAAAAATGCTGTTTGTACAAACAATAAAAATAATTTAGACTTAAACAAACAGTTTTTTTTAAAATTTAAATGAGAAAATTACTTACAGGAAATCTTTAGTAAAAATGTATCGAGTACTCAGTGAGTAAATAATATGTACTATCAGATAAGGGTACATACCTACATTTACCACATACTCCTCATTCAAAAGAGTGGAAATGTATCTTAAAGTTGATGACATATTTCATTGTTGATGGTATGGGTCAGCTAAAGGCTGAAAGGCTAAAGTAAACAGCCTGCATTATACCCCATTACGAATATAATAGAATGTGAAAGTATCATAGCACATAAACTTATAACATCTTTCATTTGTTGATGATACTGGACATATTAGTACTCCAACTTCAGATAGAGGAATGCTGAAGGTAAACAGCAGTAAAGCACTGATTACATTTTGCCCTGTACCCATTCATGAGAACTAAAAATTATCTCAAAGTTTCATAGTATAGAATATTTTTACATATGTATTTCCTTTGTTGACAGTACAGGACACGTTAGAGAGTGCTCCGACTTCAGCTAGAGGCATGCTATAGGTAAACAGCGATAAAACACATTGAAACAGCTGTGCTCTCTTCTGCTCTCATTTATCTAAAAATAAAATGCTAACGTGGGTCGATATAAATAGAATAAATGTTGACACAACATTTCGCATTGTCTCGCTGTCGGTACTTACCAATTGCTACAAGTTTTCGTCTCTGGTTCATCCATTTTCAAAATATTTTTAATATTTTTCAGAGATTTTTCACTAAGAACTTAATCAAAATTTTAATAAACGAAAAGGTGGCCAACTATACATAGAGTAAGTTACACAAAGAATGTCATTTTTATTAATTCCTATCTACCCCCTAAACCCACACAATCACATTTTTTATCGTTTTCAACAATTACAAAACAAAATAAGTTGCGGTGAATCCCGCAGGCCACAACAGTGATTTTTGTAATTTTTTTGACATTGACATAAGTTTGAGTGATGTGAAATAATTTAGAAATAAGCATGTAACGTACCATCGACTATGTTATTTTGTTATTCGGAGATGGTCTCAAGCTTTTAAATATTTAATAGCAAACATTATTTAAAGTTCCCGGTAAGCTGCAATAGGCTCGCCTCCTATTTACGTGGGAAAGATTAATAGCACACATGCACACATACATAGCCATAAAAGAAATATATTACAGAGCAACAAAAGTAGCATATATTTATTATAATTGAAATCTTCTGCATAAACATAGAGATGAAGACAATGACGAAAATGACGAACCCTTATCTACTCCTAAATAATTATCGAGTCCAACAACTAGTCCAATTCATGAAGAACAACCGTCTACATCAAGTGGAAACCAAAAGGAAAAGGAATTTTGCGACTTGCTTCGTATAGATTGTGATAATGAAAGTGATGACAACGAGTAATATGTTACAACTAATGTGGAAAAAAATTAACATATTGACGTGACAACGTCTTAAATTAGGTTGCGGCTGGGAGTCACTTATGAAAAAGTGTAACGCTCGGTAACGTTACGATGAGTCACCGAACGAGAGAGAGGCCCGGCGAATGCCTTGCGTCTCTCTCCCACTCAACTATGATCGGTCTGCCGCGCGCGCAGCACTAGTGTACAATGTTTTAGTAAACAAAATATATTTCTATAGTTAAAATTTGTGCAATTCTTATTTTCATTCAATTCCTTGTTCCTATTGTGCAATTTAATTATATTCATATCAATAAATATTCTACCGAGAAAAAGACGTTGTCACGTAAAATCTTCGCCCGTAAAAACGACTTTACAGGCAACCATTTTTTTTTTTGTTGAATAATTATATTAAAACTATATTGGCTTTGTTTTATTTTCTCGCTATTATCTCATTATTTATAGTTTTTTTAACCAAAACTTAGTTTATTCATAACTCGCAAAATAATGAAGGTATAGTTTATATTGCATTTGTTCATAAGATTGTAAAAAATAATAAAAACTGTGGCATTTACTGTAAAAAACGAAAATACCCATAACTTGGGTTTTTTCCCACATAAACAACATCCCAAAAAGGGTAGAAAACTTGGGTTATTTGGGAAAATACCCGGGTTTTTACCATTTGGGTATTTACCAGTCGCCCATCTCCACATGGGGCTAACGTTATTATTGGTGAAGTGTAAGCATGTATTATGCCTCTGCCTACACATTCGGGAAAAGAGGCGTGAATGTATATAGGTATGTAATACTTGATGTCGATAACGTTATTTCCACAATATAATAAATAATACTTTGTTAGTTATATGTAACGATACGAATGTCAACAGTACTGTAATAGGGTTGTGTAAAACACGTTATTAAATTTGTCTGATCGATCGATCCGTCCCAGGTGGAGCTGGATGCACCTAGATTTATAGCCTTGACCTAATTGCATTTTCAGAATTTTACCTGTACCATTGGTAACCCAAACCATCTTTTTGTATAAATTTTAAAAATGTAGGGACGATATAATTAAAATACATAGTGTTATTTTTAAATGATATTTTCATTCGTGCTTATAATTTACAATACATAATTATGTTATATTATCCAATATGATCATTATGGAAGTATGCATTTTTTTATACTCATTCCATCTTCTCATAGGCGTCGACAGAGACAATGGAAAGATACAAAGTTACTATCGATCGATACATCAAATTGTCTTTCACCGCCCACGAGCACAAAAGACTTAATATACATATAATATATATACATAGTATAGAAAAAAACTCACCCAAATAGAGAGCACCCACCGTTTTGGCGCCAACGCGAAAAAAGACACATCGCAGCAGTATTTTATTTTCCAAAATTGGTGTATTTGCGAGTTTTTATGTGAATTAATAATGGATTTTTAAACATAACTTTGTCGACAACGTAAACAAGTGATATATTATATATTGCAGTGAATTGTGATTTTTCGTGCTGATTCCAAAACTCCAAAGCTTTAAGTAACGTATTCACTACTTTAAAATGGAAGGCATTTGACTTGACTGTAACGAAAACAGACTTTACTTGACTTTGATTGTAAATTTGTGAGTAAAAATGACGAAAACGCAATCTTGATTTAATATTATTGAATTACTTGACACTGGCTAGTACTCCAAACGAATCAGTCTATTAAAAAAAAGATAGCATTCACACAGAGTACATAAATAACTTTATAAGGAAAAAACAATCTTAGTTCTACTGACTTTAAGTAGAGAATCGCACTTCTTGGCGGGAAAGTAAAGCGTAATGTCGACAATTTTGTTTTATTTTCTAAAATTTGTGATATTTCAAACATCAATGTGTAATAACGGTGGATTATTACCCGTTAAGTGTTTGTAAACGTGCGAAAGTGTTGGTTAATGAAACAAAACAGTGCAACATCACTTTTCAAATTCTCTCAAGAAGTCCATGTGAGATCTCAGTATAGTCCCACATCTTTACTAAGGACTCAAGGGGTTTAGGGGGAGGGCTTCTTATTTATATCTCTCATTATCACTCTCTCTCTTATCTCATTTACTATGATTTTTGAATTATTAATATATTTCTTACTTGACACTTGCTAAATGTGCTAAACGTATGAAGCCATTATTGAAAAGAAAAAAAAAGTTCTGTTAGTTATAGTTACGGCATTGGGTACCGCGCTCTGGACTTATACACTACCTTACATATAAAAAGGACCTAATCTTAGATTTAACGCTTCTATGTCGAAAGTATAAAGTTCTACATTTTCTGTCGACCAACTCAAAGCTAGGGTGTCGTAAGAGGCGACTTATGGCTCCACTTCAGTCCAGGCTTCCCGCTTTCAAACATGCGCCACCTAGCATTCCGCTTAGTGCGCGCCGCGTGTCCCGTGTCCCACCGTGGGGGGTAGTTCCTAGTAGGGTTGTTGTTTTACTGGAACGCAAATTTTGATGTAAATTTGATGTCATTTGTAAAAAGTTTTATTTAAATATTAGGTTTTAGTAAAAAATCCGGGGGCCGTCTGGCAGGGGTTTTTGAGAGTTTAACCGCCCAAAATCCTTCTGGCGCTGCTAGGCGGGCCGTGTGCCGTGGCGACCATAGCGTGTGTGGCTGACTTTTCGGAGGATCTGGTTACACAGCAAGGGCCCCCTGTCCCCTCTGCCTAAGACCCACCTGACACTGCTTGGCGGGCCCTTCTGGCCCATCCGCTGCGCCCTCCACGGGTGCCTTTTAGTTTCCCCCCGGTAGTCAGTACCAAGGGCATCAATAGTGCCTTATTATTTTATTAATAGGTGTTAACTTTTCTTCTGGCTCCTCCCTACCGCGCACCACGTGAAGGTGGAGGCCAGTCGGGGGGGGAGGTGATGGCATTCCTAGGTTAGGATCAAATGCCCCACCTTTTTTTTTTTTATTTACGTCGGTAACAAAATGCATTTACGCACTGTCTCCCGGCCAAAGGGGGACCGAAAAAGGAGTGTGGGACTCACCACCGGCAGACACGACCGCCAGCAGTAATACCCACTAAAATCTTCCGACGACGCCCGCCGCTTGTTGAGAAAGAGGCGGGGTGCCAGTACCTGGGTTGCAGCTCTGACTCCCCGCCCGCGGCCAACGTCCCCCGGACCAAAACCGGGAGGACCTCCTCAGAGAGACGCAGTGGACGCGCCCCTCCTACCTCCTTGTGCGACCATAGCGTGTGTGGCCGACTTCTCGGAGGGTCCATGGTTAGACAGTAGGGGCCCCCTGCCCCCGCTGCCTAAGACCCTCCTGACGCTGCTTGATGGGCCCTCCTGGCCCGCCCGCTGCGCCCTCCACAGGTCCCTCTTAGTTTCCCCCCGGTAGTCAGTACTAAGGGCACCCAGAGTCGCCAATCTCTGGGTGTTACCTTTTCCCTAGCGCCTCCTGCGTCCTACCGGTAGGTACGCAGCCCCCCCACCACGACAAGGTGGAGACCAGTCGGGGGGGTCAAATGCCCCACCTACGCCAACTTAGTTTTCATGATGCCATAATTTAGCTTTAGAAATATTTCCATGTTTGTTTTTTTGTTCGTAATCAATCGCCCACTTTAGGTTACACGTAACTATAATAAGTATGAAACCACCAGAAGACAATGATGAGCGGGCATAATTATTTATATATATATATATATATGTTACGGTAAATGTGGATAGTGCGGTTATTATGTATAATTACCGGGAATTATGCATAATAACCAGTGCTCGTGGTAAAGGTTGTAAAAACTTTCGAATTATTCACATTTACCGGCCATTATATAAAATTACCATACCCCTTTAGTAAATGTAGTAAATCAAACATCGGAATCAAATGTTTATTGAAATAAAAACAATTCTAGTCTTAAATATAATAAAATTTTGTAACAAACAACATCAGTCAAACAATAATAATACTTCTCAAATATCAAGGGATCAAAGCTTCTGTTTGGTTAAGCAAAACATAAAATTCTTATTAAATTAACAAATTAAATATCAAGATACCAAACCTTTTGTTTGGTTAAAAAAAAAACTTATAAAAATAGGATCAAACAAAATTAACAAATTGACAGGCAAAAATCAGTAAGACTCTTAAAATTCTTTATCTTTTATTTATTTCTGCAGGTCCGAGATTTGTGACATTTGGAATTGCAAAGAACTTATGTTTTCTTGCATTTGCAGCGATTTGAATTTCAATCTGAAGTACAATTGCAATGCTGAAAACCTAATCCACCTAAATTTGAATCCTTACGAGCGCATTCTCTCGGAGTTATATTAGTTTCTGGAACTTCTTCTATTGTGATAAATCGTTCTTTGCAGACACCGAATTCATTTCTTGAGTACAACTGGCTTAAAATCCCATATTTCGTACCGAGTACAGACTCCATTCCAAACAAATTCCAAAGCTTATGTCGACATTTACCACGGTCGCGTGGAAGTTTTATATAATTACCGGTAAATGTGGATAATTCACTACATTTACCATGTGCATTGGTGATTATCTATAATTACCGGTAATTATAGATAATTACCGATTGCTCACATTTACCGTAACATATACATACCTTATATACCTATAACTTAGCATTAAAATTTCCAGTAAAAGCTAAGAAAATTATGGTCTAGCCTACAAGAGACCGCATTTTACTAAATTTACGGAAAGGAAAATGTATGTACCTAATACCCACACTAGAACAGGTATTCTTGATAGCCACGATACCACAATCTCTTAGCAAAATAGACCTTAGATTGGCGAACTGGAACGAGGACTAGAAGAATTGGAGATGCATATTAAAGCAGGTGGCATGTCTGTACTAGTAATAATTTGATGAGAAGATCAGGTCTGAAGGTGATGATAGATGACGTTCCCATACATTTTCATTCTATTCTTATAGATTATTGCAGTAGTCGAATGCTACTTCTCTCTATCTGAATGTCCCTTTCATATTCAATTCAACATACAATGCAACCATTTTGAAAGAGACAGATGACACTTAAAATTTTGTTGCCAGGTTCAGATTTAACCGTTACAAATTTTATTCATTTTCCTTACTTAAATTTTTGCTCTAATATTTACACCAAGTATTTCATATCATAGTTTCATTCTTAAATAAACTGTATTAACTATCGATTTCAAAGAAATTCTACTTACATTCTAGCCTACCATACCTATGTAAAATCATAAAGGGCCCTATTTTTTTTACATAGAAGCGTGACGACCGACATGGCGTGGTGGCGAGTATACCCGCATTCCACTCCTGAGATCGTGGGTTCGATTCCCACACAGGTCAAATATTTGTGTATATAAATATGAATAATTGTTCTGGTCTGGGTGTTTTTCTATGTATATTAAGTATGTATTGACAAAAAAAAAGTATATATGTATGTTTATCCGTAATTTAGTATCCATAACACAAGTTCTTAATTATACTTATCTTGGAACTAAATAATTGGTGTAAATGTCAGAAATATTTATTTATTTACTGGACTGGGCCGCATACGTTGTAGCCCGGTCACAAAAAAAATCTATATCTAGTGAAATACAGCAGTACTTTATTTTTAAATACAAAAAAGTACGCATCTGTACTGCTTACTGACGTGGCCGGGTCAGGACCTAACACCCGACCAATGGATCGTCACGGCAACCCTTTACCAGGCAGTGGTCAATATATGACCACCATAAATTGAACCTTATGCACTTAAGTTAGAAAATAAACAAAAATATCAACGTGCTCTGCCTGTTAAGGGTTAAAAAACACATTCGTTAACGATGTTTTCAGCTAATTCTTGTAGTGCGTAGAATGTTCAGATTCATGTTTAATGTGTCGTTGAATAAACTTAGAGAGGTTTATGCAATTAGTAGTCAATAACTATCACTTCAATCATTTGCTACAACATACTGACGGAGGAACACTGATGGTTAATGGATTTTTTTGGGAATTTATTGGTATCGGTAATTTATTAAAAATTCATTAAAATGTTTAAATAATTATATTTCAATAGGCTTATTTCTTAATTACAAATAGTAAAAATAATAACCATTCAGATAAATATTCTTTACAATTACAAATTTAAACGAAAATAAGAATATCTACCAAATGATCATAACATTTACCTCTTATTAATTATTCAACTAAAACATAGTTAATTTATTAATATATCACACTATAGCTCTTTACGCTAAATACACACTCTTATAGTGACAATTTAATAACAAAATAGCGTTTTATTTTACAGACAGACTTACAGCTAAAATTAAAACTAGGTA
Source organism: Musotima nitidalis (assembly GCA_949126915.1). Lineage (NCBI taxonomy): Eukaryota > Metazoa > Arthropoda > Insecta > Lepidoptera > Crambidae > Musotima > Musotima nitidalis. The sequence continues at coordinate 1,425,485 of OX421434.1, read as the reverse complement.
GTTACATACTCAATACGTCAAGAAAATAGAAAAAATCGACGAATCGTTTGCACAAATATAAACATATTTTTGACTTAGGTCGGCTTGCACTACAGTTCTTAATTTGTAATTTCAGCTAAATTTGAATTAAATAATGGTATTTCAGTCATTTGTTTGAAGTTGAGAGGGACAGACCGATGTTTTAAATAGATTTAGCACTAACTAACCAGAATTAGTGACCGTTGTGGAAAAACCCTAAGGGTGAAATGCAATGAAATTTGTCATCAATTTAAATTAAAAACTGTTGCGCAAGCGGTGTTTAAATTTGTTTTACTAAGTATGCATGACGTAGTCCGATCGTTAAGTCTATGAAATTATATAAACAGATAAAACTGTATCGCCCAAATGTATGTACGCGCATTACTTGAGGACTGCATCTAATTGTATAATTATTTTTGAATCGTTTTCGTTATTATCAGGGCAAGGTTTATAAGGTAGTTCAAATTAAGGAATTTGAGCGGAATATTTAAAAGTTAAGAAAATTTAACGACCCTATAACATTTTCTCATGACACTTCTGCGATATTATAATTTTTTACCGTAACCATGGCGTTTGACATAGCTGTCAGTCGTTTGACAGTTAGCGCAATTAAAAAAAGAATTTAAATATGACAGGACAACGGTCTGTCGTGCAGCTTGTTCCTAATAATTTAATTTTTTTAAAGCTATAAAATAGTATCTGATCGTACTCAGAGTTATAAAAAACCTGGATTATCTAATCTATCGAGAGCTGACTTATTATAAAGCGACCTTTTTAGGACATACCTATTACGTCTGTCCAATTAATGATCGGGGAACGACACATACACACTTAACACTATGTCTAAAAATATAAAACGCCTTCTATGGTAAAAATAGGACACTTCGATATATATTGGTCTATAGCTTTATTACAGTTACAAATGGCTTTTACGAAGACGCGTAAATTTATCAATATTGAACTCTATTACATTGTATTAGGAAGATATTCACTTCTCTATATAAATTATCAACATGACTATTCATGGAGGCCTTTAGTAACAATTTGTTTTTACCATAAGGTGGCACTCGAGCATACGGTCCACCTGATCGAAAGTGGTACACACCAGGAGGCCGTCAAGCAACGGCAGGAGGGGGTTTTTGGTAGCGGGGGCAGGGGCCCCTGCTGTCTAACCATAGACCCTCCGAGAAGTCGGCCACACACGCTGTGGTCGCACAAGGAGGTAGGAAGGGCGCGTCCACTGCACTCTGAGGAGGTCCTCCCGGTTTTGTCCGGGGGACGTTGGCCGCAGGCGGGGTGCCAGACGCTGCAACCCAGGTACTGGCCCCCGCCTCTTTCTCAACAAGCGGCGGGCGTCATTGGAAGATTTTTAGTGGGTAATTACTGCTGGCAGTCGCATCTGCCGGTGGTGAGACCCACAAACCCTTTCGGCCCCTCTTTGGCCGATAGGCAGTGCGTAAATGCATTTTGCATCTATGTTTAGCAGTGAACATGTAATGTCTAAGATGACGATGACTCATAAGCAGAGGTCGGAATTAGGTAGAGTTATTCATGTACTTACACTGATTTCACACAGCGAAAGAATATAGTGGATATGCCTCAAATCCCGGGATTAATTTTAAAGAATAGAAAAAATCCCGTTACTTTTTAATAAAAAGTTATTTACTTTTACTTTTTTAATTTAGACTACTGCACGCGCGACGTTGCCAAACTTACATCAATGATATTAGATGACCGAAGTTGCAAAATTTTGCATTTGAAATCCCGGGAAGGTCCACATTAATATCAACATTTCGATGCAAGTACATAAATAACTCTACCTAATTCCGACCTCTGCTCATAAGTCAAACCCATAACATTAAAGGATATAATACTAAAGGCGCACAACTAGGATTGCCTCGGTATTTGAGACGCCATAACTAGGTACGTTTTTCTGTCCATGATATATTGTAATAAGCGTTCAGAAGGCCTAATATGCAAACGCAGGTGATTAACATCGAAAATCTGTGCACCTAAAAAGACGCAAAAGCGAGTCCTTAGTACGGGCACCTCTGTAAGCCTAACCATTAGTGAGACCGCTCGAAGCTCCCAATAGTCTTTAGTAGGGTTCCGCTAAAAGTAAAACATTTTATAGAAATGGGGGCCTCTGTGTAAGCCTAGCCATTATTATTGTCCGGCAATCTTGTGCGCGACCGTCCCGCGGGGTGACAGACGGTGGCGGGGACGAGGTAGCGTGTCATTCTAGCACACGGCTGCACACGAAGAGAAGTTCCCCCTCCCCCGCTACCCGCTGACATCTTGTTTACCTCGTCCCCGCCACCGTCTGTCACCCCGCGGGAAGGTCGCGCATGAGATTGCCGGACTATAGTAACCCTTTCAAGCCCCTGGCAAAGTCTCCCTATAAGCAAAACTCCGAAGAAAACAGTGAGAAGTTGACCCCTAGTAAGGTCCCCGTTGGAAGCCGACCTCTGGCCACGCATGGTGTGTGAAGGCTTGCTAATAAGTAAAACTCCTAGTAAAACAGCAGGAAGTTGACCCCTAGTAAGGTCCCCGTTGAAAGCCGACCTCTGGCCACGCAAACTGTGTGGTGGCTTGCTTATAAGTAACTTCTAATAAGACAGAAGAAAGTGGACCCCTAGTAAGGTCCCCGTTGGAAGCCGAGTCCCTGGCCGCGCATGGTGTGTGTGGTGGCTCGAGCCACGTCGTACTGCGCCTGCATCGCTTGAAACATTTCCTCTTGCTTCTTTATTGGGTCTTCAGTAGGATTCACCACTGGCGCTGAATGTAAACGATTGTCGGTTACAAATACATTATTGAACTAGCAGTCGCCATGACATTCAGTCATGGTGATAGTTGTTTGTAGTTTTTTTGACGACCGATATGGCGTGGTGGCGAGTATACCCGCTCCCCGCTCTAAGGTCGTGGGTTCGATTCTCACACAAGACCAATATTTGTGCACATGAACATGAATATTTGTTCTGGTCTGGGTGTTTCCCTAAGTATATAATGTATTAATTTACAAAAAAAAGGATTTTTGTATGTTTATCCGTCATTTAGTATCCATAACACAAGTTCTTAATGATACTTATCTTTGAACTAAATAATTGGTGTAAGTGTCTGAAATATTTATTTACTATTATTTTATAATACATATATTAAAAATGAAACCACACGTTTAGGTCTTAGGAACCACTCTCCGAACTATCAGCACTTAAATCAAAGGAAAAGTAAAGACTTGTTCCTGTGTAAGACCATTCGCCTAAGGAACTCTCTGCCGGCGGATGTTCCCAGCTCCTATAGTACCGAGTTATTTAAGCGGGGCGTGAATCAGTATTAGTGCAGGTCATTAAATAAATGGGTGCGCTAGCGGTCAAACTATAAGCTTCAAAAATATTATATTTCATAAACGATTCCATAGTACTTGAAAACTTCAAAATTTAATATAAAAAACAATCGAAATATGACTAAACTGAAATCGCGAAGCTCAGATTCACTTACATGCAACAAAACAAAAAATATTTAAGTGTAAGTGAATCTAAGTGCCAGTCCCGAGCCACTGCTCTGGAAGAAGAACTGGCAAGAAACTTACAGGCTATGCTTTAGTTGGCGATGTAGTTCCTGGATGCACATGATATATAAATGTCCGGATTGGTTAATTAAGTAATTACCGGGTTCCTTGATGCCCATGAGACGCATGAACTTGTTGGCCTGGCGGCCGTCGGAGTCCTGCGAGAACTTGGCGCCGCTCCACTTGGCGGCCTCGTCGGCAGGACTGGCCGCGCTCTTGTGGGCCCACAGCAACTTGCGTTTCTGGACCTGAACACAGCAAAACACATTCATTACCCATTACTTATTTAAATACATACGTATATATTAGATATTAAAATTAATACATTTTGGCTTAAAACTATACAGCCTAGAGCCATAAAAGTTGTCCGAGAGTATTATCTGTGGTAGTGACGTTGTCCGCAAGTTGTCAACTGTCAGTAGAGTGCTTACTCATTCACTTAATATAATTATAAAAATAATTTTATATTTGAAACATGGTATAGCGTACAACTATAAATTAATTGTTTAATTTCAATAAATAAGCACACAGAGATAAATACAATTTTAAACAGGATTTTTGGTTCAACTTGAAGCTATGATGACATTGTTACATTGCTTTTGAGACAGCACCTGGACCCGGCAAATTCAAATCGAAATAAATCTGCGACATTTATATCACGCCTACACAAAATACAACACATTAATCACCAAGGAACCTTGCCCAATTACTTGTTAATTATATAGCTAGTTATAATATGTAATCTACTAATCTACAGTGGAGGCCAATTTGTGGAATTTATAAGGCTGTTAAGATAACTATGATGATATATATCGTCAGCTTAATTTCAAACTGCTTGTCCTTTTGGACAAACTTACATACTTACATTCATAATGTCACGCCTCTTTCCCGTAGGGGAAGGCAGTGATCACATCCTTCCACTTGCTACGATCTTGGCACACACTCTTAGCTTAATTCACTCATTAACCTTCTCATACACGCCCGTCGGTTTAGGGTTCTTTTGACTTGCCCTTTCTCCAAAGTCTTCTGAATTTGGTAATGGAAGGTGTCTAATTTACTTAGATGTTTAAATAATAAACAATTTTTTAATTTTATTGTCAACAAAAATAATGTCATGTTAATAGTTGTTTCTTCAAAACCACCAAGAGAAGTCGCTACTTGTACTTAGAATCGCGCAATCGTTTCCATTTTATTTTACTATAAGACAGTGACTTATTTGTTTACAGGTATGTTCCTTCAAAGTGTGTGTTAATAATAAATAAAGTGAAGCAAAAGTATCAGTATATGTGATTTGTGAATCCTGAACTTAATGAAAATATACATGGTGCCGAAACCAGGGAACGGAATGAAGATGGACTTGTAATCGTGAGTGATATTAGAACTTAGATAAACTTGAAGGGTATTAAAAAAGACTTATAAAAAATTCGATATATTCAATATTTGGAAAAGAAATTGCATTCAAAAAGACTTGTAAAATTTTGCGATATATTCTATAGACTTAGAAAAATTTGCATCATAAAAGACTTGTAAAATTTTTCGATTTATTCTATAGACTTAAAAGAATTTACATCGAAAAAGGACTTGTAAAATTTTTATGATCTCATTCTATGGACTTAGAAAAATTTTATTGGAAAAACACTTAGCAAACAGTGATACATTAAACTAATTACTTAAGAATTAAAATTACTTAAGAGCAGTTGTTGGTCAATATAATTCATAATGACAGATAAAGGAATAAAGATGCAATTAGAATTTTGCTCGAGATTAGAAAAAGCAGAGAAAAACTTTAAAAAGAGTCCAAGAGTGAGAATAACTAAATCATATATAGAGACAAGAATACAAACGTTGCAAAGCTTATGTGAGGCTTTCCAAACTAATCATGTCAAGCTTATTGAAGACTTACCCCAAGAACAAATAAAGATTTTACCCTATTTTACAGAAGATAAATATGATTGGTTTGAAGAATTATATACGTCATACATGGCAGATCTCAAAGATGCACTAGACAAGTTAAAGGAGAACGTGCATAGAAATGAGGCAGCAAATATGTCTACATGTGCTGAAATTCAACTTCCAAGAATACAATTGCCTAGTTTTAACGGGAAATATGAGGAGTGGCAAACGTACTACGATATGTTTGTTTCACTAATACACAATAACGTAAAATTATCAAAGGTGCAAAAATTACACTATTTGAAAAGTAGCGTTTCTGGGGAACCGGAACAACTTTTACGGAATTTCTCGACAACTGAACAAAACTATGATGAGGCTTGGAAACAACTAACAAGACGGTATGCCAACAAACGATATAACTCGAATGCAGTATTTAAAATTTTATTTTCTCAAAAACAAGTTATTGGGGAGAATGCACTGGCTATAAAGCAGTTACTTGATACTATGACGTCATGCTTGAAGGCTTTAACAAATATGGGATTTAGTACGGAATCATGGGATCCTATTATCATTTATATGGTGATTTCAAGACTGGATGTGGAGTCCCATAGACAATGGGAAAATCAAATGAGTGTGATGATCGATGAGATGCCTGCATGGATTCAATTGGTCGATTTCTTAGAGGCAAGATTTAGAAGTTTAGAAATGATTGATTCTGGCAAGAACTTATATAAACCATTATTGCAGCCAAAGAAATCTATAGGAAAACCAAAGACATTCCACGCAGCTATTCATGATGATAACCAGAAGAGCGAATTAACATGCGTTAAGTGCAGTGGAAATCATTATCTCAACTTATGCAACCAATTTAGCCAAATGTCAGTTCAAGATAGACGGAACTTTGTTCAAACAAAAGGATTATGCTTTAACTGCCTCAAATCGAGTCATGTGGTTGGAAAATGTCGTCAACCGATATGCTGTAAAATATGCAGCCGAAGACATCATACGATGTTACATTATGAAAGAGAAGGATTCACAGAGAACATAAAACTGAAACAGGAACACACAAATCAACCTAGTACATCAACAGCAGAACCAAAAATAGTTGCAAATTTTTCAAAGAAGGAGCATCATAGTTACAATGTTTTACTTGCAACAGCAGTTTTAAAGGCTCGTTCTAGTAATGGGAATAAATGTTTAATTCGTGCATTGTTAGATCAGGGATCAAGAGGTTTGCAACCCTTTGCAATAGATAATCACGCATTATGGTGGAACGGACCTGATTGGTTACGAAAATTTAAAATAGAGATAACAGAACAAGAAGGTATAGAAACACATGAAGAAGAAAGAGTAACATCATTAAAAGTGACACAGAATAAAGAAGAACATTTGGAGTGGGAAAGATTTTCGAATCTCAGAAGAATGCTTAAGGTATTATCTTATTGTAGAAGAGTGTTATTGACAAAGACCGAACTTAAGGAATATCCAAAATTTATTACAGTGGTAGAAATAAACAAGACATTAGAAGTATGTATCAGACAAGTGCAAAATTTTGAATTTAAAGAAGAGATCAAAATAATTATGAAAGAAAGAGATTTGCCTAAGAAGAGTCTTCTTCATACCCTTTGTCCTATTTTAGATAAAGCAGAAATTTTAAGAGTCGGTGGACGCATTGATAAGGCCAATGTGAGTTATGACATAAGACACCCGATTATTTTGCCTGCTAAAAATCATCTTACACGGCTCGTAATAGCGGATTCTCATATAAAAACTCTACATGGTGGACCACAAATTATGCTTAATTATCTGAGGTCTAAATATTGGATTGTTCGGGCTCGCGAACAGGTTAAAAAATATTACAGGGACTGTACCATGTGTACTAGGCATGCCAAAACTGCGAGAACTCAATTAATGGGGCAACTGCCACAAGCCAGACTTACGCCAGCTAAGCCTTTCACATCTAGTGGTGTTGATTACGCAGGACCAATCAACATTAAATTTTCTCCAGGTCGCGGTGCGAAATCTTATAAGGGATATATTTGTCTTTTTGTCTGTATGTCCACACGCGCAATACATTTAGAAGCCGTTACTGATTTGACAGCGAAAGCATTTATAGCTGCTTTTAGAAGGTTCACATCAAGACGTGGCCATTGTAAGGATATTTTTAGTGACAATGGCACAAACTTCGTTGGGGCTGATAAACAGTTGCGAGAGATGTTCAATAAAGCCAAATCTAGTTTGCCAAATGAAATCGCGGAAATGCTTACATTAGAATCAACGACGTGGCATTTTATCCCACCTCAATCACCTAACTTCGGAGGTTTATGGGAAGCAGGTGTGCGTAGTGTAAAGGGTCACTTAAGAAAAGTTATAGGCGACTGTACGCTTACATATGAGGAGCTAGCAACAGTATTGTCACAAGTGGAAGCTTGTTTAAATTCGCGTCCTTTGTCGGTACTTAGTGAAAACGCAAACGATCCACTCCCATTGACGCCAGGTCATTTTTTGATTGGAGAACCAATACTTAACATTAATGATGAGAATTACTCCGAATGTAATATTACTGCATTAGATAGATGGAGATTAGTACAAAAAATGGTTAATACTTTTTGGAAAAAATGGTCAAAAGAATATTTAGTTACGTTAAATCAGAGATACAAGTGGAATTCTAAGCAAACTGAGCCGAATGTTAATGATGTTGTACTTATAAGAGACGAAAATATTCCACCGTGTAAATGGATCATGGGTATTATTGTAAATAAACACGTTGGATATGACAATGTTACTCGAGTAGTTACTATCAAAGTTACTATCAAATGTAAAAACGGTTTTATGAAACGTCCTCTCAGTAAAATATGTATATTGCCAAAGTAAATTGATTATTCACAGTGGGCGGTTTATGGCAGGTTTTAATTATATTATTGTTTATTTTTTTAGATTCCAGCATTAGTTTGCTGTTATGATTTTATTATGATAAGAATTCTTGTTATGTTGGTGCTTTCAATGTTTAAGTTTCTTTTTTCTCTTGTGGGTAGGCGAAAGTGAAGGTTACGTTTTTCGAGCTCTGCTAAGTTTAATTACAAATTAATTATTTTAGCCAGTTCTATTGGGCAACTTATGGTACCTTAAGTGTTATAGCCTACCTGCTGCACTGGTGTAGTGTAATTATTGCACTTATCACTCATTTCCTATATCTTTGGAAACTACTTTGCACTACATTACTCGCTGTTATGGAGTCCCGGATTGCTGACAATCAAATTGAGCTGCAGAAGTTGTTGGAATCCAAATTTGCAGAATTTGATGATAGAATCAGGAAGATTGGGGCTGGTGCTGTTCCTGTCGCCCCAGATGTTGTTTCCCTGTCACGTGAGTTGAGTGATTTTAAAAATTTTGCTTTCTCAGCATTGGGAAAAATAACTGAGCAACTAGAACTTCTATCTAATAATCAGGATAAAATGGAAACCTATTTGAGACGGAAGGTGTTGCTAATCCATGGAGTACCAGAGATTGATAATGAATCGCTTATTGATGTGGTGCACAAGATTATAACGGACAAGTTAAAAATCACTGACATCAATAAAACTCACATCAGAGTTTGTCATCGCCTTGGTTCTGCAAAAGTGAAGACTCGTCCGGTTCTAGTGCGTTTTCAAAATTTTGAGCACAGGCACATGGTATGGGACAGTAAGACCTCGCTGAAGGGTTCAGGAATAACCATGTCTGAGTTTTTGACGAAGTATAGACATCGCATTTTTACTACTGCACGTAATCACTTTGGATTAAGACAGTGTTGGACGTCTGAGGGCAGAATTCTTGTTAGTCTTCCTGACAAGAGCAGGCGCAGAATTGAAACTAACACAGAGCTTCAGTCTATCATTACGGAGTTTCCCTCAGCTGCATCCGTCGCCGACCCACCGGAGGCTCCCGCTATCCACAAGGGCGCTGTGGCGAGAGGTACGCGGTCTACTAGACGGAAAAATTAAGTGTGTGTAGTTCTCCGCTGTCTCAACGTAGTCTGCAGTGTACGTTATGTTAGTATTTTTACGGGCACTTCGATATTTATTTAGTATTAATCTGAAAGCAGGTATATAGAACTATTTGTCTTTTTTTGTGTTCCGACTTCCGAATCTACTCTTTGACATTTCTATATTATTATTGTTACACAGAGTACGTAGATATGTAAGTAAAGATGCATATAGTTAAGATTGTTATGCGGGACTGGACTCAACTTATCTCATATACATTATTATTTTTGTATTCAATTCTATTTTGTGTACTTGTGTAAAAACATACAAACACTTATCTGTATGTTTTCATTGTGAATGACATTGTTCGAGAATAATGTTTGTAATATGTATTTTGTTTTTAAACTGTTATCTTTTTTGTTCATAGTTCTGTTTTTGTTTGAGTGTTGTTGCTTTTATATGTTGTGGTGTACCAGTGCAGCGTGGTTGGCACTTGTTGTATTCTTGTTTAATTAGATTTTTTTTTACTTTTGAAGTTCTTTATATATATATATATATATATTTTTTTTTAATTTTCCTTAGTGTTACTTAGTTTTTTTTTTTTTTTAATAAGCTCAAGTTTAACCATTACATATACTTTTTATTTTATTTTATATTTTAGCTGTTGATTAAAAGCTTGGTGTTGTATTTTTGGCTGATGGATCTAAATGACAGTTATTTCTCATGCTCTTCTTCTTCGGGTAGCTATGTGAGTGCGAATGGAGACTCTGAGGACGGGTCAATCCTGCATGATCAGATATCCTCTCTTTTCCTCGGGTCTCGTAACTGCTTGAAACTGGCGCACATTAATGCGCAGAGCATACCTGCGCATTACTCTGAGTTGTTGGCGTCATTTAGTAGTGATAATTTGGATGCTCTGCTTGTTTCCGAATCTTTCCTTAAGCCTACCTTACCTTCTAGTCAATTTGCTTTGCCCGGCTTTGTTATCATACGCAATGATCGTACTGGAAAGGGTGGTGGTGGAGTTGCTATTTACTTGCGCGCTGATATCCCTTTTGTGGTCGTCTGCTCTTCCCCTTCACTATATTCTCGATCTGCTGAGTATTTGTTTGTTGAAGTTACATTGCGCCATACAAAAATATTACTAGCTGCATTTTATTGTCCAAATCTAAGCATCGACTATTTCGATGACTTGGAAAGGGTTTTAAGCATTTTTCGCCCATTATATGATAATGTGATCATAATGGGTGATTTCAATACCTGCATCCTTAAAAACAATTTCCGATCCCATAAACTTTTGTCCTTGATTACTTCCTATAACTTGAACTTATTACCTCTCTCTGCGACCCACCATTTTCCAAACTGTGTTCCCTCACTGCTAGATTTAATATTAGTTTCCTCACCAAGTAAGGTGGTTTCGCATGGACAGCTAACCGCTTGTTTTTCATATCACGACCTTATTTTTATTTCATATCGTATACGTCCGCCTAAATATAAGCCTTGTTATCTCCTTCGTCGGAATTATAAAGACATTAACTTAGAGGCTCTGCAACAGGACGCGGCTTGCCTAAAGTGGGACATAGCTTTGAGTAGCGAAAATATTGTGGAGAAGGTACACTTTTTTAACACATGCATCCTTAATGTCTTTGAAAAACATGCTCCGCTTAGACGGATTAAAATTAAACATAATCCTGCCCCTTGGCTTTCAACTTACATTAAAGATCAGATGGTAATTCGGGACAAGGCAAAAAGAAGGCTAAAACGTTTTCCCACTGAGTTTAATTTCGTAAATTACAAAAGGTTGCGTAATCGAGTGGGTCGCTTGTGCAGGGATGCGAAGAGGCAGCATTTCCACGATTCCCTTAACAATCGGGGTACGGCAGATGTGTGGAGGTTTTTGAAATCTGTGGGTATCGGTAAGCCTGTAAAGCAGCTATCGCTGGGATGCGACGTTAATTCTTTAAACGATTACTTCTCTCAATCTCCGGTTGCGTTAAATTCCTCCGTAAAGGGTGCCACATTGACGAGCTTGTCCAATTGCCCGAAACCTATTTGTCCGCAGTTCCAGTTCAGGGGTGTGGCGGAGACTGAGGTCCGTAAATCCGTGCTGTCCATTTCATCTGAGGCAGTTGGTGAGGATGGGCTGTGCTCGAAAATGATTATCATGATCCTTCCGCAAATCCTTTCTATTCTCTGTCATATTTTGAATTACTCTCTCTTGAATTCCTCTGTTCCTGCAATTTGGAAAATGGCTCATATTATTCCTTTGCCTAAAACTTCTTCTTCTTCCACTCCAAGCGAATATCGCCCTATTTCCATCTTACCTTTCCTATCCAAGGTCTTAGAGCACTTAGTCCACCAGCAGTTGTCATCATATGTTTTGAGACATGGTCTTATTAGCTCTTACCAGTCAGGATTTCGTGCGGGTCACAGTACGGTTACTGCCCTAGTCAATGTCACCGATGATATACGTTGGGCTATGGACAATAAGTTACTTACTGTCTTAGTGCTGTTAGATTTTAGCAGTGCTTTTAATTCTGTGGATGTTGATATTCTCTTAGCTGTTTTAAAATCTATCAATATTTCTGATCAGTCTGTTATGTGGTTTGATTCTTATTTGCGAGGCCGCATGCAATGTGTTCGTCAAGATGATTCTATTTCGGATTGGTGTCAGGTGTCATCGGGTGTGCCGCAGGGTGGAGTGCTATCTCCTCTTCTTTTTTCTATTTTTATAAATTCTATCACAAATGTTATTTCCTCTTCCCGCTTTCATCTATATGCAGACGACCTTCAAATATATAGTAATTTTTCTGTGGATAATGCTGCCTCAGCTTTAGCTGAACTAAATGAAGACCTATGTCGTATAAGTGGGTGGGCTGTGGCGCATGGCCTTGCTTTAAACGTTAGCAAATCTCAGGCTATCATAATTGGTAGCAGGCACTTCACATCCTCTACATCCTTGCAGCAACTGCCCTCTGTGTCTTTGAACGGCACTTTAATACCGTACTCTAGTGAGGTCAAAAACTTGGGCATCTACTTAGATACCACCCTGTCCTGGAGAACTCAAGTTAATGAAATAAGCCGTAAAGTGTATTTCACTTTACATTCTCTCAAATGTTTGCAAGGATACTTACCCCAGGCTACTAAGATTTTGCTTGTACAGACACTTGTTTTTCCTATCATAGATTATGCTGATGCGTGCTTTCTGGATGCTACCGAGGAGCTTCTTAGTAGACTTGAGCGTTTGCAAAATGCGTGTATTCGTTTCGTGTTTGGCTTAAGAAAGTACGATCACGTGTCTTCCTTTCGCAAGACGCTTAATTGGCTTCCTATACGTCGTCGTAGGGATTCCCGTATACTGTGTTTGTTGTTTAATTCCTTATTTAACCCATCTTACCCTTCCTACCTTCGGGAACGATTCTCCTATATTCGTCCTCCCGACGCTCTGTGTCGGTCAAATGTCCTCTTTCTTCTTAAATTCCCCTCGCACAGTTCCGACTTCTTCTCCTATTCCTTTTCTGTTCATGCAGTTAGACTGTGGAATGCGTTGCCTCCTAATATTCGCACTTGCAAAAATGTGGGCCTGTTTAAGAGAGCTGTAAGATGTCATTTCTTACATGACTGATGAATAATATCAAGTCATTGAGTTTTTAATTAGTAAATTATATAAAGCATTAAGTACAATATACGTGGTAGGTTAATTTAATTATTATACATATTGTTTATTTTGTTTCCTTTTATTTCAATTGTTTTTTACACATGTCGTCTACTATTAAATGTTTTTTCCTTATTGCGGACTGCTGGAAGAGATTCCTTTTGGAATAAGCAGCTCCATTGTACATTGTTATATAATTATTTTTTTCCTTTATATGTTTTGTGTGTACATAAATTGTTAAATAAATAAATAAGTTGTTATTTTAAAGGACTCGTCCTTGGTGGGCGGTATGTCTAATTTACTTAGATGTTTAAATAATAAACAATTTTTTAATTTTATTGTCAACAAAAATAATGTCATGTTAATAGTTGTTTCTTCAAAACCACCAAGAGAAGTCGCTACTTGTACTTAGAATCGCGCAATCGTTTCCATTTTATTTTACTATAAGACAGTGACTTATTTGTTTACAGGTATGTTCCTTCAAAGTGTGTGTTAATAATAAATAAAGTGAAGCAAAAGTATCAGTATATGTGATTTGTGAATCCTGAACTTAATGAAAATATACAGAAGGTCTTACGTGGTCTTCCCTTCCCAACACTTCCATTCACTTGTCCATCATAAATCACTTTCGTTAGTATACTTTCATGTATCCTCTCAACATGACCAAACCATCTCATGTCTTTCTCAATTCTGAGCAAATTTTATAGGAGGAGGTAAAAACTGTTTAATTTTCATAGTTAAATTGATTCATCATCGTTCAAACGTTTTCAGTCCGGAAATTTTGATGTTAAAGATGCACCTCGCTCTGGTCGCCCTGTTACGAATAAAATGGACGCCATTTTTGAAAGAGTGGAGCAAGATCGGCATATTAGTAGTTACGATGTAGCTGAAGAACTGGGAATTGACCACAAAACAGTTTTGACCCATTTGAAGAAAGCTGGTTATACAAAAAAGCTCGATATTTGGGTGCCACACGAGCTCACTCAAAGAAACTTAATGAACCGTGTACTCATTTGCGATTCATTATTGAGACGTAATGAAACCGAGCCGTTTTTGAAGAGATTGATAACTGGCGATGAAAAGTGGATCACGTACGACAAGAACGTGCGAAAAAGGTCGTGGTCGAAAGTTGGCCAGGCTTCACAGACTGTGGCCAAACCTGGCCTAACACGAAATAAGGTGATGCTGTGTGTATGGTGGGATTGGAGGGGCATTGTTTATTATGAGCTTTTACCGCCCGGCAAAACCATCGATTCTGATCTTTACTGCCAGCAACTGATAAGATTAAAGGAAGCAGTCGAGAGAAAACGGCCGGAATTGATCAACAGGAAGGGTGTGGTCTTTCATCACGATAACGCTAGACCACACACATCTTTAGCCACTCAGCAAAAATTAAGAGAGTTCGACTGGGAGGTCCTAGTGCATCCACCATATAGCCCTGACCTTGCGCCTTCAGATTTTCACCTGTTTCGGTCTCTGCAGAATTCTTTAGGTTCTGTAAGGTTGACCTCAAGAGAGGACTGCCAAAACTATTTGTCCCGTTTTTTTGATCAGAAGTCCCAAAGTTTCTACAGTAACGGGATAATGTCTCTGCCCACAAAATGGCAGAAAGTTATTCAACAAAACGGTACATATATATTGTAAATAAATGTAAATAAACTTTGAAAAAAATGTCTTGAATTTTCATACAAAAATACGAAAAGACTTTTTCCCCAACCTATTATGATGATTTCGCCGTTAACACTTTTGGTACACACTTAATAAGTGGCGAGCCTATTGCCGCTTAGTGTCAATAGGCTCCCCATCTATTACGTGGGACCAACAATATTACTGGCGAAGTGTGGGCGTACAATATGCCTCTTCTTCCCTCTTCGGCGAAACAGGCGTGAATTTATGTATGTTTGTACATCTGTTTTGAAACTTAACACATTATACATGCCAACTTGCAGAGCAATGCATCCAACACATGGCTGCTGGCTGGGTGAGGAGTAGTGGAATATACCTCGAAGTGAGCTCATTACCTCAATACTCAATACTTTATTGCGTTCCACAATGTTTATATAAGGTGGTGAATATTACAATTTAGTACATTTGTGGACCCTGTCGGGCACAGCATAGTGTAGGAGAGAGGAGGAAGGGCGCCGTATAATTCTTATTATTATTAAATTACTATTATTAAATGACCATTATTAAATTATTGTTATTAAATTATTATTTATTTATTGAGTATGTATCAAATGATGTCAATAGAATTAAACAATATTATAACAGTTAGTATAGGTAAAAACATTAAATAAAAATGTAGCAACAATGTCATATTATATATTATTATAGTTACATGTAAAAGAGTCAATATATTAATAAATAAAATAAAATAATGTAAATAGTCTATGTCAGTAGGTATTACCTGCTGCAGCACCCTGGCCGCGTGGCTGCTGACTCCCGGATACTGGGCTCCGGGCAGTTCGCTGGCTGCGGCCCTTAGTTGTTGCGCGGTCGCCATCGACCCGTCCGGGGTCTTGATTTGAAGACCTACGCAAGACATTCACGTAAATGAATAAACATTATTCATTTTCGGATGATCTAGTTTAAACAAGGGATGTTGCGAACATTCGCATCCGCAAATGCGGAACTTACGCATAGATTTTGACGCCCGATATGGCGTGGTGGCGAGTATACCCGCATTCCACTCCTGAGGCCGTGGGTTCGATTCCCACACAGGACAAATATTTGTGTGTATAAATATGAATATTTGTTCTGGTCTGGGTGTTTTTCTATGTATATTAAGTATGTATTTACAAAAAAAAAAAGTACTTATGTATGTTTATCCGTTATTTAGTATCCATAACACAAGTTCTTAATGATACTTATCTTGGAACTAAATAATTGGTGTAAGTGTCTGAAATATTTATTTATTATTTATCTGCATCCGCACTATCAGTACGGTTGTTCATGCGGATGCGAATATCATGCAAATAGCGAAAAAAAGAATTGGGCGGGGCCCGGCGATTGGGGCGCGTGCCGGTCGCATGTGACAATGTCCAATCATCATCATCATCACAGCTCATTAACGTCCCACTACTAAGCACGAGCCTCCTCTCACATACTAAGGTGCGAGGGTATTGGGTCATACTCCACCACGCTGACCCAGTGCGGATTGGCGGAGGCAGGTGTATGGCGTCCTGCTGTTAGAATTTATCAAGCCGCCCATTAGGCCTCTAACATGGCTTAACGACTACCACATTTAGTGATAACCGGGACCAACGGCTTTACGTGCCTTCCGAAGCACGGAAGCGCTCGATATCAAATGCCCGCAAACGGTCACCCATCCAAGGACTGACCTCTGTAAACTCTGCTGTACTTCAGTGATCGTTTCCGACCACCTAGCACCGCAGAGCTACGAGCGCTTTAATGTCCAATGGGAGCAAAGAAATTGGTGACAAGATTCGACACGTTACAAAAATAATTACATACGTTTGATTTAATTACAATAAAAATATTAATAATTAAGTTATCACTTTAATTCTTCATTAATAGACTTTATTTACATAATATCTTAAACATCCGCATACGTGGATGTGAAAAAATCAGCATCCGCAACATCCCTGGTTTAAACTACACATACAATGAACACAAAAGAAAACGGAAATTGTTCAGCTGATGGTGACGCAGGAGAAATGTCTTTGGGCAGCGCTGATTTTTTCAAGACTTTTGCTTTATTATGTGATTCAGACAGTATTCGGTCTAAGTAAAATATCAGTTGTTCAGACAGGCTGTTTCTTTTAATCTATAAATTATAACCGAAATCTATAAGCAAAATATGGCGTGAAGGATACCCGCACTTCACTCCAGAAGCCGTGGATTAGATTCCAACACAGGTCAAATCTTTGTGTGCATAAACATTAATATTTATGCTAATCTGGGTAAATTTCTATTTATATTCTGTATGTATTTACACAAAAAAAGGTATTTAAGTATGTTTATTCATTTTTTAGTATCCTTAACACAAGTTTTTAATGATACTTATCTTGAAACTAAATAATTGGTGAGATTATAAAAGAATATTTATTTATTTATAAGCGTCAGTTTACTAAGGCATCCTCTTTCATACTAAAAAATACGCTTAAAGGATAAGGCCCGCTTGGTCGCCACAGACTAAGGACACTTGCAAAGTAATACATAGACATTGTTATCGAGTGGTAGACCTTAACGGGCATAACATGTTGAAGATTTCTATTGATTGTCTACCTTAACTCAACTGCATAAGGTTCAATGTCTTAAGAGTTCCATGGTACACTTTCTCGGTAGAGAGCTCATTCCACAGCCAAAGAGTTTACAAGTTAAAGTCGATAGAGTTCCCGCGTCCTCGGGACATAGCAAAGGACCATGGATGGTTTTTAGTCAGTAAAAGTCTGAGACACCCTTCCGCTCCACGTACTGGTAGATAATTTGATGATTCAAATTAATCAAAAAAGTTTTCTTTGGAAATGCAATGGACCTATAATTTCTAAGGAAGAACTTCCTGCCGATGGCAAGCGGTACTGACAGATGAGATGCAATTACTAGTACTAGAACTACCTACCCTCTGCCTACCCCATCGGTGAAACAGGCGTAAATGTATGTATGTAGAAGAAGCAGGAAAGACAGTTCAGTAAGTAGTTCTTTCCAAGACATGTCTTTTCAAAGTTTACCCGAGGTACAAAGTATCACCATAAATCCTCATATATCTTACACTTACCCATCTTCTCCATGACCTCAAGCTTTTTGTTAACTTTATAGGAAGACGGACGATACTCCCCACCCGGCGAACTCCGACGCTCTCCCGAACTGCAATAAGAAAAACACTATACATTACAATACACACACCACAAATACACACACACCATATCGACACACACACCACACCCACATACAAAACCACACTCACATACACACCACACTCACATACACACCACACTCACATACACACCACCCTCACAAAGGCATACACGATTAAACACAACTAAATAAAAGTTAGATTCATATTAACTAGATTATTAAGTATTTTATCAATTATTGTACTGAAGTTATGGAAGTGCGGAGTCTCCTAACACAGACTTTCTCTAGTCTAAATGGAGGCTCCAATCACGATTTAAAAAAAATATGTACTTGTTGAGGAAATAAACTTATTGTATTTGTATTTGTATTTTGTACAATAGTCAATGCATTTTGACATAGAAATTTTGAAAATGAAAGTAGAGTTTCGTTAGGAAAGTGATTTAAAATGGACAAGTGAATGGAAGTGTTAGGAGGGGAAGACATCACGACATTTCAGAAGCTACAAGTGCTATGAGTCCTAAATTTTACATTAGGGTTCCTTGTAGGACCTATCAATCCCCAAGGGGTTAAAAAGAGATTGCAAAGTTGGTATGAAACTTCTATAGTTAATAATTAAATATCACAAATTTTAGAAAATACAAAACTGCAGACATGACGCTTCACTTTCCCGCTAAGCCGCTTATTGGTCTTAAAGAAAATAAAGTATATATTTTTTTATTTGAGATTAATTCTTTTACGTACAACCTTTCCCCAAGGGTCCGTGATAAATTCCTGTAGGCCAGTCGGATGAAGTCTTAATCTAAAAGAAGTATTAGTATTAAAAGTAGTTTACCCGGTAGACGGTGGCGGGAAGGCTGCTCCGCGGGACCGGGACCTGTCTCTGGATCGGGACCTGTCTCGCTTCTCGTGCCGCTCCGAGTGGCCCCTGCGCACAAATACGTAAGATCTAAAGTAAGACCTGGTTTAAAACTAATGCTGTCACTTTTATTTGATAAGATGAAGACAGTGATGCGCTATCACGCTATCTAGTTTTAAACCCTAAGGGGCTCATTACAAAACGATTTCTAAAGATAGACCAGGTTTAAAACTGGTACTGTCACTGTCTTCATCTTATCGAATGAAAGTGGCAAACTCGGCCTACACAAAAATGTGGTACGAGACTCTGCCTACACAAAAATGTGTTACGAGACTCTGCCTACACAAAAATGTTTTTAACTTTAGACATCGTTTTGTAATAAGACCTTTAAGGTTTAACCCTTAAACGGGCAGAACATGTTTAATATTTTCAATTGCTTTTCTACCTTAACCTAACTCCATAAAGTTCATTTTATGGTGGAAATATGTTTACCACTGCCTTACAAAATGTTAATAGGTTACGTAACACGTCATAAGGACAGCCTTCTGCCTGATGGTAAGCAATCGATGCAATCCAACAAAATGAGAGCGGTCCATACCTTAGAGTAAGCACGATAACAAGTGCAACCACTCATGACGGCCTGCAAAAAAAACCTTTCACGCCCCGTTTAAAATACCCGGGACTATAGGAGCTAGGAAACAGATGTGCTGGCAGAGAATTTCAAAGCCAATTATCAGATTTTTAACGCATAATAAAAACGCTTGCAATGGACGACCAGTCTTAAAGAGCAGCAATATTTGGTGATTCCAAATCCAGTTAACTCCAGTTACCTTTTCTCCTCAGAGCGTCGGCTATGCCTGTCTCTTTCCCTCTCGCGATCTCTGTCTCTGTCGCGACGGTCTCTGTCCACAAATCTGGAACAAGTTCAACAACATAAAGATAAGATCATACATTTGTCGCAATATGCACGCGGCGTCATAAAATGTGTGAGCGCAGTGGACTATAAAGCTCACCAACTCCTACTTAAGGGACAACGCGCAGTGAAACAAAACGCGTGTATGTAACAAAGATATCTTAAGGTGCAGGGTAATTTGGAGGTGGGGTAATTTAAAAGAATTATATAGTGTACGGGGATCCTACCATCATCTTTGGAGCCCAAGCCAACCTCACCTGCAAGTGGTGCACCTGCCGATTAACAGACGAGGCTAGACCAACATAGAAGTGCCCGGTAAGCGGCAATAGGCTCGCCAACTTTAACGTGGGACCAACAACAAAATTGGCAAAGTTTGGCGTATATTATGCCTTTGCCTACCTCTTCGGGGAAACAGGCGTGATTGTATGTATATATTATAATTCGCAATAATTATTCTTACATAATATATGTACTTTTATATTCGACGGTGTATTTAAATCTTTGACACAGATTGTCATGTCACTTACTATTTTACCCTTCGAAATTACTATTTTACCGTCACCTAATAAAAACAGTTATTGAATGAAAGGCGATGAACTTCATTTACATATATGTATGATATAATGAATGTTACCTGGGCGAGACGGCATCTCTGGTGTCATGGTTCCGTGCGCTTTTCGGAGGTGGCTCCCCGCCAAAGGGTTTCAGCTCCATCAGAGCTGGTACCTGGTAGACCAACCGGTTCAGATTAGTACAATGACTCATTATCATCCGGCGCTAGCCTAGTGGCGAAGCCCATAAACTTAAAATTCAGAGGATCTTGGGTTTAAACCCTAGTCCTATTAATTTTCGAAATTATTTTATTTATTTATTTTTATTTCCATTTATTACATAACCTACATTACTCCGTCAAGTATAAATATATGACTAATTATAAACCAAAATTGGATTAATATTATTTATGCTTAAAATGTAAATATTAGTAGACATAGGTAGCTCATTTTACGTCAACAAATTATAAAAATAAAATAAAAAGTTATTTTCTTCTTTTATTTTAAATCATGTGACTGCAGAACACATGTTTTTGTAGATTTGTCAAATTGTTTTACTACTAAGTACATATTCTTGTAACTGGCGAGAGAAAAAACTAACCTTGACGATTTTCTTGCCCGTTCTTTTACGATCAAGCTCCCGCCCGCAGTGAATGGGCGCGCTAGTTTTTAAGTTTTGACGTTCATAAGAGCTCTTTTGAGCCAAACTTGAATAAATGAATATGAATTTGAATTTTGAATTTATGTGTATAATATGCCCCTGCCTACCCCTTTGGGGGAACAGTAGTGAATGTATGAATATGTATGTCTCGGAAAGCACGTTAAGCCGTTAATTCCGGCTGTTATGAACGTCTTGGCAGTGGTTATTAGGAAGTCAGTGCCGTGTAATATCCTGACAGCTGGTTTAACCATAGATTGCTGTTTTCTTTGGGTCAGACGGCAGTCGCTCCTTATATTAACTGAAAATCAGCCAACACTGGTTAGACCAGTCAGCAGACCCGATGTGGCTGAATTTCAGTTATTACACAATTTCTGACGAGATCAGTTTTATAAATAACATTTAAGTAAGTTTATGCGGAAAAAAGTAGTTCTGTTGTGAAAAATATTTGAAGAGTGCCAAATTTGAAATAGAAGCTCGTAGCTTTGCAGTGCTAGGTGGTTAGAAACGATCACCAAAGTGAAGCAGAATTCATAGAGGTCGGTCCTTGGATGGGTGACCGTTCTTTGTGTGGGTTTTAATATCGAGCGCTTCTGTGATCCTGGTTATCTTTATATGCTTATAACATAGAATTGCCACATTTTAATAGTAATTAATTATAAAAAATAATTATGTTTACCAATCATTATATCTTAATAAATGCCCATTGTGAATGGGCGCGTTAGTTGTAAAATGTCTGGATATTTATAAATGCTCTTTATTAAAAACTTTAATGGTAAAAAAAAAACATTACATTAATAATATTAGTTACCTTTTCATCGTCGTGCTTATCATCAGGCCGGTCTCCCAGAAGTCCTCGCCTAGATCCAGCAAGACCACGGCTTCCATTATCAGACCCCAGGCCGCCTAGACCTCTGCCTCCATTGTCAGCCCCATGGCCTCTAAGACCGCGGCCCCCATTATCAGACCCCAGGCCGCCTAGACCTCTGCCTCCGTTATCAGATCCATAACCTCTTTGACCTCGAGTATTGTCAGATCCCAGCCCACCCAGGCCGCGACCTCCATTATCAGATCCTAAGCCTCCTAAGCCGCGACCTACATTATCGGAACCAAGGCCCCCAAGCCCTCGGCTTCCATTATCAGATCCAAGGCCTCCCAGCCCACGGCCTCCATTGTCGGAACCTAGGCCGCCCCCTCTGTCTGAACTGCCCAACCCACCGCCTCTGTCAGCACTGCGGTTCCCACTGAAAAAGGTTAATGGGCTCTTATTAAAAGGACACTAATTGCACGCACGACGCATATATGACGACCGATATGGCGTGGAGGTCAGAATACCTACACTTCACTCCAGAGGTTGTGGGTTCGATTCCCACACAGGACAAATCTTTGTGTGCATGAACATGAATATTTGTCCTGGGGGCCTACCGCCGAGTTCGATGGCAATCGATTATAAGGCAAAATGGATTTCGAATTGATTCTGTCGTACCGCCGAACTCATGGAAATCGAAACAAAATGGCGTTCTCCATTTACCTATTGGTCTCTCACGGACTGAAGGTCATAAATGAGAGGTGGCTGTCGGCAGATTCCCCGGTACGGATTAATGAACGTAAACAAAGTTTGATCTAGATGGATTACCGGTAATCCATCGAATTCAGCGGTAGGCCCCCTGGTCTGGGTGTTTTCCTATGTATATTAAGTATGTATTTACAAAAAAAAAGTATTTAAGTATGTTTATCCGTTGTTTAGTATCCATAACACAAGTTCTTAATGATACTTATCTTGGAACTAAATAATTGGTGTAACTGCCAGGAAATATTTATTTATTATTATTATATATTTATATATTATATGTACATAAATAAATCCACGCCTATTTCCGTGTAGGCAGAGGCGTATAATAAACTGCCGTTTCATACAGGCTATTCTAATATGAATGACTTAAAACATGAATATTGTTAATATTATATAATATTGCATTGTATAGCATCAGACAAATGAAGATTGTAATTCAAGTATCAAACCAATGGATAAATTTAAAAGAGCATAGCCCGGCTCGGAACTGGCTCTTAATTTCACTTACAATTAATTATTTTTTGTTTTTAAATTGTTTATACTTAAAAGCTTTGATTTCAGTGTAATAACATTTCTATTTTTTTTTTATATTTATATTTAATTTTGACGTTTTCAAGTACCTAATATGTAATTATGAAATAAATAATTTTTGACTTTGATATTCACTTAATTTTTTTTCCTAACTTATAGAATAATTAAAAATAATAATGTTCCTTATATTTTACAAATTATGTTTCATTCTTCTTTAATTATACAATATTTATTTATTAATTTGATTTGTTTAAACCATTTAAAAATGTAAGGCGGGGATATTTGAGAGATATTGAAACACCGAATGTTGAGACAATACTGGCTTTATTGTATAGAAAACACATAATATAAAGTGTTTAAAAGAATACAGATTATTAGGGTTAGTACACACTATAATAAATATACTATGTTAAGGTTGATACACACCACACCTCCTTACCATAAATGAAAAAAAAAATACAAAGTAATTTTTTTTTTCAAACTTAATACTTAAATTGAATATAGTCAATCGTATAAAAATTGGTACATAACATTGTTAATAATTGTCAATGATTATAATATTTGATTATATAAATAGAAGTGAGTGTACATATTAAAATTAATTATTAGGTGTAAATAATTTTGTGCGATTTTTATGGATTATGTCCAATTTACCATTTTTATTTACTTGTACATTTGGTGTCATATCTTTGACGACAATATAAGGACCTGAATATACGCTTTCCATTTTGTTAGAATTTTCATTTCTTATTAAAATTAAATCATTTGGTTTATACACCATGGGGTTAATACACTTATCATACACTAATTTCCTAGCTATTTTACTTTTGAGTAAATTCTCTTTTGCCTCTTTTTGCGATAGCTGTAGGCGATATTTTAATTCATTAGGGTAATTGTCATGATTATACAATGGCTCTACTATATTGTTATTTAGATTACTTGGTAGCGAACAGACTTTTCCAAATACCAATTCGAATGGAGTAAATTTAGTTTCAGTATGTACGGAAGTATTAAAGGAGAAACACCAATATGGAAGCCATTGGCTCCATGACTCTGGATGACAATCTGTTTGAATACGCAAGAATGAGTTTAAATGTTTGTGAGAATTTTCTAATGCACCTATAGTTTGGTGATGGTAAGCTGTGGAACTAAGGTGATTTATTTTTAAAAGTTTACAAACCTGTTCGAATACTGCAGACATGAACTCTGCTCCTCTGTCAGTTGCTATCGCTCTGGGTATCCCATATTTAAGGATAAAACAATTTACTAAGGCTTGAGCCACTTCCTCCGCCTGTTTTGAAATTAAAGGGTGAGCAACAACATATTTTGTTAATTCGCATTGCACGGTAAAAATATAAGAATAATTATTGTAGTCCCTATCTAGTGGTCCTACTAAATCTATGTATATTTTATCGAATGCGGTGTTAGCCGTAGAAGTAATAACCATTGGTTCCTTAACCATTCTAGCATGTTTATATTTTTGACACTTCTCACATTTTTTAACAAATTGTCGCACATCTTTCTCTAAACCTGACCAGTAAAAATATTTCTTAATATTATTGAACATCCTTCTCATGCCCGCGTGGCCACTTGTGGGCAAGAGATGGAAGTCATTCAAAATGACCTTCCTGTCATCTACATTATCTATTCGTTGAACGTCGTTTAATATATAAAATCTTAGTGCGCACTTATTTCCTAGTGATTTAACTTCATTTAATAATTTATCAACAAAAATCTTATTATTCTTATTTTTCAAAATATAAATCTCGTCGACGTTTATCTCTTTACATAATATTTCTAACTCCCTCACGAAGGCGGCTCGCGTCAATCGCGATTGGAAGTCGGAATTAATAAAAATTGTTGACTTATTTTCTACATAGCATAACGCGTTTCTTTCCACATTTATTATATTTTGTCTTCTTAAACTCTCTAATTCATTTTTTTCTATAAATCTCAACTCTACCGCTTCCCTCGGTTTCGTATGACTTCCAATAACACTTGGTTGATCAGGCCAATTGCAGTTAGAAGTCATGTCACGGGGAGACTCTTGTAGTTTTCGAGCTTGTGCCCTAGTCGTTACATTAATCTGATATTCACTCATATTCTTTAATTGTTCTGACGTAAAAGTAGGAATCCGAGATAATGCATCTGCAGCTGCGTTATCCGAACCCTTCACGTATTCTACTATAAAATCGTACTCCTCTAATATTAACCGAAATTTAATAAGCCTACTTGACGGATCACGCATATTGAATAGATAAATTAAAGGACGATGGTCTGTTATTATTTTGAATTTACGACCATAAAGATATGGGCGAAAATGTTTAATAGCCCATACTATTGCTAATAATTCTTTCTCGATAGTTGGGTAACGGTGTTCCGCAGTATTTAAAGTTCTACTTGCGTACGCAATAGGATTATTATTGCTATTACTTAAAACCGCACCAATTGCGTAACCCGAGGCATCCGTTTGCACTATAAATTGATTTGTTTCTGAGAAGTCTGGATATTGTAACACTGGGGGAGACATTATACACTGTTTTAACGTTTCGAACGATTTTTGACACTCCTCATCCCACACAAAAGGCACATTCTTTTTACATAATTTATTTAATGGATAGGCTTTTGCCGCGAAATTTGGTATAAACTTTCTGTAATAATTAACAAAGGCTGTGAAACGCTTGACCTCGTCCACAGATTTTGGAGGGGGGTAATTTTTAACAACTTCAATTTTTCCTGGATCCGGCAAAACGCCATCACGAGATACTACGTGTCCCAAGTAAAGCATTTCTTTCTTGAAAAAGTCACACTTTACTGGGTTAAGTTTTAAATTGACATTTCTTAACCTCTCAAAAACATCTTGTAAATTTCTTAACTTTTCAGATAAATTTCGACCATATACTATTAAATCGTCTTGATATACGAGGCATTTTTCATAAGTGAGACCCGCCATAGCCATCGTCATCATTCGTGAGAACGAGGATGGACTAGTTTTTAGCCCCATAGGCATTCTTGTTAACTGGTATCGTCCTGAACAGAAACCTGTGTATTTTCTACTGTTTTTATCGAGTTCTACATTATGGAAACCTTGATATAAATCTAAATGGCTAAAGTAAATACATCCTGATAAAGAATCTAATATTTCGGTAATATTCGGTAACGGAAATTTGTCGTCTTCTATGCAATTGTTTAATTTCCTGTAATCTATTACTAACCTCCATTTTTTCTCGCCACTAGAATCTATCTTTTTAGGAACTAATAAAACAGGACTGCTCCACTCGCTTCTACATTCTTCTATAATGCCATCAAGCAACATTTTTTCTATCTGTGTATCTATTTCTTTTTTCTGTGAGTGCGGTAATCTATATGGCTTGGAAAATATAGGTGTTACGTTAGGTTTTAAAGTTATGGAATGTTTATACACGTTTGTGGTAGTGAAACTATCGCCTGGCAAATAAAATATATCGTTATACTTCGCGCATATATTTTCCACAGACGATTGTTCCTCGTCGTTCAAATGTTTTAAGTGCAATAATGATAATAGTTTTTTAACTCGGTTTGCATTTGATTCGTTTCGCGTAAAAGCACATACGCTATAATTACTAGCATCATGTATAATAGGTTTAAAATCATTAAGTGTATAATGTTGCTCAGTAGTGTTTAATATTTTTATAGGTATTCTGCCACACACCGGTTGAACTAAGGCGCTTGCTAAATATATACCATCGCTGATATCCGACGCACAAACTATACATTCATCTGTAAAATCCGTAGGAATATAATGAATTGATTCGCACCTAGGTGGAATTTCTAATTGCTTGTAATTAAATGTAGAGAACGACAAATCAATCTTAATATTAGACGCAGTCAATGTTATTATATTATGATCAAAGTCCAATATCGCCTTGTACTTAGTCATGAAATCTTGACCGATGATGCCATTCGCCATAATTGGTAAGAAGTCGAGCACATAAAATTTATGTCTCAGTTGATAACCATTTACGTCTAAGTTTAAATAACAATACCCGAGAGTTGTTATTTTACCACCTATACCTGTTATAGAAATCTTATCATCGTAATATGAAATTTGATGTTCTAATATATGTTTATACTTTACGACCGAGATGGATGCGCCCGTATCAAGTAACCAATTATACACGTGATTATTTACTGAAAAATTAATAGAGCAATTACTGCTACATGACAAAATTTTAGTCACGAAAAAACTTATTTTCTGTTTCCGTGGTTTCTGCTTTTACTTCCGACTCAGATAATATGTTAATGTTGTTGTTGCGCATCCTTTCATTTCTGTTATTATTATAATAAATTCTACCTCTGTTTGGGCGACTGCGCGTAGGCACCTGATGCAGCTGTTGGCGCTGGTTAGAGGGCCGATTCGATCCACCCCGACGTCCGCCGATGTAGTTGTGAGTGCCGCCTCGCTGTGGTGTTCGCTGCGAGTATGTTGGGTGTGAATGTCCCCGATGTCCTCTCGTAAAATTCTGCCTGAAACCCCTTGAACCTCTGTGATTATGGTACATACCAAAGACTTCACCAGAACTCGCAGACGACGCCGTCTCCTCATCTTGTGCGGCTTGCACAGCATCCTGAATTGAGCTGAAATTTCGGGCGGTTATTATTGTGCTTAGTCTACGGTTCCGCAAACCATCAGCAAACTTTTTAATTGCATGTTGCTCATTAATTGGTTTTAATAAATTGTAACTTTCAGAGTTGCCCTTGGCCTGCGAAATGGTAAGGTTAACAAAAAGTTCGGTTACTTGTCTACCATAGTCTTGGACACTTAAATCGTTCTGCTTTATGGAATTTAATTTAGTTTGGATTGCTGTTGCTGATTTTTGAGGTAATAAAACCTTCTTCATGTCAGCTACAAGATCTTCTACAGTAGCGTAATTAGAAGCCAATCGTAATTTGGCTGTCTGGGATAGTCTACTCTTTAGTATGAAATTAATTAATTGCATTTTGCAATCAGGAGTTGTAATAATAGAATTATAGTATTCGATATTATCAATTAACTGTTTGGTATTATTCTCCTCATCCGTCATGAGTGGTAACAAATTTATAGCAACTTTAATATCGAACTTAGCCATGGTTGCAACACTTTGTAATTGACAAGGTTTGCATAAATCAATTATATCGCTATATGTAGACTGGAACTTCTCAATATACTTCTGAATTAATTCGGAATCACTACTCGAGATCTTGCCCTTTTTAATATCATATAATACTTCAGATACGTAATTAGTATATCTCGTAAAAATCTCATTTGCCTCAATAAGTTTTTTATTTAGTAAGTTCTCAGTTCTACGACTTGAACCAACTTTAATCAAATATACTCTAATCTCTTTAATTTCATTACACAATGCCTCTAAGATAGATGCCATAACTTACCACTATAAGTACTACAGAATACATTTTATTATACTAACTGTACCTCCTTTTAACGTAATCTGAAACGCGAATGATTGTCTTTAATAGTTCGTTGCACTTTTATCGAATATATATGTATAGTTATAACCGGCATATGAAAAACGTTATGTCTGCGCTGGAACCATATAGTTATTTATATTTATTACCACGTTCATTAACCGCACTTGTATTTTACACTTCACTAAATGCCCATTATTATTTTTCACTCATACACTGACCTCAGCCGCGGAAACTTTAGGTATTGCGCGTAGAAATGACCGACGGAGCGCATGGTGATGAAATTGCTGGTCAATCCACTGGAGATGACACCTCCTATAGATGCGATATGCACCGTAAAGTAAGCCCAACATCATCAGAGCGAGTATAACCGTCAGGATAATATTTGTAGTCCCGATATGTGTCCTTATTTCTTCAACCGAGGCCTGGTTGCTGCCTCCAGCCGCGTTCTGGGCAATTATCACTTCTTCTTTGGATTTAGTGGTACCCATCTTCTTTATTGATAACACTTATTACCGGATAACGCGTGAAATTGTGTGAAAGATTATCGAATCTTATTCGCGCATCGAACATATTGTAACTTTAGTCTAATCCTTATACGGTAAAGGAATTTTTAAACAACGCTCCGCTGCCCGGACTTTGGCAGGGTCGCCATGTAAGGCGGGGATATTTGAGAGATATTGAAACACCGAATGTTGAGACAATACTGGCTTTATTGTATAGAAAACACATAATATAAAGTGTTTAAAAGAATACAGATTATTAGGGTTAGTACACACTATAATAAATATACTATGTTAAGGTTGATACACACCACAAAAAAAATATACGTTTAATATGTACCTATTAATTTAAGAGCAGTTAGCATTAGGCTGAGTTCTGTAATAATGAATAATAAATGATGGAGTGTCACCTGTAGCGGTCGTCGCGTTCTCTCCTGTCTCTGTCTGTCCGCTCCCGCTCGCGCGGCCGCTCCCTGTCGCGGGCCCGCTCGTGGCGCCGCGCCCCATCCCTCTCCCGCTCCCGGGACCTCTCGTGGCCCCGCTCACGAGAACGGTTACGTTCGCGGCTGTCTGCACACATTTACAACAATTTGACGACCAATATGGCGTGGAGTTCAGTATATCTACACTTCACTCCAGAGGTCCTGGGTTCGATTCCCACACAGGACATATCTTTGAGTACATGAATATGAATATTTGTTCCGGTCTGGGTGTTTTCCTATGTATATACATAGGAAAACAAAGTATGTATTTACAAAAAAAAAGTATTTAAGTTTGTTTATCCGTTGTTTTGTATCCATAACACAAGTTCTTAATGATACTTATCTTCATCATCATCATTTTAGCCATTTGAAGTCCACTGCTGAACATAGGCCTCCCCAATTGCTTTCCACGTAGATCGAACTGCGATCACCAACCCGCCTGCCCAGCGTGGTGATTATGGGCAAATACCCCCAAATGTAAATGATACTTATCTTGAAACTAAATAATTGGTGTAATTGTCAGAAAAATATTTATTTATTTAACTGATCTAGTTAACTTTTAAACCTATAAAAATACATACATACATTCACGCCTGTTTCCCCGAAGGGGTAGGCAGAGGCATATTATACGCCCACACTTCGCCAATTATATTGTTGGTCCCACGAAATAGGTGGCGAGCCTATTGCCGCTTCCCGGGCACTGTTATGTTCGCCAGAGCCTGGTACGTTGATCGGCAGGTGCACCCATATGCAAGTGAGGTTGGCTTGGGCTCCTTAGGTCTTAGTAGGAGCCCTCACCAAAAAATCCGTAAAAATACATGTGCATCAAAAATACTGATTAAGAATTTAATGGATTATACACAAAGGGTGCAGAAGACCGGAGGCATATAGAAGGAAAGCGGACCTCACCTATGACTTTTAGAAGTTATGTGCGTAATTATCGACGATCGATATGGCGTGGTGGCGAGTATACCCGCATTCCACTCCTGAGGTCGTGGGTTCGACTCCCGCACAGGACAAATCTTTGAGAGTATAAATATGAATATTTGTTCTGGTCTGAGTGTTTTCATATGTATATTAAGTATGTATTTACAAAAAAAAAGGTATTTATGTATGTTTATCCGTTATTTAGTATCCATACCACAAGTTCTTAATGATACTTATCTTGGAACTAACTTGGAACTAAATAATTGGTGTAAGTGTCAGAAATATTTATATTTATTTATATTTTAATTATCGCTTGCTCTGTGCCTCGGAAAGAACGTCAGCCGTTGCTCTTTGCTGTCATGAACATCTATGGCATTCGTTATTAGAAAGTCAGTGCCTTCTAACATCCTGACAGCTGGTTTAACCTTGGAATGATGTTTTTCTTTGGGTTACGAAGGTCAGACAGTAGTACCTGTAGATCTTCGGTCTTCTTGCGACGTGTGCTTGGAGGGCCCGGGCGACGCCGGCGGCAGCTCGGGCTCCGACTCCGCCTGGGAATCCTGCGACAAGGTACGCGACCCCTACATACCGAAGAAACAGCCAATTCAGTCTCGTAAACATACCCGAGTATGGACACTCGAAGGAGCTTTTTGTTGTATGTAACCACAAATGCAATAAGCCGGTCGTTTCAATCAGCTCTCGCTTGTGACGCAAAAGAGTCGAAAAGTGTGGTGGTTTGTTGTCATAAACCCACAAAACCCTTCAAGCCCCTAATACCCTTTAAGCCCCCAATACCCTTTAATCGAGATTGAATATAATTAAACAAGAAATTGCCAATTAAAGAGAACAGATATTGTATTCATACTTTTACATTATTTGACATGATTAATACAAAGAAATACTAAATCAGCCACGCCTATTTAAAAGACGAAGTTCACATTTGTATTTGCTCCGCGTTTTTTTATCTCACCGCAATCATCCACACTTTTGATTTATCGTCACACCTTGCATTTTGAAAGAACATAAGTTTATTCAGTACAAACGATTAAATTTTAACATGTTAAAAACAACATTAAAACATGTACTAAAACGGAGTCTACTCAGCACACTGTCGGACACCACAGGATGCCACGACGCTGATCTTCCGTGGACACCTAGGCATGAAGTGTTACTACGCGTAGCATTTGTGAAATGCATCTATTTAAACAATTAAAAATAAGTATATAAAGTAGTTTGTGTAAAGAATAGACTAATATAATATGCATATAAAAAGTTTGAATAAAAGTATTTTTGAATTTGAATTTAAAAAGTATATGATTAGAATGAGAACGAAGAACGAATAGTAGTTCAATAAAATTTCTGATGTGTCACAGGCGAGGACTCATTGAAGCGACTGCTCTGTACTAGTAGGCGTCTTAAATTATTCCTATATAAAACGCGGCTCCATAACGCTAACCATTATGTTGAGAAAACGCGTCTGTTATTAGAGTAGCATGGTTTTTTTTTACTACAAGGGTTGCACTAGGCATGAAGCCTAATCAAAAGTGTTCACCGCAGCCCATAGATGCTTGCAACACGAGAAGCATTACTAGTGAACATTTTGTTGATATTATGAAGAACAATATTTCTTTCAGGACCTTATCATACTGACGGTTAAAGAGCGTTTTAAATACGAGCGACCGCAGCGTGTTTGCTGCGGGACCGCAACGTAAAATAAACCGTCAGCATGATAAGGCCCTTATATAGCTACTTAAAATATTTCTGAAACAAATCTGACCTTTATAGAAAATCTTTCTTATATTGCAAAAATAATAATTAAATAAAAAAATATATATATTTTTACGATTTCACTTCTGCAACTCTCACCCAACTTAAAATTCGCTCTTAAGAAAATAAAAATATTATAAAGACTTGCTATAATTTAAATCTACATAAAATAAAACCAGCATTAAACAACTTACGTGCGTATTAGAAGTTAAGCAAGAGCTTTACATACTTTATTTAATTACAACCAAAATTCATTAATTAATAGTAAAAAAATACAAACCACAAATTAAAAATGTCTTCTTTTTGTTAATACCAGCACCACCTAGACTAGACTTACTCAATTTTGTTTCTAAGAAGTAATTTAAAACTTGTATAAATATAAAAAAGTTTCTGAATAATATATAGCCTTAAAAAATTCATATAAAAAGATTATTTGTGTCCCATATTAATAATAGATTTGGGATTCGGATTTTGGGTACACAATATTCTATGTCCGTTCTTAAGTCTTTACAGCTAAGTACTTACGTGAGGCGTGGCAGAAGTTCAAGTGGAGGGTGGTCGGTCATCTTCGCGGGGCCCCGGTGGACTCGAGAGGGGTATTTGACTTTGTTTTGTGTCAATTTATAAATGGGTAACATATAAAATAATAAAAGTGTTAATATCATCGATGAAAACAGCTCTATATTTGTTTTCCTATCTATCTAAAGCTAGCTTTAAAGAAGTATTCTCTTTATTTATTTTTATTAAAATTACTATTAAATTTTAGATTATATGATTTATATAATCATACTTAAAAGATGTTTTAAGATATAGATAAATAATCTAAGAGGTACCTATATACTATTTTTCTCAGACATGTACGTCCACAGTATACCCGATGTTTACTGACAGTAGCTAACAGCTATTGTACACAAAGATCAAGAGTATGGGGTGAGGAATTACACATGAAGTTGGTTAAGGATCCCATCCTCTTTCCACACTTTAAACCCAATAGATGTTAAGCTACTGAGAGAAATGGTAGCTATACTGTGATATTGCAGTTGGTAAAATAGAATTAATTGTAATTACCTCACTCATGTCCATGTTCACGTCGTCATAGTTTGTATCGTCATCTCTGCGACGGCCTCCTCCCTAAAATATCAGTCTATAGTCAAGCAGAGAAGGCAGATTAATATCCAGTAACTTTGCGATTGAGGACAGGATAATAGTTGTGAGTGGAATTAATGCCTGCTTAAGCCGAAACAAGACAAACAAGATTATATAACAGAATTAGGTTTTGGTTAAGTCTTGGTGGATGAAGTTGATATAAGTTACAATAAACACAATACCCTTCCTGATGGACAGGAAAAGATATAGCTTCACAGACAAATGAAGATTGTAATTCTAGTACCAAACTAATGGACATATTTAAAAGAGCATAGCCTGTGAGTTTTTTGCCAGTTCTTCTTACAGAGCGGTGGCTCGGAACTGGCACTTAGATTCACTTACATTTAATTATTTTTAAATTGTTTTGTTGCATGTAAGTGAATCTAAGCTTCGTGATTTAGTGTAATATTATTTCGATTGTTTTTTTTTTCATTTGTAATCATGACGTTTTCAAGTACTATGTATTAGGTCGGGGAAAAAGTCTTTTCGCATAACGTAGGTATAAACTTATTATAAAATTTTTTTGACTGTACTATTTGTGTCTGGCTGGTTTTGGTAACATTAAAAAGGTTCCATTATAAAGAAAAGAAAAAAAAAAAAAAAAGTTGTTTCCCGCTATTTTTCATTTGTTTTTCTCTCCGTAAAAATGAGTGAATCTAATGAAGAAATTCGATACATTTTAAAATTTTATTATAAAAAAGGCAAAAATACAACTCAAGCAGTGAAAAAAATTTGTGATGTTTATGGACCTGATGCAGTGTCAGTAAGAGTAGCACAAATTTGGTTCAAACGTTTTCAGTCCGGAAATTTTGATGTTAAAGATGCACCTCGCTCTGGTCGCCCTGTTACGAATAAAATGGACGCCATTTTTGAAAGAGTGGAGCAAGATCGGCATATTAGTAGTTACGATGTAGCTGAAGAACTGGGAATTGACCACAAAACAGTTTTGACCCATTTGAAGAAAGCTGGTTATACAAAAAAGCTCGATATTTGGGTGCCACACGAGCTCACTCAAAGAAACTTAATGAACCGTGTACTCATTTGCGATTCATTATTGAGACGTAATGAAACCGAGCCGTTTTTGAAGAGATTGATAACTGGCGATGAAAAGTGGATCACGTACGACAAGAACGTGCGAAAAAGGTCGTGGTCGAAAGTTGGCCAGGCTTCACAGACTGTGGCCAAACCTGGCCTAACACGAAATAAGGTGATGCTGTGTGTATGGTGGGATTGGAAGGGCATTGTTTATTATGAGCTTTTACCGCCCGGCAAAACCATCGATTCTGATCTTTACTGCCAGCAACTGATGAGATTAAAGAAAGCAGTCGAGAGAAAACGGCCGGAATTGATCAACAGGAAGGGTGTGGTCTTTCATCACGATAACGCTAGACCACACACATCTTTAGCCACTCAGCAAAAATTAAGAGAGTTCGACTGGGAGGTCCTAGTGCATCCACCATATAGCCCTGACCTTGCGCCTTCAGATTTTCACCTGTTTCGGTCTCTGCAGAATTCTTTAGGTTCTGTAAGGTTGACCTCAAGAGAGGACTGCCAAAACTATTTGTCCCGTTTTTTTGATCAGAAGTCCCAAAGTTTCTACAGTAACGGGATAATGTCTCTGCCCACAAAATGGCAGAAAGTTATTCAACAAAACGGTACATATGTCACCGTAAGATTGTAAATAACGTTAAATTATAATCTATCCCGCGATATTGTAATCTGTCGGAAAATTGTGATCCGAAACAAACTGCTCACAATTTAACGCATTATTTTTCGATAGATTATAATCTATCGAAAACAAACCGTTAAAACACAATCTGTCGCGCGTTAAAATGTCAACTGTTTAAAGCCTGTCCATGATTGGCTGGTCTTGCCAGTAAGACCAGCCAACCACTCTCTTATTTATTATTTAACTGCACTTCTTTAGGTTATCACAGGTCCGGTAACACTCTCTACAACTTATTATAATACAATGCGTTATTATTATTAACACGAAATCTGTTTTAAATCACCAAAACACTGTTTGTTTACATTTCACAACAAATGAATTTGACTAATAACAACTGAAGATGGCGACGACGGGCGGCTGAGCGGGGAACATGAAGTTCAACCAATCAGAGCGCGAGGTACGTTCTTTCGCGTGTCATTTTACAATCAGCGGGTTTGTCTTCGATAGATTATAATCTATCTAAAAATAATGCGTTAAATTGTGAGCAGTTTGTTTCGGATCACAATTTTTCGACAGATTACAATATCGCTGGATAGATTATAATTTAACGTTATTTACAATTTTACGGTGACACATATATATTGTAAATAAATGTAAATAAACTTTGAAAAAAATGTCATGACTTTTCATACAAAAATACGAAAAGACTTTTTCCCCAACCTATTATAATAGTTTATGAAATAAATAATTTTTTACTTTTTACTTTACTATATTTATTTATTTTTATTCACATATTAGTTGGGTATGGCCCAAAAAGTAGATGGTATACTGCCGCCATATTGCCATTAACAAATATTAAAACCTCTGTAACTCATAACATACATCCCACTCTTGTTACAGGTAGCTGTGTAACAAAGCAGAATTTGTGGTATCAGCACAATTCTCTATGCAGTAAGAACTACAGCATATTGAAGGTATGGTTTGGTAAAGAAAGTTTCTCGTGCTTGCTCTAGTAACAATTCCTCAAGCTGTCAAATATTTTTAGATTTGGGAGCTGAATTTTCTGGAAAAATCTAACAACATATAACATATCGAGGGTTCCGTGCTCAAACCCGATAAGTGACAACATCAGATACATAATTTCTGCCGCTTTTTCTTGTGATATTATCAAATAAGTCGATTTCAGAAAAGAAAACTGAGGACTTCATAATCCAATAAGTAAACCTTTTAAGTTAATTTTTTTTAATTATCCCATGAATTCTTTTAAGTACTGCTTTAAGCCCAAAAACGCAAATTTTGTCACTTATCGGGTTTGAGCACGGAACCCTCGATATTCATATGCCGAATCTCATCCTTAATTCACCCACATTATTTATTTATTCAGTAAGTACAGGTTATAACAACTTATTTATAAAATAGTCCCACAAAACCGTGTGGGACTATTTTATAAATAACTCAATTTCTCCCTGTTTCATTATGTTTCCACACCATACTCTAAGCGCAGGCCACTTTCACTTAAAAGTGGTGTTTTTTTAACAAAAATAAATAACATTTAAACATAAATAAAGGATGTGTTTTGCTTTGCATACCTACCGGTTGAAATTTTAAAGAAACTTTTTATTAATCCATTCATTTTAATTTTAATTTTTTAGGCTTAGGTTAGGCTTATATGAAATATTAAAAAATAGTGTAAGAAAAATTAAATATAAAAAGTTAATGGTAAAAAATTACTATTTGATATTTTTGTTGATAAAAAGTAACATGTCATACAAAATATGTTTATTTGGCTTTGGCAAGTGATTGTTGAGTATTTCATAAAATCAATATTTTTTAGGTGTCAAATTTTTTCTACATATTCTTTGTGCATTCCATACAGATTAAACATAAGTATATTTCAGTTATTAGTATTAAGAATTGATAAGATGACCAGTTCTTTTCTTTCTCGTTTCTCGACCAGTTCTTTTTCGTTTTTAAAAGCCTACTTTCGCAACTATAATAATTCGCCAGCACAATCAAGATTACTTATAAGGGAATTTTATGTTGAGCTCTGCTAGTGAGATGTCTTACAGTTAAAAAACTGTAATTATCAAAAAATTATATCCTTCAAAACCTTACATATTCTAACCTGACCTTGAAAATATAATAGACATCATCTATCTCATAGTGGGACTGTGGGACAAAATATTAGTAATAGCTGATATCAACAAGAAAACTTACCGAAGATCGTCCCGCATAACGTTCGGTCTCAATATCATCGTCACTGCCGTAGCCCACGAGGGAATTCATCATAAGTTGATAGTATTAATTTCGTGTCAGAATCAAAAAAATGAATCCAAATTGCTTAACGTTTGTTAACTTACAATTTACGAATATTTCTCAATAAAATATCCAACATGGTTGATTCTGATTCTCTGACAAAACGTTTTGTTTCTTCTCCTAGTTGCTACTTGACAAACTAGAATAACGAATCAGCGTTTTGTTTCGATTTATTTTAATAGAGCAATCGGATACACGATTTGTTTCTTGGTATTTCAAGTATCCGGGATGTTCATTACCTCAAAAACCCTATGGAGACACTAAGAATTAACTACCACCACATCAGTATTTTAAAACAAAATAATATTCACAAAAGTTTATAAAAAAACTTTATACATTTTTCGCGACCATACCATTGAGGAAGTATCCGAATATATTTCTTTGCTCTTTTACGTATTTTTAATATGGCGGACGCATTGACCGCCGTGCGGACGTCTGGGGTTTTGTCATTACGAAATAAGATTTTCGAGTTTATTTTGTTCTTTTTGTGTAATTAAAGTGAACTTGTAGTCGAGTACGTGTTTTATCAATAATAAAATACTAAAGATTGTGGTTTGAGTTTGCTGAATCAGCTGTAAAAATGGTAATGATAGTTTTTTGTTTTGATACTTTTTTACGAACTTTACTTTGAGGACTTCAAGTGTTTTCTATTTTTTTCACGTATTTCCTGTCATCTCCTTACTTATTAAATGAAGTAGAGTGGTTAATTCCTTAATTTTCAAGGAAAAAAAAATTTTCTTATCCTTTTTTTTCTTTGTTTTTAACTTTTATAACCAAAAAAAAGTGTCAGTGTGATGGTGATTTCACATGTGATATTTCTTCAATGTTTTCCTATATTGTATGTTAGTTATTAATAATTTTGGAGAGTTAATTATGCAAGTAGGGTGTGGCTGTATTGATTTTCTTCGAAGGTTCTAGACATAGTATTAGAATACGTCTTGAATATCTGCACTTTGCCTAAGTTGAGCACATTGATGTAATGTGGTTTGGCGTGTTTGGTTCGATGTTTTTACGAATCTTTACCATATTAACAGCTCATTAGGTCAAATTTCACGTCTTTTATGCACTATTTCGCACTATAACAGCATTGAAACAAGAGAAATATGTTGCATGCATATTTTATTTCCATTGCTCAACATGAATTATCAGAGAACAAGCTGCAGTGCCCATAAAGTGCATTAAAACGCCTGTTATCGGTTATATAAGTTTAACTGCATTTGCGTTAGTGTAGGGAGCCACTACAGAAATCTTATAATAATATTTTCTAAGAAAAAAATATTTGACACAATGGTCCTTGCAAAATGAACCATACAATGAGTATTGATCTTCATATTTTCAGTTTATTATTAGATTTAACAAGATTTCACGATAAACTGTTAGTTATTTTATAGGTTTAAAGTACACATTATGAATTAAACCTAGGAATATAGTATAGTATAGGCAGCATAATACCTAATTTGAAAACATATTGTTGTGAAATCT
This sequence comes from Musotima nitidalis, assembly GCA_949126915.1. NCBI lineage: Eukaryota > Metazoa > Arthropoda > Insecta > Lepidoptera > Crambidae > Musotima > Musotima nitidalis. Next base: position 1,386,749 of record OX421434.1, on the reverse strand, counting down.
TCATGACAACAGCATGTTTGCCCTTGCATTACTGTTTTGAATTCTAGAGTGCAGTAGACAGACACAATTATTAACACATTCATTATAATTTATATAATATTTCATTTATTACAAATTGTTTGTATATTTTTAGTACATCCATATTTAGATACATAACATGGTTATATATACAATATGTAGGTATCTTGTTTCCAATATTAGGTTTCTCTGTAACAAAAATCTTACATTTAAAGTTTTAAAGACTCAATTTGTCAACAAATGTTATCCTTTAGTTTTAACTATCATATCATCTTAAGCTATTCTCTTATCATGTTGGTGTAAGCCATCTTCAATACTCTCCATTCTGCTCTATTTTAAGCTGTTTTGATCCAATTTGCCTGAGGTCTGAGTGATATCTTAGTTAAACACAATAACAACAATGAGCCCCTTCACTGAATTATTTTTTTGTGACCCGATAGCATAATGTATAGATTTTTTTTATAAAATATTTGCTTTATTGTGGTGGCTAATTATTAATATTGTTCACCTAGGATTAGATTTTATTGGAGTTATAATAGGGGTACCTAATTTTACCTAGAAATAAACATATCCTATGTTTTTATAAAAAAAATATTTATATATGTTTATCCGTTATCTAATATCGATAACACAAGTTCTTAATGATACTTATTTAGAAACTAAATAAATAGTGTTATTATTAGGAAATATTTATTTATATATTAAATACAGCCTACATATTACTCAGAGATAATTTAACATTCTAATGGTGAAAGTATTTCTAAATTAGTCTAGTATTTTTTGAATCAATTCATTATAGATCTCCAAAAATATAAATTATACTTCTCAATAATATTAGTATGACTATAAAAGTACTGTTATTAAAAAACAATATAAATGCAAAATTATAAATTACCTAAAATGAGAGTTGTAAAATAGATGCAATGAGTATATTTATGAGAGAAATTTGTTTCACAATGATTATAATTTAAAACAAGCAAACTGGTTATTACCTCTAGGCGGGAACCACAAAATAATTAAGACTATTAATAATTAAGCTCAAAATAAATAATTAAGCTCTTTTTTATGCTATAATACGAAGGGCGGCTTGCACCATACTTCTAAAGTATTTGTATTCAGTTGAAATGTCATGGTATTGCTTTAATTCGTGTGAAGTTAAAAGGGACAGTGTGATTTTTTAAAATTTAAATTGTGTTTTAAGTTCTATTGAACCTAAAATAGCAGTTAGTGCAAGTTGGCCTAAGAAATTACAAACAACTTTGTGGAACACACATCACAAATTTATAATTTTGTTATATCGACTCTGTACATGATGTAGACACTTTTTTTTCTACTGTATTGGAAATTGAATAAACTGGAGAGCGGGAAACCATGAGACACGATGTGACCAAACATAATTTACATGTCTGTGGGTCTTACTGTATATATAAGATCCATTTTATGTTTTAATTTTCTATCATATGTAGTGTTTAAATTTAACTGATTTACCCAATAATTAAGAATATGTTTAAGTTTATCGCTCAGAACTACTTGCTAGAACAAAAATTTTAGGCTGATCCTTATCCTCCTTATAACAGTAAAAATTGTAGCCAAGCATTTAATTGTATTTTTTTATATGGTAATTTGATTTTATATGATTTAATTATATTTCAATGGATTTAATTTAGTTAGGTGTTAATGATCGCTTTAAATTAATATTAGTAATTCATTGAACTATTTATTTCAATTCTTGTTATTGAAACTTCAATGAAAATACCTGGAATCCTTCCTGGAATTGTTATATGAAAAGGTTTTAAGTAATTGTATGATTACTTCAAATATTGCATGGATATGGTTTTTAATTTGGTGTACAATAAAGAATTTTCTGTCTACCTATTTATAAAGTAAGTATCACTAAGGCAATTAATAAATGTTTCAGTCTAAACGTGCTGCATATGGTAATGATAATCCTTCTGATGATGACTCGGATTTCGATGATGATGAGGACCCAGACAATTTGGAAGTGCCAGGTGAGTTGTCTAAAGACTACTGTGTTTTTTTGTGCGCTTTTGGAGAGGTTAAATTCAGAAATTAACCCGGCTTGAAAATTAGGGATGAGGGAAAAATTTTATATTAGCTGTCTCAATTGCTGCTTTGAAATAAAACTGCTTGATAGATAACAAAAATATGTAGATGCCTACAATATTCAGATAATTGGTTAAATTACAGATTGTTGATAGTTGTATGAAACTTGACAGATTGACCAAGAATAACTAACTCATGCTTTGTTTTCTTGTGGAATCTGTTTTTTTTAAAGTAGTCAACATTTCTTAATATACAATAAATAGTTTTTGTATATTCTCCATATATCCCATAGATGTAAGATTTTACTAATATATGGGATTTTTAGTGGTCTGAATTTAATAAAAGTACTTTTTATTTATTGAATTATATCGTCTTTTTGATTTGTAGGTGGCGGCAAGACACTGGCAGCTGCGGCTCGCATGGGCCCCCCTACCAAAGGCAAGGGCATCGCGGCCCCTGTTCAAGTCACCGTCAAACCTACTACCAACCCACTTGCTGGTTAGTATTATGAATCATCATCATCACCTTAGCCAGTAAATTCCCACTACTGAGCACGGGCTATCCCTCACGAACCAGGTCATACTCCACCACGCAGATCAAGTTCGAATTGGCGGAGGCAGGTGTCTTGCTGTTAAGAAAAATTACGAAGAAACAAGAAGAAAGATTCTTGTAGAATTTTTCAAGCCGCTCAATTATTCCTCGAACATGGCTAAACGACTACCACATACTGATAACCGCGACCAACGGATCAACGTGCCTTCCGAAGCACGTACACGCTCAATATTTAATGCCACGTAAACGGTCACCCATCCAAGGACTTCTCTGTGAGCTCTGCTGTACTTCGGTGATATTTACCGATTACTTAGCACCGCTGAGCGGACACAGCACAGGGCGACGGTTTCCGCCCATTTTTTACATTTCTACGTAGTTAAACTATCTGAACGCTAGATGTCATTACTGTATTGTGAGTGACTGCAAAAGGATAAATAAACTATGAATTTAGAAGGGAAAAGGAATTATATGAGAAAACAAAAGATTGCCAGCGATTTTGTAATTGAATAACATTTAGTAAATATGTATAATTACATTCACTAAGTAATAATAAATAAATAATTTCTTACAATTACACCAATCATTTTAGTTCCAAGATAAGTATCATTAAGAACTTGTGTTATGGATACTAAATATCGGATAAACGTACTTAAATACTTATTTTTGTAAATACAAACTTAATACTCAATACTTTATTGCGTTCCACAATGGTTTTATAAGGTGGTGAATAATACAATTTGGTACATTTGTGGACCCTGTCGGGCACAGCATAGTGTAGGAGAGAGGAGGAAGGATAATATATATACGAAACACCCAGACCAGAACAGATATTCTTATTCATGCACACAAATATTGGTCCTGTGTGGGACTTCAGAAGCGGAGTGCAGGTATACTGACCTCCATGCCATATCGGCCCTCATATTTTGTCCTTTCCATCCACAGCTGCATCAGGCCTAGCGTTCGGACAAGCAGCGAATGTGAAGCCCATCAAGATATCAGCCAGTCAGATCAGTAAACCAATCAATCTAGGCTTGGGTCGCGGAGGAGGTGGTAAGCGAATTCATTTATGTACATATCTTATTATCTTTAATTTTAATTGTATGTGTGATGCCACATTATAATCTACTATGAAACAATATTTTCTTGTAATTATAATTAATTGTCAGTGTCTGTTTTTATGTCACAATTATTTTAATGAAAAAAAAAAACGTAGAAAATCATTTAAGTGACATACAGTTTTTGCAAGCTGCAACTTAAATAGTTAAAACTTTATAGTAATAAGTTTAAATTATTAAACAACACTGTGATATACTTATTTGGTTTAAAGACATTTCTTTAAGTAAACATTTCAATCAAATTAGAAGTAATGGGTAGGCGTATCCAAAAATTAATTCTACCCGCTGATTGTTCTGTAACAGATTTTTATTTATGTTAGAAGTATGTCACTAACTGATAAAATTCATAAAAAAATTAAATTGAAAATTCTTACCGAAAATTAATATTAAAAGTTCTCTAAAAACCTATAAATTTAAACCAACTTTATTGTTGGTCCCACAAAATATAAAATTAGGATAATGTGGGCTATAGGCCCACATTATGGGCCTACTCCTCGGGAAAACATGATTTTATGCATGTTTATATTGTACAGTAACAGAGATTTACTCAAGTTAAAAGTACGTCAATAACTGAATAAATTTATGAAAGAACCAAAAATTTATGGTATGGATTATGGTATCCAAATATTGTCTTGACTTCTTGCCGGAAAAGTGAAGTGTCATGTCTACAGTTGTCTTATATTCTAAAATTTGTGATATTTCGAACATTATTGTGTAATAACGGTGAATTATTAACCATTAAGTGTTTGTGAACTACATGAGTGTTGGTAAATAAAACAACAGTGCAACATCTCCTCAAATTCTCTCAAGGAGTCCATGTAAGATCTCAGTATAGTCCCACATGTTTATTGAGAACTCAAGGGGTTTAGGGGGAGGGCATCTCATTTACATTATTGAATTCATAATATTATTAATATATCTTTTACTTGGCACTGGCTAAACATGCTATTCGAACGAAGCCTTTATCAAAAAAAAATGTATTTCTAACTTATTACTATAATTAGTATTATAACAAAGATTTGAAGTAAGTAATGTTATAGTGAGTGGCGCGCCGCCGCCGTCTCCGTTCGCGGCCGGCTCGTCTGCCGCCGCATACAATGCCGCCTCGCTGCTCGCGCAGAGTGAGTAGCTCGCACTAAGCCGTCGATGTATTGCGTACTTGCCTTAGTTTCAGTTTTTGTAGAATTGCTTCTGGAATGCCACAGTAGAAACCCAGCAATGTATGAGCATTTCGCGATAGACAGCTTTGTATATTTACTAACATGATATCATGCATTTTTTATAACAACTTTTAATCTCTTTATATTTATTATTATTCTTATTGACAAAATTCCTATTTATTTATTTATTAAGGCACACCAACAACACATATTATATATCACATTGTAAATACAAAAATAAATCTAAAAACTATAATCTAATATACATGTCTCTTATAGATGAGCACAACACTATAACGATCTTAATCAAAATTTGAGGGTTTTTTTTTTCTATATACATATTAATATCAAAATTAGTTTACTTTTCAAAGTTCGAGTATCTAGATACATATACATATTCTATTGTTTCCTGTCTCTGGTGGCAATCGTTAGCTAGCTCACAGACTAGTTTAGGCATGCAAAAAATTATTAAGTCATTTTTTTTCTATGGCTATGGAATTCTTTTCCGGCGCAAGTTTTTCCCGGCCTTTACGAGTTTTCAAATTATGCCCTTATCTTAATCTTATTCATTTGACCTTTTGTGGTAAACATGTTGCTTTTGTTCTAAATAAATAAATAAATGTTTTGTGACAATTGCACCAATTATTTAGTTATAAGAAAAGTATAAGTACATATTCTTGTAACTGGCGGGAGAAAAAACTAACCTTGACGATTTTCTTGCCCGTTCTTTTACGATCAAGCTCCCGCCGGCAGTGAATGGGCGCGTTAGTTTTTAAGTTTTGACGTTCATAAGAGCTCTTTTGAGACAAACTTGAATAAATGAATATGAATTTGAATTTGAATCAGCAAGAAATTGTGTTATGGATACTAAATAACGGATTAACATACATAAATACTTTTCTTTTTGTTAATACATACTTAATATATATGGAAAACACCCAGACCAGAACAAATATTCATGTTTATACACACATACATACATAATGTCACGCCTCTTTCCCGTAGGGGTAGGCAGAGATCACATCCTTCCACTTGCTACGATCTTGGCACACACTTTTAGCTACATTCACACTCATTAACCTCCTCATACACGCCCGTCGGTTTAGGGTACTTTTGACCTGCCCTTTCTCTAATTTTTTTTGTATTTGGTCATGGAAGGCCTTACGTGGTCTTCCCCTCCCAACACTTCTAACCACTTGTCCATCATAAATCACTTTCGTTAATCTACTCTCATTCATCCTCTCAACATGACCAAATCATCTAAGCATACCTTTCTCAATTCTTGTCACTATATCTTCTTTTACACCAGCTTCAACCCTTATCACTTCATTCCTTATCATATCACTCAATTTCACACCAAGAATACCTCTGAGTGCTCTCATCTCTACTGCATTAATCTTACTCTCATGTTTCTTCTGCCATAACCAACATTCGCTTCCATACATTGGTGTAGGTACCAACACACCTCTATGAACTGCCAGACGTGCCTTTTCAGACACTTTCTGACTGCTGACAAAGGCGTGAAGTGCCCCATTCAACATGTTTCCAGCATTCACTCTTCTATCGATATCGCTTTCACACTTTCCATTTAGAATTTTGCAAGCCGTCCATTAGGCTTCTAACATGACTTAACGACTACCACATTTTGTGATAACCGGGACCAACGGGTTAACGTGCTTTCCGAAGCACGGAAGTGCACGATATCAAATGCCACACAAACGGTCACCCATCCAAGGACTGACCTCTGTAAACTCTGCTGTACTTCGGTGATCGTTTCCGACCATCGAGCACCGCAGAGCTACGAGCGCTTCAATAACTAATACGACACATTAATTCACCCCCAAACTATGAGTATTCTATATAACCAAAGCGTGGCATACAACTTTATTAAACTTATCTATCACTGAGGGATTCCTTACTACAGTACTTCTAACCTTTGGCGTTGCATAATACAGTTCTTAACGCTGTCTTATGAGTTGTTTTTTTTTAATATCCTTCCGCAGTAACATTATTTATTTTGCTATTTTTGTATGGTAGAACATAGCGTAGAGATATTTCCTATTAATCTTTCTTTAGAAATTTCCGTGTTGCTGAGTTTTATAGATCAAATAATTATAAATGCGAGTAGATTGTAATGTAGTGCATTTTTTATAATAATTATTCAATTTTTGACCTTTACTATACTTTGTGTTGTTTTTAGCAAGATTATATTAGAAAGTGTTTAATATTTTGTACTTTCCTATGTAGTACATAGTTTTGTTATGATTAGAAGCTACCTTGATATAAATGTAAAATGTGTGCAAATTTTTATTATAAGCTTTTTTTAAGTGGGTGAAAATTGCGTTAAAAACTACTTATGAAAAAATACTGTTTTTTTTTCATTTCATTACATACTCTGCATGGTTCAGAATTCAATTTTCCGCTGATATCTGCGAATCAGTAGAAGTGACATTGAATGAGCCAATGCTCATACAATAAACGACAATAAAGAAGATCAATATCTATGGAAATTATGTTGACTTTAAAATGTCAAGATGAATATTCTTTTGTGTATATTTTTTGTCGGAGGATAAGGACTATCTTATACTTAATAACATACCATACTATATAGCATAGCAATTATGATGTGTATTCACGTGGCGGGTCTCGTATTTAGTATTCTGCCATCAACACGTGTCCTTGGGCAAGATATATAATAATTTTAATAGAAGTTCCTAATAAATACCAAACATACTCTAAGAGTCAGTAATATCCTTCTATACAAAACATATCACCAATGAATTACTAAACAAACAATGAGACAGCACATCAATGGTATTCTTTTTTAATAAATTATTCTTAAATGGCTAATTTAAATTAGTGTAAGGGCAAATCCAATAAATCCTGCGGAATTTCGTTGTATTATTTAATACCTTCACCATAAAAGATTTCCGAATTTTGTATCTACCCGCATTATACTTTGGTTAGAACGAGTTTAGTACGCCCGATGCCTTATATACTTTTGGTTTCTTGATGTTATAAGTGTTATTTGTTTTCTCAGTACGTGAATTATTGTAAGTTACTTGTGAAGAAAATAAATTTCTTAAACCATATTTTGTGGTAATTAAATGTTTTCTCTTTTACCCAAAATCATCATCACAGCCCATTAACGTCCCACTACTGAGCACGAGCCTCCTCTCACATATCAATGTGTGAGGGTATTGGTTCATACTCCACCACGCTGACCCAGCGCGGATTGGCGGAGGCAGGTGTGTGGCGTCCTGCTGCTAGAATTTTCAAGCCGCCCATTAGGCCTCTAACATGGCTTAACGACTACCACATTTAGTGATAACCGGGACCAACGGCTTCCGAAGCACGGAAGCGCTCGATATCAAATGCCACACAAACGGTCACCCATCCACGGATTGACCTCTGTAAACTCTGCTGTACTTCGGTGATCGTTTCCGACCACCGAGCACCGCAGAGCTACGAGCGCTTCACCCAAAATGCAAAGTATTATTTGACGCTTCTGTGTTCCGACTATAATTAGTATAGATCCATAGAGATGAGGTACCTGTTTGGTCTACTAGTAGTAATTAACTAAGTAACACCAAGTAGTGCTTGTAAGTTAGGTACTATATATATATAACTACTAAATCCCTGTAATGTTAATTTTTAATGACCGATATGGCGTGGTGGCGAGTATACCCGCTTTCCGCTCCAAGGTCGTGGGTTCGATTCCCACACGGACAAATATTTGTGTGCATGAACATGAATATTTGTTGTGGTTTGTGTGTTTTCCTATGTATATTAAGTATGTATTTACAAAAAAAAAAGTATTTATGTATGTATATCCGTTATTTAGTATCCATAACACAAGTTCTTAATCATACTTATCTTGGAACTAAATGGTTGGTGTAATTGTTAGAAAATATTATTATTATTATTATTTTGAAGAGAAAATCCGACCTTAGCCCGACAATAAAATAAAACATTTTTTCCAGTGGAAATGGTAGGAGTTCCAGGAATGAACCCGTATCTACTGCAAAATTTGAACCATATACTGGCCTCGGGTATGGGAGGTCCACTGGTGGGCATGCTGGGGCAGTTCGCCCAGCAACTCCCCGCGTGGGGGCAGGCCAAGGCTATGTGGCAGCCAGAGAAGGTAGGCTAATAGTTTAAAGCTTTATATAGTTTAATAATCATCATCATATCAGCCCATTAATGTCCCACTACTGAGCACGAGCCTCTTCTCACATACCAATGTGCGAGGGTATCGGGTCATACTCCACCACGCTGACCCAGTGCGGATTAGCGAATTTTTAAAGCCGCCCAATTAGGCCTCTAACATGGCTTAACGTCTACCACATTTAGTGATAACCGGGACCAACGGCTTAGCGTGCCTTCCGAAGCACGGAAGCGCTCGATATCAAAATGCCACACAACCGGTCACCCATCCGAGGACTGACCTCTGTAACCTCTTCTATTGCTTTAAGTCTTGAAAAATTCTACCAGCATTATGACACGCACCTGTCTCCGCCAATCCGCATAGGTGCGCGTGGTGGGACCTATCATGGACCCCTTATACCTTGATTTGTAAAAGGAGAACCTTGAATAGTAGGATTTTAATGACCTGAGATGGTGATGATGGCATTGTAGCCAAACAGAACTGTCTGTGCTTGATGATGTTAATCGACCAATCTGCTGACTAGGTGCTTTTTTGGGGCCAATCTTTCCGTACCTGGACGACACTCGTGGCGACTTTCTTGAAGCCTGTCTTATTTAGTGATTTAAACTTTATCGCACAAATTAAAATCAAAATGTACAAAAGGCGAACTTAATGCTGCAAAGCATTCTCTACCAGTTAACCTTTGGGTTAGCAGAAAAGTATGAGGCAGCACGAATAAGAAATCATATAAACTTACATATCATTAAATATGTGTTATTAATAAACTACATATACCTATACACAAAATTAATAGTAATTATGATGACTCAATCAGATGATAACTCCTCAAGAAAGTATTTTTTAAGCAACCCTTTAAAAGTAGGCTTGCTTTCTGCCAACCTAATATCAATAGGGAGGGAGTTCCAAAGTTGAATAGCTTTTATGCAGAAAGAGTTTGACATAAAACCTGAACTGTGTTGTGGAGTGGCAAGGAGAAAGTTGTCACACGAGCGGAGCTGTCTAAAATGAGTAGAAGAGAGAGTTCTGAATTTGTAGCGTAAATATTCAGGTCGGCCTGTCGTCCCAGCTGTTATTAGAAACAATTTTCTGTTCGCAGGTTGAAGATGAGGAGGTAGATGACGAAGAAATGGGCGTCGCTGAGACGTATGCAGACTATATGCCTACAAAATGTAAGTACTACAAGTGCATTATATTGCAATACGCTTTCTTATATCGAATCTTTTACCTAAAAACCTATCCTATGACCTACTTATTTGAATAGTCAGCGCTTTGCAATGGATTTTTTTTTATGAAATATAGAATCTTACGCTGATATGGGACTGAGACGTGGTGCCTGACTATGGGCTTCATAAGGAAGCTCAAAGTCGCTCAGCGTGCTCGGAGTGTTCCTACGGGTAGAATCAGAAATGAGGAAATCCATAGGAGAACTAGAGTGACTACATACCCGAGAGACTATATGATGCGGGTAGATACAACTAGAGTGACCGTAGCGAAACGCGATGGACCGATGATCTGGTCAGGGCGGCTGGGAGCCGATGGATGCAGGCGCCACAGGATTGGTCAACGTGGAAAGTAAATGGGGAGGCCTATGTTCAGCTGTGGACTTCAACTCGCTGAAATGATGATGATTACACTTATATTTCCCCACAGAGTCCTTCCTTCAACTAACTACAGGGGCTATTGAGTAAATATAGTTCAGCCAAGTTCACTATTAGCTCAGAGGTCTCTAGATGGCACGTGTCAAATGGGTTCGATTCCCACACAGGACAAATATTTGTGTGCACGACATGAATATTTGTTCTGGTCTGGGTGTTTTCCTATGTATATTAAGTATGTATTTACAAAAAAATAAGTATTTAAGTATGTTTACCCGTTCTTTAGTATCCATAACACAAGTTCTTAGTGATACTTATCTTGGAACTAAATAATTGGTGTAAGAGAATATTTATTTATTTAATTTTTTAAATGCTAAGAGATGGCCTCTAATCCTTTCGCCCACTTAGACGGGGTCCCATTCCCTCAACTTTCACCACATCCTCGGCATCACAGGGATTGATAGAATCCTGTATAGAAATTTGTAACTTTTAATCTTATTTTATAAGCTGTCGTATGTATGTGTAGATAAATTGATTATCTTTTTTTTTAATTTTTTTTGACTATTCAAAATAAATAATTTATATAATGTTATGCGAGCTCTGTAGGCGAATATAAGCACAGTAATTAATCCTTCACTAACTATATTAGAATAGAATAGATCTTTATTGCTAAGACTGTGTACATTTTGCTAGTGTTCATGCATTACATTAGTAACAACAGTGTACCCGTTGCGGGCGTGCAATTTACAAATTACAACTAGTTGCAATTTACCTAACTTACAAAAGGGCAGGTCAAAAGTACCCGAAACCGACGGGCGTGTATGAGGAGGTTAATGAGTGTGAATGAAGCTAAAAGTGTGTGCCAAGATTGTAGCAAGTGGAAGGCTGTGATCTCTGCCTACCCCTACGGGAAAGAGGCGTGACATTATGTATGCATGTATGTACAACTAGTTAATATTAATTTAACTATATAACCTAACAGTAAAACTGGGCCGCAAGCACCCCGACCCAGTGGTGGAGACAGCTTCCCTATCTTCCGTGGAGCCAATAGACGTGACATACGAGCTGAGTCTCCCGGCGGAAACCATCCGAGGAGGGCTTCTGTCAGCCTTGCAGCTGGAGGCAATAGTGTATGCCTCTCAAGCTCATCAGCACAGCCTGCCCGATGGGTCCAGAGCTGGGTTCCTTATTGGTAAGTTTTATTTATCACTAGCTGACCCGGCAAACATTATTCAAATTCATATTCATTTATTCAAGTTTGGCTCAAAAGAGCTCTTATGAACGTCAAAACTTAGAAACTAGCGCGTTCTCTTCTTTTGTTCTTGTTATTCTGTTGTTCTATATTGTTTATAAAAGTCTTCAAAATCATGTATGTCAAAAATTTATTGATTGAAGAAGTGTAAAACATACTGGCTAAAATAAATCATTGTTCATACAAAAAGGTACTCGAAAATTTGCTTCAAATATTTCGGAATAATCTACTCAATTTCTCGTGTTTACGGATAATTTTCTTTGAACTTGGTTTTTGGTCGTATTGGCATCGTCATCACCATCACACGTAATGACAAAGTCAGAAAACAAGGATTTTAGGTTTTTCACTGGGCCACCGCCGCCATTAAGTATACCTATATTCCATTTTAATAATATTGCTAAAAAGAGTCTAGAGTTATCTTCTTTTCTTTCTAATCTTGTGACTGCAGAACACAATTGTTTTAATATTATGTATTTCAATTATGACTGGCCGGAGAAAAAACCAACCTTAACGATTTTCTTGCCCGTTCTTTTACGAAGCTCCCGCTTGCAGTGAATGGGCGCGTTAGTTTATAAGTATGACATTCATAAGAGCTCTGTTGAGACAAACTTATTTATTTATTTATAATCTTATGCTACCATTACAGGTGTCTTAACCTAATGCGATAACATAGCAATTTTTATAATAAATACAATATTCTATCTTTTTAATTATCAATCTACAATATTATTTAAATATAATATAATATAACATAAACTAGCCTACCTGATATATAACTTTAGTATTACATCCTATATTTACAAAATAAGTTCTAAATCTAACGTTACTGATAACTTATTATATTTAACGCAGTTCTGGCGAATTCACTAAAAGTGCATGAAAATATATCCACCGTGTCATGAACCGTGTTTATAATATGAAACGCGCGGATAAGTGGCGTTTTCGCCAGTAGGTTGGTCCTGGCCACAGGAATAAATGAATTTAGATTTTTGTTTTTTTTTGTCATAAGTACACAGTTAAATAATTTTCCAGGCGACGGTGCCGGAGTGGGCAAAGGTCGTACTATAGCGGGCATCATATTCGAGAACTACGTGAAGGGCCGCAAGCGTGCCATCTGGGTGTCAGTCTCCAACGACCTCAAGTATGACGCCGAGCGGGACTTACGGGACATTGGCGCTGGCAAGATTCCAGTCTACCCTCTTAATAAGGTACTACTTATTTTAATTGATAATTAACTAAAGATTAAGCTAGTGATGGATTATATGACTCTAGTTTCATCGTTGTTCTGAGGCTCCTATCTTACCTGAAGATGCCCTGCGTAAGGGCAAAACATATCGTGTCAAATAGTTTCTCGATTTTTCGGGAAATTATTGTAGCGCGGGAATTGTTACAAAGATATTTTAATCCATCACTTGATTACAATTGGTTTCCGCAAAGTAACGCCTGAATCAATAAATTATTTAACTAAAGATTTCTTTCAGTTTGAGATTTTTTTGTAAAACATATATATCATAATAATATCCTTAATGTGCCTATAAGGCTTTGATATGAAGACTCAAACATTCAACCCACCTTATGGAAAATGGTCAATAAGGTAGACGCTTGCAATACTGATGCACCACTAACGCTTTCAGACTATTAGAAAACCCTTTTTTTTTGAAGAGCCCTATGCGTTATCATGTAAAACTTTTAGAAACCTCACCAGGGAGCTCATTCCACAAACCAAAGGTAAAAGATAGTTTCTTTTAAAATAATGACAACGGCCTGTTTCTACAATCGCACAGCTCGCCATCAGCAGAGAGTGCCTCCAACCTTTTTAAAAACCTCGCCAGTTCATTCCACAACCCAGCGGTAGACGGCAGATAGTTTCTTTTAAGATAATGCCAACGGCCTGTATCTACCATCGCACAGCTCGCCATCAGCAGAGAGTGCCTCCAACCCTTGGAAATGACATGAGAGCGTATGGTACGCTACAAAAAAAGACGTGTGGCTCTCGGAGACTACCGCGCTAAAGCTATTGCATAACATTTTTTATGCAATTATAATTATTTATTTATTTTATTTATTTATTCAGAATTTTTTTTCTTGCGACAAGCGTGATATTTCAAAAAGTCAGTAAAAGTTCTGCTATTTATCGATAGATGGATAAACTAAAAGTATCACCGCTGTGCCGGGCGGATCGGGGGGTGTTAGGTTTTTTTCGTTACGGAATTTCTGGATTCGGTCCACGCTTAAGGCCCGCGATAGAAGCTATGCAATAGCTTAATAAACTTTCTGTCTTAATCATTCTTCACGTACTGAACTCTTTCTTCTTTCTCTCTTCTTTCATAATTTTTCATCACCATGCCCATATGAGAAGTGGAAGGTAAAACAGCGTGTTTTTTCCAGTTTAAATATGCGAAGATCTCGTCAGCGGTGAACGGGAACGTGAAGAAAGGCGTGGTATTCAGTACGTACTCGGCTCTGATCGGGGAGACTCAAGCGGTCGGCAGTCGGTACCGATCCAGACTCAAGCAGCTACTCCAGTGGTGTGGAGAGGACTTCGACGGACTTGTATCCTTTTTTTTTGTTTCCTATTTATATTAAGTATGTATTTACAAAAAAAAAGTATTTAAGTATGTGTATCCGTTGTTTAGTATCCATAACACAAGTTCTTAATGATACTTATCTTGGAACTAAATAATTGGTGTAATTATTATTGATTTTTTTTTTCTCAGAAATCTTACTTTCTGGTGTTTAACGAGACTCACGGGCCTAAACCAAGTGAGAATCATTTATTGGGAATCTTCTTGAAGAAACTTCCTTACAGTTCGACATGTATATGGGATAGCGGCTTTCTGCGTAGTCATGTAGGTGTTTTGTGGTAGATTTAATATTTTCAATGATTGTAGGAGATATTTAGGTATAACTCCGGTACTGGAGAGCACCAGTGGCACGATGTATACTTTATTAAATTTCCAAATTCTGATAATTTCTTCTTTTAATTCTTTTATTATTATTATTTTTTTTACTAACGAATGGCGTCTACTACACATACATAGACATTTTGACGACCGAAACCCGCCGCGTGGAGGTCACTATACCTGCACTTCACTCCAGAGGTTGTGGGTTCGATTCCCACACAGGGCAAATATTTATGTGCATGAACATGAATATTTGTTCTGGTCTGGGTGTTTTCCTATGTATATTAAGTATGTATTTACAGAAAAAAGGGTATTTAAGTATGTTTATACGTGTTTTAGTATCCATAACACAAGTTCTTAGTGATACTTATCTTGGCACTAAATAATTGGTGTGATTGTAAAAGAATATTTATTTATTGTTTTGTGATTTTGCGCATCCATAGTAATTAATCATTTATTGGTTACTACGATTTAATAGTAATTATGCGTTAATAGCGACAACTAAACCAGGGTAACTTTGCGTCATTCATAGTTATTATTTTATAAATACGAAAATAACATGATTTTAGTCCCAGAAAGTATATCGATGTAAACTAAGCCTTACCAAATAACACGAACGGGGTCATTGACCTCCATGAGGCTCCAGGCTGCCTTACTTCTGTGATAGTTTTCAACTTACAGCGTCACGAGCATTTAGTTACAGTAATGAAACTTTATATGGGTGTATAGGGTTCGTATCAAGACCTAAGGAGCCCAAGCCAACCTCACCTGCATGTGGTGCACCTGCCGATCAACGGACGAGGCTCTGGCGAACTTAACAGTGCCCCGTAAGCGGCAATAGGCTCGCCACCTATGCGGCTATATACGGGACCAACTATATAATTGGCGAAGTGTAGGCGTATGATATGCCTCTGCCTACCCCTTCTGGGAAACAGGCGTGAATGTATGTATGAAACTATACAAGAGAAATCCTTAACTCACCTATAGATTGTATTCGACGAGTGTCACAAAGCGAAGAACTTGTGCCCTGTTGGTTCTGGAAAGGCGACCAAAACGGGACTCACAGCCCTAGAATTACAGACAAAATTACCCAGAGCTAGGGTGGTATATGCCTCAGCCACTGGAGCTTCAGAGCCCAGGAACATGGCATATATGGTGCGCTTGGGTATCTGGGGTGAGGGGACGCCATTCCCTACCTTTATGGACTTCATTAATGCTGTGGAGAAAAGGTTAGTGTTCTCCTTTATATTTCTGAAAGGTGTTCTGCTCTGAAGTGAAAATCTGCTCTAGATCTTGAGACTATATCGATGGTAGCAATTAACAATGTCGTAAGTGTAAAGTCGTTTCTTTTAACAATATCATAAGTGATAAGGCGTTACTTTTTACTTACGACATTGTATAAAGTACCAGCTTTTCACTTACGACATTGTTAATTGCTACCGTCGATGTGTATGAGTATATAGGGCTCGAACTTTTTTTAATTTTATTAAACAAACTGCCCGGTAACAAAATGCCTTTACGCACTGCCTCCCGGCCAAAGGGGGACCGAGAGGGGAGTGTGGGGCTCACTGCGGCATACGCGACCGCCAGCAGTCCCACCCACTAAAAATCTTCCGACGACGCCCACCGCTGTTGAAAAAGGGGCGGGGCGCCGATGCCAAGGTTTAAAGCTTCTGACACCCCTCCCGCGGCCAACGTCCCCCGGCTTAGAACCGGGAGAACCTCGAACCAAGATCAGAGGAGCCCAAGCCAACCTCAACTGCAAGTGGCGCACCTGTCGACCTAAGGACGAGGCTCTGGCGAACATTGAAGCTCCCGGTAAGCAATAGGCTCGCCACCTATTACGTGGGACCAAGAATATGTGAAATGTGGGCATTGTATAGCTTCACAGACAAATGAAGATTGTAATTCAAGTACCAAACCAATGGATATATTTAAAAGAGCATAGCCTGTGAGTTTCTTGCCAGTTCTTCTTACAGAGCGGTGGCTCGGAACTGGCACTTAGATTCACTTACACTTTAATATTTTTTTGTTTTTTAATTGTTTTGTTGCATGTAAGTGAATCTGAGCTTCGTGATTTTAGTGTAATCATATTTAGATCAATCATGTTTTTATATTTAAATTTGATGATTTCAAGTACTATGTTATGAATGGTTATGTAATCAAATATTTTGAAATTAAAATTAATTTTGTCACACAGAGGCGTAGGCGCAATGGAAATTGTAGCGATGGACATGAAAATGCGCGGCATGTACATTGCGCGCCAACTATCGTTCCACGGCGTCGGCTTCAAGATCGAAGAGGTGCCGCTCTCCGAAGCATTCAAGGAGACTTATGACAAGTCTGTGGCGTTGGTCAGTCTACTAAAATCATTAAACAAATGCACTAAATTAAAAAAAAATACATAGTTTAAATTTTTTAGTATCTTAGATTTTGCAATTAAAAAAAAATACATGAATTTTTACTCATTTTAGTCAGATATATACACCAATAGTAGTTTACTAGCAGAATAGGCGTTGCTTCGCCGGTGATATAGGTTATATTAATTTGTAAAATTTTGACAGTAATAAATATTTTGTTTAATCTTGAGTATATCAGGTTGAATAAAATACTTTAACTCAACCCACCGAATAAGGACCTTTTCAAGCAGTTGTGTGCGCTACTTATATTCATGCTAATAAAAAAAGTGCTATGTCCTAGACGGGTCGGCGACGATTACAGATGACTTATATATTTAGTCGTGCGTTGTGGTACTGGCCTAGAATAGTGCCAACCCCTTTCATCTCCCGGAGAATCGTAAGAGTCGACGAAGAGAAATCCTACCGGATGATGGGCAGCAGCGTCATCCTGCGTACTGGCTGGAACTGCGATCACCAACCCGACTGCCCAGCGTGCTAATAGCGCCAATATAATGTAAGCTATTGGGAAGCTCAATGTTCAGCAGTGGACTTTATAAGGCTGATATGATGATGATGATATAGTGAGCAGAATATTTAAGTCATCAAAGACGTAACCGTATATCGAGGGTTCCGTGCTCAAACCCGATAAGTGACAAAATTTGCGTTTTTGGGCTTAAAAAGTACTTAAAAGAATTTATCGGTTAATTTAAAAAAAATAAACTTAAAAAGTTTACTTATTGGATTATGAAGTCCTCAGTTTTCAGTCTTCTTTTCTGAAATCGACTTTTGATAATATCACAAGAAAAAGCGGCAGAAATTATGTATCTGATGTTGTCACTTATCGGGTTTGAGCACGGAACCCTCGATATGTGAGGATGATGTGCAGCAGCTATATCCTTCGTACTGGCTTGAACTGCGATCACCAACCCTGCTGATTCTAGTCGCCACAGTCGTCTCTTGGTAGTCGTTGACGAGGGTGACCGTCATGCCAGCAGTGCCGTCTGTGTGGAACCTGGAGATGCAGGCTCGGTTCAAATACTGGGAGAATAGAATGTAATCTATTGGGGAGGTCATTTTTCATCAAAGGAGCAGCTTTATAAGGCTGATATATCAAGCAGAATATTGAAGTCCGGATCAAAGATTAAATTTTGAGCGTTTCCATATAAAATTATATTTTCTCATTTTGATTTGTAAGAGGAGGCTTCTACCCAGCTATGGAAAAGTAACGAGTTTATGATATATTGATCAAAATTGTTAATAACTGAGTATTGTTACAGTGGGTGGAAGCTATGCAGCGGTTCACAGAGGCTGCAGAGCTGATAGACGCGGAGTCTCGCATGAAGAAGACGATGTGGGGGCAGTTCTGGTCTGCGCATCAACGGTTCTTCAAGTATCTCTGCATCGCCGCTAAGGTAACTAGTGTACTCCGAGAAAGCAATAAAATGCGTATATCTTGTAGTTTAAAGCTGATTTTTCACTGTGGAATGTGTTGTAATTATAATAAGTATTACATCTCAGGATGTAATACTTATTATAATTACATGAATTGTTATCATTTATCATGCGTTTCAACATAACAGTGCCCGGTAAGCGGCAATAGGCTCGCCACCTATTACGTGGGACCACCTGTATAATTGGCGAAGGGTGGGCGTATAATATATATACTTGTAAATTATACATACTTGTAATTTTACCCGTATTTTAATGTTTGCTCCTTCAACATGATCTACGATTGATGCGATGCGATCACGTTAGATAGTCAAAGTCAATTTGTTTATTGCATTCATAAATATGTCAATCTTACAATATGTTTGCAGCCAGTACATCATGATACCCCTTTGGGCATAGCCAAGATAAGAATCCCATATTCCTTTTATTATAAGTATATATTTTGCATGCTTAAAGGAACATCGACCCATTAATAGATAGGTCAGGTTTGAGTTACGTACTTATACAGTCTTTCTATTTCTTACTGAGATCGAATCAATGTTAATGAAATGTTCTAAACACAAGCAGAATTACTAATTAATAAATCAGTATTAATTTAATGCGCTTACATGTAGGACAAGTATTTTTTTAGAAGATCTTCTTTTGTGATGTCCCAAAAATCGTCTTTTTCGATTTAACTCACTATTCCATTAAGCATGCGATTTGTTAAAGTGATGGGATTTTGTGTAAAGGTGAACCACTGCGTGGTGACGGCGCGGGAGGCTGTCAAATGCGGCAAGTGCGTCGTCATCGGTCTGCAGAGCACTGGGGAAGCCAGGACCCTGGACCAGTTGGAGAGGGATGACGGGGAACTGTCAGACTTCGTGTCCACTGCCAAGTGAGTACCCTTGCATTACTGTATTATATAGGATTTAAGATGGACATTAGAGTTAATAGCTGGCTGCAGTTCAACGGGGAAGATAGGATCCTGGACCAGTTGGAGTTGGATTATGATGCGACTTTGTGTCCACTTCCAAGTTAGTACTGCGATTATTTCTGTGTTATAATAGGGGTTGGTTGTGCACGATCGAGTTGCACGATATCGAGGAAGCTACGGTTCCGGACCATCTGGAACCAAAGGTGAACGATGGAAAACTATCTGACTTCGTGTTCACAACTAGTTTGGAACGGCGTGTTGTACTGCGGTTTTTAAGAGGCGGACGCAAATGCATATACTTCGTGTTCGAACCCTGACCAATCGTCGACGTTTGCAGCCGCTACTTACAGTCCGTGCGCGTCTGTTGTTGTTTTTCAAATACTATACCATCACGTATTAGATATTTATCTTCAGGGGAATCAGTATCGGTGAATCAGTTTGGGTTTCTTGTCACTAAATATCGACATTGACGTCACAGTAGGTGTTAGTGGTACCTATATCTGTGGATGTAATCAAACTGATTGCACTGATTGACTGAGTGCACTGAGGCCACGTTGGTTAAAATGGTTTCGCATAGCTGGAGTTACAATTATGCTTTTCGCATTTAATTTTAACTTCTTTACATAATAACACGCCTGTTTCTCCTAAGGGGTTAGGCAGAGGCTCTAATATTTAATATTATAAATGAGAAAGTAAGATCATCATCATCCTAACCCATTAACGCCCTACTAAGCACGGGGTTCCTCTCACAGAATGAACAAACTAGGGTAAATAAAATATATCATTTACTATGCTATATTTAGTTAGTTCAAGATTATTGTTTTACTAGAAAATCAATTTGTCTGCGTGGAGTGAGGGTAATCTTAACTTTACTGTGACGTAACGCGCTCTTGGAACGCAAATCACAATGTACTGTATTGCCGTGTCATAAAAAAAACAGCGTGACCATCGGTAGTAAGAGCAGTAGACGAAAAAGTCAAAAAGTGGCGGTTTAAACAGTATTAGATTGAGATTTAGAATAAAACATTCAATTAACAATGATCTCCGTTCAATATAATACTCATGTTGCTCAAGTCAACTTTCTCAATCGGCCGTATCTTGCTTAATTCAATCGATAATCGCGTCATGGTAGCCAAATTGCTGCTGTTCGGGTTTGCTTTAAAGTATTTGTTTAGCCTCCGAAATTCGCTGTTCAGCGCTTTTAAAGCGTCTTCGTATTTTCTCTTCATATCCACTCTTTTACGACTTTCCGTTTCGTATGTGTCATTAGGGTCGGTGCAACTTATTTCTTCATAATTCATTTCGTTTTGATTAACTGCTTCTAAATCAGTGTTTACAATATTTTCATGTTCTTCTAATGGGTCATGTCCGTCCAAATGTTCTGTTTTTACTTCCATGTAGAAATAGTTGTCTTTAGTGTCAGATTTTGGTGACTGAATAAAATTCTCATCACTTTCTCCTTGATCTAATAAGTCTTCTGTTTCATTATTATCGCTTTCATTGAGAACATCAATATCCATCAGTTCTTCTGATTTTGAATCTTCAATCACTTCACCTCCAGCTACATCAGTGATCAATATTTTATCTTTATAAGACAACTCTGTCGACTTCATCAAGTCAGTTTCAGCAATATTGATTATTGCGCAAAGGTGCTCACAAAATCTACCCAAGCTTCCCGAAATGCAATCGCAGCACATCAAGTCTGCTCTCATCCTTACGTACTTTTTCCTTTCATTTTTACCTTCTATCCTGTATTCTGTTGAATTGATCTTTTCGACGTTAGATTCGAAGTTCGAAATCGCTTTTGGTTTGATCAACAGCCTGGTATACTCCACTGGAAGAATAGTATCTTTTACATGAGCTAACAACAAGTGGCGTATCTGTTTTTCTATAACGTTACACACTACATCTGCCATTACGTACATGTTATAAGATTTACATTTTCGCACAATAAATTCGTCCATGATTCGTATGGATGCTTCAACGATATTTTCGTTTACTAATCTTTGAAGCATTTGATTACAACTTTTCCATAGTTTTTCAATGAATTCCAGCAACAAACTGAACGACTTTACAATTTCATCATTCTTTATTTGCTTATAATGTTTCTCTGCATCGCACATGTTTTCAGATTGTAACATCGCGTGGAACATTTCTATAATAAGAAATCGCTTTCTTGATTCGATCTTAGCATCATCCTGAAACAACTTGGCCCATACCTCACTACGAACTGACCATTTGGCATATAATATTTCAGTGTTAGAAAAAATTGCATTCACTGCTTCCTCTAGTTCATTTAATTTACAAACAGTTATAAGTTTAGGCTCAAAGTTACCTACGTTTTCCAATGTTAACTTCAGAGCAAGTAACGCTTGACTGTAGTTTTCTACGCTACTTTCTGTGTGTAAAGCACAAGCTATTGGCAAGGCTCCTGCGTTACTCGGAACATAAAACCATATCAGCTTAGGACCGTTTGGAATGTCGACACTGTTAATTAAGAAATGCTCAAAGCTTAACATCAGCCTAACTCTCCTCATAATCGGTGTAATTATAACCACTATTTCAGGAGTCTCGTAGCTCATATAACCACCAGCCTTTTCCAAAGCTGCTTTCCTCGGTGCCATTAATTCTTTAAATGTTTTTCTCTTATTCTTTAATAACATGTCTTTGATTTTTTTAGTTAAATAAAGTACGTGTCGCAATGTAGGATTTATGTTTGTATTCATCGTGTACTCGGGCTTGTGGCCGTAACGTTCGATCACTGTAAGCTCGTGGTAGGATTTTGCCATAGTCGCAGTGTAACCAGTCAGGAAATACTTATAAAAAACCTCGTCTGTATCAGACGTGCATTTCAACATATTAAAGGCCTCAGGTGTTAACAGTTTGTGTGTATGCAGGAAATCGATCGAAATTGTCATATTCAAACCCTCCTTCAAATGAGAGTCGTTTTTTATAGTATTTCTGGTAATAAATTTCACTTTAAAATCAATCTTTGCTTTGCATTCTTGGTTTAACGTGTTCTGGCTAGCCTGCTTCTTTTTATTAAATGACGAACGGTGACAAGCGTAAACTTTTCGATAAGCTTTGCGTTTGAAATTTCGAAAACTATTTCGTACTATCCATGTTGTTTTTGTAAACTTTGAAAACTCCTGTATCCAGTGTGAAACCCATTCGTTGTACTTTTCTGTAGTTTGTTCCGGTTCCACTTTGCATTTGAGCTGCACTGCAAACTTTTCCGGTGATACGAAGTTGATTTTCATGAAATGAGCACTTTCAGATATCTCTTGTAAATAATTCTTCAGATCTATCTTAGTGAACATATTAAACAATTGATGTTTTCTTTAAAATATAACTTGTTTCGTATAGTTAAGTTACTTGCAATGGTAAAAGTATAAACATAAGTTTGGTTCAAGTGATATCTCAATCGATGATGACGGATTAAAGGCGCATGTCCGCCGCGCTGAGTCCGCGTAGCGTTTGCGAGGGCCCGCAATGGCGCGGGGTCAACGACCGCGCTCGGGGCCGACTTGACGTACGCTTTGTCATTATTATTCGGAGAAACGCGGCACGGGTGGCGGGAAATTTGAATTCGTATGGGTTGTGTTACGTTAAGGTTCTTTATGGGAGCTATTTCAGAAGTCCGCGTAATATTCATCATACCGGCCTTATAAAGTGTACTGCTGAACATTATTTGTATTTTACCATAATCACCGCGCTAAGTGATCGCAGTTCAAGCTAATACTCTGCTGCCCATCATTCGTTAGGGTTTTTCTTCGTCCACATTTACGACGAAGATGAGTCGGGGTGGCATTAGTTAGTTTTTAAGTTTTGACTTTCAGCATGCAGTTGAAATGCAATCAGTAGGACTATAGAGTCTATGGTATTTTAGTACAGAGAACTAGATACGAGTTCTCCCAGATTAAGAAAAGCATATAAGCATGTATAATCTCGTCTTGTTAGAAATCGAATCATGTAACTTAGGATGGCAGATTGGGTATACAGACTTTCAAGTCAGATCAGTCGTCATATTATACCGCCAGCACAGCGCAAATTTTAATTTAAAAATGTTTCATTAAATTAAAAAAAAAATTGTGCAACAACCACTTAATCGCAATGATAGGTTTAGTTGTTAGAAAAGGGTAAATAGGCACGAGACGTTAATCGATGGAGCTTTGACTATTCTAGATCGGTACTATACGCCACAACATAATAAACAGATTAAAGCTAAGGAAACTATGCTAAAGTATCATGATTTTGTAATCGTATGACATTATTAAAACGTTAAATTATATCGTACTATTGCATTAACAGCGATATACTGCTAGACGGGGATGGATTAACGCATCGTTTGCTCTGTGGAATGCTGTCAACTGTATATCCGTTATTAAGACACGCTAACCGTCATACATTTACATTCAATTCAATTCAAAAATTATTTATTTCTTAAACTATTAGATAGTACCTGAAAACGTCAAAATTAAATATAAATAATAAAAAAAAATAATTTAAGTGAATCTAAGTGCCAGTTCCGAGCCACAAGAAGAACTGGCAAGAAACTCACAAGCTATGCTCTTTAAAAACTTAAATTTTTAATTTTCACGCCCAGATATATCGTTTGGGGTTGGCAAGAACCTTGATATAACTATTTAACCCTTTACCAGGCAGTGGTCAATATATGACCACCATAAATTGAACCTTTTAAAGGGTTAAAAGGAATATAATGGTAACAAGCTCACTTTAAAACAGAGATCTCTAGATGAAATGAGTTCAATGGTGGCAGGTATCAGGGCTCTCTAATGTACCAGTGTCTAGGCCTTTTGGACACACGGATACAGACAAGATCCCATTGCCCCGGTAGCTATCTAAGACTCTCTTGTACGACATTCTTCAGAGATGCCACAACCACAAGACATTCAAAATTTAACATCAAACTTCTAGTCCGGTCAATTTAGACCAAAAAATTAGAGTGAAGTTACATAAAGTCCCAACAAGCTGAATTTCTGTGAAGTTGTTCAAAACATAATTATAAACAATGTGTAGAAATTCCCCATCATTCCCCTGTAAGGAAAAAAATTAATTCAAGGTCAAAGGTCAAAAAAATTAGTTTTTCGCTATTTTCAGCAAAACGGTAAGTTTTATCATAAAAGTACTTCAGACAAAAATTGTAGATCATAAAATTATCTATAAAAAATGTATCAATACTTTTTATCTTACGAGCCACCGTTTCTGAGATATAGCAACATATAAACTTAGTTTAAGTGTAACAAATAAACCGATGTGCGACTTCCGTTGAGGTTATATGAATGTACACTTTTGTTACGTTATTTTTTTATATTATACAATAAATAATAATAAAATATATATATGTACGATTTAATTTTATTGATACATAAAAAACGAACAATCCATATGCATTATAACAATTGTAGGGGTTAATGGTTTATGCTTACGCCGCGCTTTGGGGTCATCCATAAATTACGTCACACGAATACGGTATTTTTTTTGTCCCCCCCTCGTCCTTGTCACAGCTGGTCACACTTGTGAGACTTCCTCCTTAGTGTGATGTCACATATTTTGCAATTGTATAGCAAGAAATAATAACATCAAAACAGCAGTTACAAAGTTTTCATAGGACCTAGATTTTAATATGTGACGTCACGAAATTTTGGAGCCCTCCCATCCCCTTGTCACACCATGTCACACTTCGTCAACCCCCTCCCACCCCCTTAACGAGTGACTTCATTTATGGATAGCCCCTTTGCAGGAATAGCGGCAGCACAGGCCGCGCCACCCGGTCATACCAACACGCAACGATTTTCGGTTCTATTTATTGTACGTAAATAGCTCGAAATTAAGTGGACCAATTAAAAATTAACTGTTATCATTTCGCAACCATTCCGGTAGTTAGAACATAAGCTAGGAGTCATTCGGGTTATGGGCACCACCCTTATTAACCCAAAAATAATTATTACCCATCTTTCCAGGGGTGTATTCCAAGCGCTGGTAGAGAAGCACTTCCCAGCGCCGGACCGGGATCGCATCAGCCGCCTCCTGGGGCTGGAGAAGGCTCTTGCCGCGGCGCCAGTGCGGCCTGTCACCAACGGAGCACTAAAGGAAGAGAGCAACGCTTCAAAGAGGAAATGTGAGAACTGTTTCAGACTTTATATTATTTATATGGCGCGGAGATCGGTATACACTCTTATTCTTCACGTTTCTGAGCTTGATGAGTCGTGTCTTCGATTCCCATGAACCAATATTTGTATGCATGCACATGGGTTTTTAATGTAAATATTAATGAGTGATTGTCCGAAACAAACGCTTATTTTAGGTCTTGAATTTCAGATATCACTATTCTTATATTTTGTTTAGTTGTTCACACTTTATATAGTTATCAAGTTTGTTTATAAAATTAGTAATAGAGAAGTGAGGGGCTTTTAAGACGTGCTCGCTCACAAATACAATATGGAATGGGCAGGCCGTTGACTTACTTAATGCTCATGTCACAATTGTTCGTCATAGTCATGAATTTAATAGGCTAATGAACGTACTGGGCTTTGATTAGGTCTATCTTCTTTTCTGGGGTATTATAACAACGCAGAGGTACCTAACCGTCTCATGTTATGTTCCAGTGACAGCAAGACAACAAGTGAACGCAGCGGCAAAGATCGCCCGAGGCGACTCCTCATCCGAAGAGTGGCTGCGGGGGTCCGAAGATGAGCTGGAACTGGAATCAGAAGATAATCGAGAGTCGGAGTCTGATATGAGCGACTCCAACCCCTTCAAGGGGGGCAGCGACAGTGACGATGGTGAGTTTCTGATATATTCAATTGTGTTAAGAATAATTTTAAATGTATCTTACCAACATCTTAGGAGCCCAAGCCAACCTCACCTGCTATTGGTGCACCTGCCGATTAACGGACGAGGCTCTGGTGAATAGTAAAGTTTTCGATAAGCGGCAATAGGCTCGCCACTTATTACCTGGACCCAAAAAATTTAACAAAATGTGGTCGTTTAATATGCCTCTGCCTATCCCTTCGGGGAAAATCACTCCTGATTTTATGTATGTGTAAAAAAAAACAGCTTTCTAAGTTGTTAAGTTTTTCCAAGGCGGAATTCGTGTTTTCTTAAATACCCACAACACTGAAAGCCAATGTAAAATAGTACCAAAATATAGCCACAGTGCAGTGGTGCAACCCCAGACTTATGGCAACATGGCGTCGGCAACTTGGCCTGACGTCGCTACGGACGTAAGTCGCACGATGTCGCCAGATGTGTTAAACGAAATTACATCGGCTTCTCTTGACATGTAGCCAGTCCCTTAGTGACTTTCCAGGTCTGTTGAGATAAATTGATTATTTTAAGTTTAATGCCTTAATTTATGTGATGATTTGTATTGCTTCTAGGTAACAATTTTTTTTGAGTGCTGGATCTGCTTTTCTCTTTTTGATATGTTTTATGAGGCCCGTGCCTGGGGCTTTAGAGTACTAGGATGATACTGATTGTAATTGGAGAAAATTTCCGTTCACAAGACATTAATATTGATCTGCTGTAAGAAATTTTTTTTTAGAAATATATCTTTCATTTTTGTAAAAAAATATATATACCGAATTTCCATCTTGTGCGTGAATTTTTGAAGAATCTAAATGATCATATTGATTTTAAAGACAATAAAGTTTTTTTTTTAATAAGCAGCGATTGTGCCTTATTTTGTAACTATTTGTGTCATGTAATTCCATGTGTGTACATGAACAATTAAATAAATAATTCAAAACTAATCCTCTTCCCCCAGATCCGTGGGTAGGTCGCAAGAAGAAAGTATCAAAGAAGAAGAAGAAGACCGCAGTGGCTAAGAAGAAGCCCGCCTCCACTCAGGACAAGATTGAGACGATGCTCGGCAGGAAAACGGCGCCGCCCACAGTCGCGCCCGCCGGGACACCAGTCGGCACTAATGGATTATATTTAGGTAACTATTTATGAATTCATTAACTTTTGTATTAAAATTATAAATCAAAACTTTTTCCCTTCATTGTCGTACAAAAGTGAAAAGTTGATTTGGCAAAGAATTTAATAGTCAGTCTGACACCAACCCTTCTCGGGAATACTTATGTTGGTTCGCCCCCTCTTTAAGGTGCCCCTCTAGGGCTTGTGGGGCGATTTTTTATAATCGGATTCTACGACCCCCCAGAGTGGAGTTAGGAGTCCTAACTTAGGACTGGCACGTTTTACATCTTTCTTTCACTCTCCGGCCAGTAAAGGGGTTTTTTTTTAAAATAATGTGACACGTCATAATGACTACGTCCTGCCTGATGGTAAGCAGTCGATGCAGTCAAAAAAAAATAAAAGCGCTTTATACCCTGAAATAAGCACGGTACAAAGCGCATCCACTCATGACGGCCTGCTAAAATGCCGTTTCACGCCCCGCTTATTGATACTCATACTTATCAAAGACAAAATGTATCCTATATAATTATGATTGGTTATCAGGACCAGCCCGCAGCCAGCCGCCACCTCGCTCAGCCATCGAGCGAGCCTGCAGCATGAAGGAGGAACTGCTGGCTGCCATCGAGCGGCTCGGGAAGAGACTGCCGCCCAACACCCTCGACCAGCTCGTGGACGAACTGGGCGGCACCGACAACGTGGCGGAGGTGAGACAACTTACATACTTCTACTGCTGCTGTCGAGCGGATGAAGAAAACCAACGCACTACTAATTTATTGATTCAGGCGTTACTTTGCGGAAATCCATTGTAAGCAAGTGATGGATTAAAAATATCTTTGTAACAATTCCCGCGCTACTATAATTTCCCGAAAAATCGAGAAACTATTCAACACGACACGTGTTTCGCCCTTACACAGGGCATCTTCAGGTAAGATAGGAGCCTCAGAACAACGATGTCTATACGACCAACCGTCCTCTCGTTTCAACGTGTCGTGTTGAATAGTTTCTCGATTTTTTCGGGAAATTATAGTAGCGCGGGAATTGTTACAAAGATATTTTTAATCCATCACTTGCTTACAACGCACTACTGTCATCAGCTTATCTTCGTCCACCGTTGGACATATACCTCTCGAATGAACTAATCGCTGCTGTCAGCCGATTTGTTGTACTCGCAATCAAATTTTACCGTCGAATGGTATTGCCTATCTCTTCATAATTTTCTTGTCCTGGGTATCTGAGGTTAGTGCAACATGACTTCCTCTCATCCACCTCGGTAATAAATAGGCGAATTTAAACCAGTAAACGTTCTCGATCATGTTAAAAATCCAAAGTATTCTCATATATCGCACATCTTTTTTCCTATGTATATTAAGTATGTATTTACAAAAAAAAAGTATTTAAATATGTTTATCCGTTGTTTAGTATCCATAACACAAGTTCTTAATGATACTTATCTTGGAACTAAATAATTGGTGTAATTGTCCGAAAATATTTATTTATTTATCTAGTTCTTAAAGGACGTAAATGTAAAAAGCTGCAAAATTGAGTTAACTCTGCCACAAGTTTCCTTTTATGTAGATGCATTGAGTGCTTAATTTTTTTTTGTAATTCGACAACTGTCCTATAGAGAGCCGAACACCACTCGATTTGGTGATATCGTATTTATGACGAAAAAAACTTTAAACCGTTTTACTATCAAATTGACAGAATAAATAAATAAATATTCTCTTACAATCACACCAATTATTTAGTTGCAAGATAAGTATCACTAAGAACTTGTGTTATGGATACTAAAGAACGGATAAACATACTTAAATACTTTTTTTTTTTTGTAAATACATACTTAATTTACATAGGGAAACACCCAGACCAGAACAAATATTTATGTTCATGCACACAAATATTTGTCCTGTGTGGGAATCGACCTCTGGAGTGAAGTGCAGGTATATTGACCTCGACGCCATATCGGTCGTCAAATGTCAGAATGTCATTAACGTCTCTTAGAACTAGATGTGCGATATGTTTCTTCTCTTTTCCTATATTCATTTCTTCTTTATTTACTTTATGTGAACAGATGACAGGACGCAAAGGACGCGTGATCCAGACGGAAGACGGGCAGATCCTATACGAGAGCCGGTCTGAAGCCGACGTACCTCTGGAAACCCTGAACCTGACGGAGAAACAGCGGTTCATGGACGGAGAGAAGGATGTCGCAATTATCTCAGAAGCTGCCTCGAGTGGTATCTCTCTACAGAGCGACAGGAGGTGAGTGACATTTTACATTTTCACCCAGGGTCTGCTTACTGGTCTATCCAGATTTGGCGGAGTGACTGCCGTCTGACCTCCGCCACCCAGAGGGAAACATCATTTTAGGGTAGTGAACTACCTACGGGACTGTTCGAAAGAGTTACCGCGGCCTCGGAATGTAGCTGGCACACCCTTCCGCTCCACTTTCAGAGGGAGAAGGTCATTAGAACCATACGGAAAAAAAAACAGTAACAGACAACACCATGCCAGTGCGTGGGAGAGGTCCGATAAAATGATTGATAACTCAATTCGCACGTTCGTAGTGTCTCAAATATGGCACTTGAAGTACGCGGGGCATAATTATAATGAAACTTGGATGCGCAGTAACACATTGTCGGGCATCCATAAGGTAAAAAGTAATCATGTAAGGGTATACCATAATATTACCTTCGGTGGTACGAGACTATTAAAAAAGAAGCGAGTGTAATATAAATGTTGTTGTCAACAGAGCGCGAAATCAAAGGAGAAGAGTTCACATAACGTTGGAGTTGCCGTGGTCAGCCGACAGAGCCATTCAGCAGTTCGGTAAGACCCTCCCAAGTTTAAATTTATCGTTTGTGAAGAAAAAAATATAGAAGAAAATCTTAAACCTTAAACCTTTTAACACCTATTAAAGGTGAATTATAAATTTATTAAACAATTTGTTTAATTAAGTATTTATCCAAATAATTGCACTCCTGCGAGAGGCTCATTGAAAACCCTTAAAAGCTCCGTTTTCCTCTATGTAATATTGAATTCGTTTTCGTGTAATTTTTCATTTTTCTATTATTTATCTAGTACATACGTTAGGATGTATGCTGTGTTTATTTACTTGTATGTCGTGTACACAACTGCCACTAAGAGTAAGTTGATGATTACTAAAGGTATAATGGTGACGTACAGTGCAAAGATTTAAAGCAGTTCCGTTTTCCAGGTCGCACACACCGCTCCAACCAGGTGAACGCACCCGAGTACATCTTCCTGATCTCAGACCTGGCGGGCGAGCGACGCTTCGCCTGCACCGTGGCCAAGAGGCTGGAGTCTCTGGGGGCCCTGACCCACGGGGACCGGCGCGCCACAGAGACCAGGGACCTCAGCCAGTTCAACGTCGACAACAAGTACGGTCAGTACACTCGGCACCACTGACTAGAGGCCGAGTCTCTGGGGGCCCTGACCCACGGGGACCGGCGCGCCACAGAGACCAGGGACCTCAGCCAGTTCAACGTCGACAACAAGTACGGTCAGTACACTCGGCACCACTGACTAGAGGCCGAGTCTCTGGGGGCCCTGACCCACGGGGACCGGCGCGCCACAGAGACCAGGGACCTCAGCCAGTTCAACGTCGACAACAAGTACGGTCAGTACACTCGGCACCACTGACTAGAGGCTGAGTCTCTGGGGGCCCTGACCCACGAAGCAACTAATATTGACTTCAGGAACTGATTTATTATAAACTTTGAATTTACGCCCTAAACCCCTTGAGTCGTCAGTAAAAATATGGGACTGTACTGATATCTCATATGGACTTCTTGAGAGAATTGGAAAAGTGATGTTGCACTGTTTTGTTACATTTATATACACTCATAAACGTTCACAAACACTTAACAATTTATAATCCACCGTTATTACACGTTAAACTTCGAACTATTACAAATTTTTGAAAATAAAACAAAATTGCAGACATGTCGCTTTACTCTTCCGCCAAGAAATCTATTACGAACTTTTTTAGATCTAATCCCGCTTTTTCTTTTTCTCCCATAATCAACATGATTCTTCTGCCCTGCTCTCAGCGTATCTGGATTCAATTTATTTGTGAGCAACACATTGTCACATTTTGTATGAATCATGTTATTTTCGATCCAGGTCGGACGGCGCTGGAGGCGGTGATGAAGGCCATAATGAAGTACGAGTCGCCGCTGGTGGCGCCGCCCCGCGACTACCGCGGGGACTTCTTCCAGGACGTGGCCTCCGCGCTCGTGGGGGTCGGCCTCATCGTCAACAGCGAGGCCGCTCCCGGCGTGCTGTCTCTAGACAAGGTAGGCCTCTCGCAGCTCTCGGCGTGCTGTGTCTTCGAAAGCATCAACATCGACTCAACGTCAGACATCGTCATTACATTCTGTCCTGTTTCTAAACAGTTCTACAACCATCCTTCTGACTTGCTCCTAGATAATCTAGGGTCAGGGCAGCATCCCCCCCGAACAGGTCTCCACCTTGGCGTGGTGGGGGGGCTGAGTACCTCCCAGAGGCCGGGAAAAGGTAACACCCAGAGACCGACGACTCTGGGTGCCCTTAGTACTTGCCTACCGGGGGGGAAACTGAGAGGGACCTGTGGAGGGCGCAGCGAGCGGGCCAGGAGGGCCCGCTCAGCAGCGCCAGGAGGGTCTAGGCAGTGGGGGCAGGGGGCCCCTGCTGCTTAACCATGGACCCTCCGGGAAGTTGGCCACACACGCTATGGTCGCACAAGGAGGTAGGAGGGGTGCGTCCACTGCGTCTCTCTGAGGAGGTCCTCCGGGCTTTGGTCCGGGGGACGTTGGCCGCAGGCGGGGTGTCAAAAGCTGCCATCCAGGTACTGGCCCCCGCCTCTTTCTCAACAAGCGGCGGGCGTCGTCGGAAGATTTTTAGTGGGTATTGCTGCCGGCGGTCGTTTCTACCGGTGGTGAGTCCCACACCCCCTTTCGGTCCCCCTTTGGCCGGAAGGCAGTGCGTAAATGCATTTTGTTACCGAAGTAAATAAAAAAATAAAAAAAGGTTCAGGGCAGCATATCCTTTCCTTCCATTCACCTTACAATATATAATATAGACCCATACACACAGTTCTGCAACCAAATTAATTGTTTTGATCAACAAAAAATCGTACCGTAAATATTAACGTTCTTGAGCATTCATTTTAGTATTATATTTCGACATGCTCTGTGTTGTATATATAGTTGTATAAAATTTAAGAATAATTGCATATTAAAGTGCATTTCTTGAAACTGATTAGTCAGTCAACGGTTGAAACGTGTAAAAATCCATATGCAAATTTTGTTATAAACATCTAGATTATTTATAGGTTCTATTTAGTGTCAGACTGCCTTATTTGACTGTAAGTATTCCGATTTCTAAGAGTCAACGAAGAGAAATCCTACCGGATGATGAGCAGCACCGTCATCCTGCGTACTGGCTGGAACTGCGATCACCAACCCGCCTGCCCAGCGTGCTGATTATGGGCAAATGTCCCCAATAGAATGTAATCTATTTAAGAAGGCTAATATTCAGCAGTGTAAGGCTGATATGATTCCGATTTGAAAGTTAATTTTCCAGCAATCACATACATACATAATGTCACGCCTCCTTCCCGTAGGGGTAGGCAGAGATCACATCCTTCCACTTCCGATCTTGGCACACACTCTTAGCTTTTTGCAGCTTCCGCCCGTCGGTTTAGGGTACTTTTGACTTGCCCTTTCTCCAAAATCTTCTGGATTTGGTCATGCAAGGTCTTACGTGGTCTTCCCATCCCAACACATAACTTTACTGCGCAAAACCTCAATACTCTCGTGCTTAAATCATTGTAATTTAACATTCGATATTTTCTGTTACAGGATTACAACAACATCTCAAAGTTCCTAAATAGGATATTGGGGATGCCAGTAGAACTACAAAATAGGCTTTTTAAATACTTCACAGACACGCTCACGGCGGTCATGGAGCAGGGTGAGTCAAGTTTAATATATTTATTTATGTAATGGTTAAAACATATTATAAACGGTAGTTAATAAACCTCTTGAATTGAAAGGCCGGTAGAAACTCTTTGGTAGCAGCCAACTTCAAAATAATATTGTGTAATACATAGTAACTATTATTACTATTTATGTCTGCGTAATTATTATAAATTCAACACACTAATCAGTCTATAACAGTTTTTGTTAAGTTTAAATAAATGTCCTAAAATTAACAGTCTTCAAATTAACAGTCTTACACACCTTTTAATCAATTTAAAAAAATACAATTATGTATTTGACTTCATGATTGAACAAAGCTAAGGCCTTAATTAACAGTTGTACAAACTATGTACTTTTAATATTTACGTTTCATTGGTTTTATAATAAAAAAAGAAAAAATATTTTCTCAAACTTAATCAACAGTCTTATTTATTGAGTAATTGAATGAATGTACTGGAAACGAAAGACGATGAAAAAATATGAATTGACTGAAGAAAAAAATGATTAAAATAATATAAAACATGAACACTAATATATATATTATTACAAGAATAAATATATAATAATTAGGAATGGGCAGACAGATTATGATGATAACTATTAGTAAATTAAACTTTTTTAATGGTGAAATCGGAAGGGTTGAAATAACTTTTTCTATTTGGTATTTTATCTAGTTATCGTCATCAGCTGTCTTCACATCTTCATCGTCGTCAGTTTCAATGAGGGTATCTTTAACTGACGATTTAGTCGGCAGGTTCAAATATTCAACATGAAATCTTTTTGGTATTATGCCCGTGTCGCACAATTTTTTGAGATCATTGTATTTTGGAATGGAAATTGGGAGCCTCTCTTTATATAGAGATGGCAAATTGTCTGTGTTCCTTTGACTTATGTCATTGCTAGTACTTTCAGCTTCAGATTAATTTTGTTGTCTATATTTTTTTTAATTTTACCTCTAGCAGCACTTCTTTTCCCAATCCCTTTACCCTTTCCTCTTGCATTAAAATTCTTTGGAATTAATTCTTTGGAGAGCTCTATGTCGTAAGTATCACCAGTCTCTAACATTGTATATTTAACTTCAATTTTCGTCAAAGCATTTTTTTTAAATGTGCACACTCTTATGTTTTTCATACGCAGATCTTTATTTTTAATAGTAGCTTGAGTGAATACAGAATCCGCCAGATCCTGGAAGTTAATGAAATCTGTATGCTCTAAGACACTTACGTTATATGGCTTAGGCTGTTTTCTAGCGCTCTCTATGAAACTTGGCCATTGCGAAGGTGCCCAAACAATTAATAATTTAGAAAAAACAATAATCTTGAATTAAAGTAAGGGACATGTTATTTAAATCGACTGATTTGAGGTTTAAGGTAAGGGTGTAAATTATTTAATACTATGACTTACTTTATTTTTCAGAGAAAAAAATATATAAATGTCTGTTACATCAATTTTTCTGTCATAAATCGTTTTACGCAGGCCAAAAATTTTTACTGTAAGGGCTCTTTTTTTAACGATAGATTTTTTTTTATAATACAAATCGATAGAGCGCAAAATTCTGGATCTAATGATATATATAACTTATTTTCGTCAAAATGTCCCTTACGTTAATTGATACTTCTGGTATCGATAAGCAAAATAATTTTTTTAAGGTTTCGAGCCATTTAAGTAATCTGTAAGAAGAACTGGGAAAAATTTCACAGGCTATGCTCTTTTAAGAATGCCTTGTAGCATTAAGTTCGCCCTTTGTAATTTTTTTTATTTGTGCGATAATTTAATTGTTAGGTGCTTAAATTACAATTTTTATTTTTCTGTGACGCTATTACAATGTTAGAGAACTTATGATCAATAATGTAAATTCTTCAATATTGAAAGCAAGCTAATAAAAGATTGTCTGTTTTACTAGTTTAGCAATAATCGTCACAAGCTTGTTTCTTCATTTTCCTGACGCTAAATTTATGAGTTGTTGTGGTGCAAATATCCTTATATTTTTAAACAAGATTTCAAGTTAAACCAGGTTTAAACTAGTGTTGTCACCGTCTTCATTTTATCAAATAAAAGTGACATACTAGTTTGAAACCTGGTTTAACCTTAGAATTTGTTTTGTAATGAACCCCAATATGTTTTTATAGCGTGTGACCCACCACTTCTATTTAAAATATAGCATTTAAAGTGTTTATTCATCATCATCATCATCTCAGCCCATTAACGTCCCACTACTGAGCACGATCTTACCTGTCAAGGTATGAGGGTATTGGGTCATACTCCACCACGCTGACCCAGTGCGCATTGGCGGAGGCAGGTGTATGGCGTCCTGCTGTTACAATTTATCAAGCCGCCCATTAGGCATCTAACATGGCTTAACGACTACCACATTTAGTAATAACCGGGACCAACGGCTTAGCGTGCCTTCCGAAGCACGGAAGCGCTCGATATCAAATGCCACACAAACGGTCACCCATCCAAGGACTGACCTCTGTAAACTCTGCTGTAGCACCGCAGAGCTACGAGCGCTTCTTAAAGCTTCTTCGCTTCTTTCTTAAGTGTTTATTACATGCATACAATCACGCTTGTTTCCCAGAAAAGGTTGGCAGAGGAATAATATACGCCCACGCTTCGCCAATTCTGTTTTTAGTCCCATGTAATAGATGGCGAGCTTATTGCCGTTTACCGGGAACTTCTCAGTTTGCCAGGGTCTCATCTGTTTACCGGTGTCGGCCAATTACGCCATGGCCGCACAAGGAGGTAGGGGGGGCGCGACACACTGCGCTTCTCTGAGGAGGTCC
The DNA here is from genome assembly GCA_949126915.1 of Musotima nitidalis. Taxonomy (NCBI): domain Eukaryota; kingdom Metazoa; phylum Arthropoda; class Insecta; order Lepidoptera; family Crambidae; genus Musotima; species Musotima nitidalis. Next base: position 1,350,450 of record OX421434.1, on the reverse strand, counting down.
TCCCGGTTCTGATCCGGGGGACGTTGGCCGCGGGCGGGGTGCCAGAAGCTACAAACCCAGGCACTGGCCCCCTGCCCCTTTTTCAACAGCGGTGGTTTTTTAGTGGGTAGAACTGCGGTGGTCGCGTAAAAAAAAGAAAGGGTCTCATCTGTTTATCGGCAGGTGCACCACTTGCAGTTGAGGTTGGCTTGAGTATTTAGTTTAGTGTTTATTACTGATGCATTATACGTTTAGCACTAGATGAAGTGGTTTGTCTTACTGCGCTCCCGGTTCCCACATTGCAGCCTAGGTTACCTTTTCGGCTTTATAAATTTAGGAATATTTACTAGAATTATAATTGATTACAGCCAAACGCAGCGGTCGCTTCGACCTGGGAATCCTGGACTTGGGCAGCGCGGGCGAGACAGTGCGACGAGCACGCTGCGTGCGGCTCCTGAGGAGGCACGCCACCGGACAGGCTCCCGTCGAACTTCACACTGTGCACTGTGAGGTGAGCACCTTCAAAGATACCTTCACACCATATCAGCCTTAAAAAGTCCACTACTATTAACCTCCCTAATAGATAACATTAAATTAGGGGGATTTACTCATAATCACCACGCTAAACAGGCGGGTTGGTGATCACAGTTCAATTCGATTCAAAATCTCTTTTTTTCCATAAACTATTACTTGAACACAGTACAAATTAAAAATAAAGAACAATCGACATTTGATTACACTGAAAACACGAAGCTTAGATTCACTTACATGCAACAAAATAATTAAAAAACAAAATATATTTAAGTGAAAGTGAATCTAAGTGCCTGTTCCGAGCCACCGCTCTGTAAGAAGAACTAGTAAGAAACACACCGGCTATGAGCTTTTAATATATATTATATATGTATATTCTTTATTGCACAAAAAAAAAAAAGTATTACGTGAAAAAGACGAAGTACAAAGATGGCTTATTTCTAAAAGAAATCTCTTCCAGTCAACCTTAACTGAAGTGGAAAAGATAGTTAGTGGGCATTAATATCACACTACAATATAATCATTATCATAATTCTTTATTGTTTCATTTGGTGTACACTTAGGTCTTAAAAATAATATTTTGTCCTCAAATGAACCCTGCAAGGGTATCACAATTTAAAATAGAAACACATTTCTTCCTTATATTATTTATAGAAATTAAATACATTATAAATTAAACAACCATAAAAATCAATCAACTATATATACATTATGTTTTTACTAATTATATTAAATGTATTTAACTGTTCAATTATATGTTTAAGAATGTAGGTATGCGTTCAGACTGTAGTAAGCATTTTGCAATAGATGTTCCTTTAGATTAATATAAAATTTGGAATCTTTAGATATGCATTTAATATTTTTGGGATATTATATATTATATGATAACATTACACATATACATACACAAAAATATGATATAAGATGTTAAATGCCACACAATCGATCACACATCCTTGTCATCTGATGTGTAAATGCTTTCCTCTCAGCGCGGCATGGATTGGACGGCGGCTCTGGAGAAGCTGGCTGAAAGTGCTGGTCCGCGAGAAGGGTTCTACCTGGCTCTGCAGCCCAGGAACAACAAGCACACCAGTGTCCTGTGCGTGGCCGCGCAGACCCCGGCGCGCCGGGACAAGGCTACCAGGCAGGATACCATGATGCAGATATACAGGTACCCGCTTTACTTTTTGTTCAAAATCTATTATCGCACAACATTTGATAAGTATAATCAAATTTTTTTTTGTCTTCTAAATTAATTAGAAAAATTTAAATGACTGATAAAAAGAGTTTAGCAGCTTGACAGAGTGAAGTGCGCTGAATGGGTGGAGAAAATAGCGCTTGGTTCAAATTTTATCCACTTTTCTAATTTAACGCCTTTAGTAAAACACCTTTGCATTTTTAAACTAATCATTTCATACATACATACATTCACGCCTGTTTCCCCGAAGCCCGAAGGGGTAGGCAGAGGCATATTATACGCCCACACTTCGCCAATTATATAGTTGGTCCCACGTAATAGGTGGCGAGCCTATTGCCGCTTACGGAACACTGTTATGTTCGCCAGAGCCTCGTATGTTGATCGGCAGGCGCACCACTTGCAGGTGAGGATGGCTTGAGCTCCTTAGGTCTTGGTAGGATCCCTATACACCCAACTAATCATTTCTAATAATAATATTTACTTTTTACAGGCCGAACACAGGTCTTCAGTTAAAACTAGAATCATTAGCGGAGTTGGAGAAGAAATACAAACTAGTAGAAACAGATCAAGCGGAGCAAGCGTGGCGAGCGCAGTACGCGGCTTCGCTCAGAGTGTGTAGCCACGCCTACTGGCGGGGCGTGTGTCGGAACTCCGCCGACTGCGAGGTAACTTATTTATTCCAAACTATGTAACCCGGCAAACTTCGTATCGTCCTATCTTATAAATAATAATAAATTAATAACATTAATTTAATTACATTTACGTCCTTTAAGAACTAGATAAATAAATAAATATATTCTGACAATTACACCAATTATTTAGTTCCAAGATAAGTATCATTAAGAACTTTTGTTATGGATACTAAACAACGGATAAACATACTTTAATACTTTTTTGTTGTAAATTCATACTTAATATACATAGGAAAACACTCAGCGCAGAACAAATATTCATGTTCATGCACACAAAGATTTGTCCTGTGTGGGAATCGAACCCACGACCTCTGGAGTGAAGTGTAGATATACTGACGCCATATCGGTCGTCATGGTTGATATGTCAATAAATTGAAGATCTTTAAGTGTGCGTTTCCATCAGAGATGAGCGAGGATGCGTTGCGAGTCAAAGTCAAAAATTATTTATTTCATTTGACGACCGATATGGCGTGGAGGTCAGTATACCTGCACTTCACTCCAGAGGTCGTGGGTTCGATTCTCACACAGAACAAATCTTTATGTGTTATAAATATGAATATTTGTTCTGGTCTGGGTGTTTTTCTATGTATACTAAGAATGTATTTACACAAAAAAAGTATTTAAGCAATTTAATCCGTTCTTCAGTATCTATAACACAAGTTCTTAGTGATACTTATCTTGGAACTAAATAATTGGTGTGATTGTAAGAGAGTATTTATTTAGTATTATTTATTATTATTATTTCAGCACATGAATAACATAACTATTGTCAAGAGCGTTAAGGCGCGCTCGGATATATATGGAGCTTTCAGTGCTTTCAGCAATTTTACGCTGATTATGCGTTGGTTCGTCCAAGTTCTGGTCGTGTCAATTTTTTTCACACAGTAATTCATCAATTTATTCTCTCCCGCTGTGGGTAGAGCGGATAGGTGTGTCAGACTTTTACTGACTAAAAACTTTCCATATTCCACCTTAAGCCTGCTATGTCCCGAGGCCGCTTCCAAACATTATCTATACTTACTGTTCTAACGATGTTTCTTTTCTTTTCTAATAATGGCTTCGTGCGTTTAGCACATTTAGCCAGTGTCAAGTAAGAGATATATTAATTATATATAAATCATAGTAAATGAGAATGAGGGGTGAAAAAGATAATAAATGGCAAATGAGATGCCCTCCCCTCAACCCCTTGAGCCCTCAGTAAAGATGTGGGACTATACTGAGATCTCACATGGACTCCTTGAGAAAATTTGAAACGTGATGTTGCACTGCTTTGTTTGGTTTACCAACACTCATGTATGTTCACAAACACTTAACGGTTAATAATCCACCGTTATTACACAGTAATGTTACACATGACGCTTCACTTTCCTGTCAAGAAGTCCTAACGATATTTACAGTGCCACAAAGTTATCTAAACCGGTGACGGTGTCGCTGTTGTCGAATTTAGTATCGCTGCTAAATAAAATTTTCATACGTTTGAGCTCAGGTCAAATTTGTGCCACCGGGTCAGTACAAGTTTGTAGCACTGTACATTTTAGTAATATTATTGTCTGTATATCCAGGTGGGTCTCCGTCGCCGCACCTACCACGTGCTGTCAGGTTCAGTGCTGGCAGTGTGGGCGAGGGTCGAGGGCGTCCTGGCGGCGCGCAGTCAGCTCCACAAACTGCAGGTCGTGCGAGTGAGGGCCGAGGGCGGACTGAAGATTGTTGGTCAGTACTACACCACACACACAGGCCTCATCCGCTTACTCCCTCTTATTCACCGACAGACTTACTGACTGACGGACAATCTCGTCCCCTCTTGAGAATCGCGACAGGCTGACGGACAGATCCCCCAGACAAGAGTCACCGGCAGATTGACACATCTTGAGAACTACAACAACTGACAAATCTTGACAAATTCTGACAAAGAATCCATTTTGCATTTATTGCTTGATTATGATACCGCTCATATCTCTTTCATTGTTGTTAAAAAAAATATCGAATTTCTATTTTGTTTAGAAATGTTTAACGAATCTAAATAATCCTGTTGATTTTAAAGATAATAAAGTATATTTTGTGTTAAAATACAATTCTATATGCAATTGTAATATTTTTTTAATTGTATTTGAGTTCTTCTTAATAATTACGAGTATTTTTGTACCCTATGTTGCACTTTTGTTTTCTTATTCAATAACAATACCTATGTCTAGGTCTTGCTAGGCTAAGCCCAAGCCAACCTCACCTGCAAGTGGTGCACCTGCCGATCAACAGACGAGGCTGTGGCGGACATAAAAGTGCCCGAAAAGCGGCAATAGGCTCGCCACCTATCACGTTGGACCAACTATAGATTTAACGAAATGTGGGCGTATTATATGCCTCTGCCTACCCCTTCGGGGAAACAGGCGTGATAGTATATATGTATAGTATGTATGTATAGCTACTTCAATCGCGAAAGATTCGAATATGATACAAGCACCAAAGCCTTGGCCGGATTTTTAAAAACTATATTTACCGTAGGCCTCTCGGAATATGGGTGTAGTAAATAATCATAACCGTCTCGTTTCCTTTTGCAGGTACTCTGATCCCAAAGAACTGCGTGGAGCCCCTCCGAGAGGGCCTGGCGTCTGACGCTGTCTCCGTCACAGAACAGACCTTCGAACAAACCGACGTCTCACTGTGAGCGCTCTCACTCACACTCTAGTGTCTCTCACACACCTATATTAGTTAATACGTAGACACGTGTGGTCTTATATTTTATTACGACGGAATACAAGATCGTTTAGACAAAGTAGGCTTATAACATGACTTGAAAACTGTTTTCGTCATGTGTATAGTCTGCGGCATGTGAGTTTAACAAAAATGGCATTTGTCTGCGAAAGTGTTACCGGAGACAAAAGAAAGAAAGGGCTGAAAGTAACTAAGTACAGCCCCCCATGACGCACTTGGATTGAGACCCGATAATGTGACTCCTCCAAGCACTTAGTCCAAGTTCATTGCTCAACTTACATGCCTCTTAGCCCAGTCAAAGAGTTCTTGTACTAATCTCAAGTCATTTGAGCTAAGTTGAGAAGAAAACTTAAGAGAAATACTTCAAAGAATTAAATTCTTTGTAAAATGATATGACACTCTTTAATGAGAAGTTATCGCGATGGCCGGAAATTGAAAATAACGAAAATGTAAAAAAATATATCACTATTTATAATTTTAAAATGTTAGAATAACCACATGTATTGGTAAATAATAATATAAACAATTAGGGATGATATTGACATTTTACCTGAGTTCATTAAAACTACCAAATTGGGAGAATAGGAGTAACTAAACTCGGCAACACTTAGTTTATATTGTATCTGTCAATGTCAAATTATTTATTCTCGGCTCTGGATACGTGCCTGATTGAGCCAAACAGGATTTTCAGTAGAAAACTAATCAGGTTCAGTTTTTCTTATTCTACAAACACACAGAAACTCAGGCATAGTTAATTAATACAATGACTAAATATATTTACCTACTATGGACATGAGAATTATTATTGATATAATAAGACGTATTTTAACTTACACGAAAATAATCTCTCTGTATCTACAAACAAAGATTGATTTTGAGTATGTGTACGTATCGTATTCAGTGTTTTTGGAAGTAATGATAAGTAACATAATAATTTAATTATGAAAACTACCACAATCTATTAAACTGAAATGATTGAATGCAACCATGACACAAAAAAATACTTAAAAGTAGTATTTTCACAATGCCAATAACAGTTATGAGACAATTTATTTATTTATTAGAAAAAATCAACTCGTCGCCCGATTTTTCCTCGTAAATAATTTCGTTAATGCATTGTAAATGCAAAAAGATTCTAATTAATAAAAAAACAAAATATATTTTAATAACATACTTGTATGGAATATACATGTATGGAAATGAGCGCCAAAAATGCCTTTTGAATGTAGAAAACTGACATTCACAGGAACCACTTTTTGTTTAAACGTTTTCGAAAGTTTGTGTTCAAATAGCAGAAAAAATTGTTTGCTTATTACTTGTATAACATCGTATTTTTCTTTTCTTTTAAATGGCTTCGTGCGTCTAGCACATCTAGCCAGTGTCAAGTAAGTGATACATTAATAATATATAATGGGTGTTATTTAACGTGTCTTCAAAATTAATAAATTGCCAACCTAACCTAACCTTTTTGTGCATCAAAATTACTGATTGAGCACCTAATCACCTCATTAGATGCTCACTCAGTAATTTTGATGATCAAAAAAGTATTTTTTAGAGGTTCAGTTTATTATATTCCATATATAATTTATAGTAAATGAGAATGAGACATGATAAAGATGATAAATGGTAAATGAGATACCCTCCCCAAAGCCCCTTGAGTCCTCAGTAAAGATGTGGGACTATACTGTGGGACTGTACTACTTGTTAATTCCAATGAATAGTAAAGTAAAGCAAAAGTAAAACTATTACATAGTACTTGAAAAAGTCAAAACTAAATATTATTACACTGAAATCACGAAGCTTAGATTCACTTACATGCAAATAAATAAAAAATAGGTGTAAGTGAATCTAAGTGCCAGTTCCGAGCCCCCGCTCTGTGAGAAGGACTGACAAGAAACTCACAGGCTATGCTCTTTTAAATCATTTTTATCTAATCAATGAGTACGATCTTTACGGGCACGCGTCTCAACGCAGACATAAAATAAACTCTTAACTCATCATCATATCCTAGCATTACCCCTGTTGCCCCAGACTTAAGCTTAGGGCCCAGGGAATAACCCGATTTGGCTGATTTTCAATTATAACCTCTAAATAATGGGTCTTTACTATATCGTGTATACTTAAATTAATAGATGTTGATAATTTAATGTTAAGACTAGTTACGACAGATGAATTATGTGTCTTACAACAATTTTAATAAGTTCTTTGAAATCAATTTTGAAATGAAAGCAGAAGCCTTATAGGTTGGAAACCTAGTTTTTTTACGGGATTTGGCACGGAGAGGAGATTTGTACTTTAGCGTAAGTGGTAGAGGGCGGACGAAGCCGGGGGTAGGAAGTAGTCAATTAAGGCGCGGGACTGATATTGGGGCGCCCTCCATTGGAATGAGGTACACTGAATGTTTGTGTATTCAATATAAAATTAATTATTATTTTCGCCTTAACTGATTTTCTTTAATATTAGTTATAGACCTGCTCTCGAGAGCTTTAAGTTATTTTCAGTAACTTTCTAAATTACCTAAGATCGATACTATGACTTAGTAAATAATTATATTTATCGACCAAAGTAAATATTTGCTATGTATTTAGAAAACTTAATATTTACAATCATATTTTCTTTTTTAACTTCAAGCTGTTTAATCTATTTAATTTATTACAAAAATATGATTTCTCTAACATGTAAAATATACATTCTTCATGATATCTATATACAAATAGTATAAAATCAATTTGATTGTGAAATATGTAAATATCTATTTAAAAAGTTTGTTTATACCGAACATATATAAAAGTATATATATTTATATTTAGGTACTTTCTTGAAAATTCTATAGATAGTATAGTAATAAAATGACATAGTTAATAGTTTTCTAAAAAGCTTTCTAGGTAGATACTCTTACTATGGCTTTTTATCAAAACAATTTATATTAAAAATAAAATGTTTTTGCCACAGAGCACCATCGTGTGCGTCAGTTCCTAGAATTTAGTTCATTTAAGTCAACTTAATAGTGATCTATTTATGCATAAGGCATGCCTTTTATATATTTATACATATGTATGTATTTGTAGGGAGACTGCCGCTTGTAGTTGGCTCTTATTGAATTTAGTTTTTTTAGTGCGTGATAATATTTTTGTAGAGATAGCACATTTAATTATTTACCTTCTCTGGAGGGTTTATTTTTGCTTATCAATACTAACCCGATAGATACCACCATAACTATAACATGCATGGGGCTCTTTAAAAAGGGCGTGAAACGGTTTTTAATGGATCGTCCAGCGCTAGTGATGCCCTGGGTGTTGCAGGCGTCCATAGGCTGCGGTCACCACTCTCCAATAGGTAGGATGCATGCTTTTAACCCTTTACCAGGCAGTGGTCAATATATGACCACCATAAATTGAACCTTATGCGGTTTTAACTTAAGGTGTAAAACCACAGAATATTGCTCTGCCTGTTAAAGGGTTAAGTGCCAAGTTGTATTAAAAAACCTTCAGGCTTGTGGGCTTGATTTGAGTTGATATGGGTAACACTGGTCAAACACACCTACTTCTTCTCTTCTCATCTAGGTATAAACCCATTGTACACAGTTTTTGCATTAAATTTTACTCTTCTTGAAATGGGCAATGAAAAAAGTCAAAATATTCTTTTTTCTAAGCCGGCAGTCTCATCATAATTTATCTATTTAGTTTGTCGAGGATATACCCTATAAAGATATTAATTGATTGCCTACTTGTAATATGTCCAATAACACTTATTACCTAGCTGAATATCGGCAAGGGCAAGGCAAGCTCTAATCAATACAAAAAAAAATAGAATTAGAGTATATATGTATTCGTTAAAAGTAAAAGTAAAAAAATATGTATTTCAAAAACTATTATACATAGTACTTGAAAACGTCATGATTACAAATGAAAAAAAAAAACAATCGAAATAATATTACACTAAATCACGAAGCTTAGATTCACTTACATGCAACAAAACAATTTGAAAACAAAAAATAATTAAGTGTAAGTGAATCTAAGTGCCAGTTCCGAGCCACCGCTCTGTAAGAAGAACTGGCAAGAAACTCACAGGCTTTGCTCTTTTAAATATGTCCATTAGTTTGGTACTAGAATTACAATCTTCATTTGTCTGTGAAGCTATACAATGCAATATATTATAACCTTAACAATATTTATGTTTTCAAGTCATTCATATTAGAATAGCCTGTATGAAACGGCAGTTTAATCCCAAGCATTTTTATCTGCCATATAGTCTTTAATAGAATAGTATCCCTTTAAAGACAGCTTGTGTTTTAATGTTAATTTAAATTTATTTAGGCTCAATTGCTGTATTGCTGTACATTGTTTCGTCTTTGCTGTTAAAGGGTACATGCTCGACAATTTAGTATAATCCTTCAAGGAATGTAGTTTTAATAGGCCTTATTTTAACACTGCACCGATAATGACTGCTAAGCTAATTTCTTTCACAAACCGATTCTTAGAACGGTAGCTCATAGGCTTACTGAAAATGCATTAAAATTGTATGATACTCAAGCTATAATGCGTTTAATCAGTGTGGACAAGAAGACGTATATGATTAACGTGTTTTATGTTTTGTACAAATAAATTGGTATTGTTAATAGTTTCTACAGTAAAATATCTGTTCTGTTCTCAAACATTACGTTGGTCATCTACTATCTAGAATGTATTATTATAGTTAAATGTTATGTGTAATAAATAAATAATCGATGTATGATTGTATTTTCAACATTTTACGTGCGGGCAATTATGATCGTTTGACCCACCTTGTATGATCCGACTGCGCCAATCAGAACGCTGTTTCTCCTTTCCTAAAGCAATATTGCTATAAGTCAAGCTATCTACTGATAATTATTGAGAAGTTGAAAGTACTGCTACGCTCTAGTCGTTTTGCCAAACTTGAGTTTATATTTTCCTTAAAAAATCACATGTGTATTGAATGGGCGCAGTCTGGTCCTGTGTAAAGTTAGAACTTGACAGTTAATAGGTAAATGTTTTTAAGTTATCAGTTTGCGCCAAAATTATATAGGATTTATATTGATGCGTAGGATTACCAGCACTCTTGGAATGGTAAAGAGGGGGTGTCTATGTACCAAGAAACGGCACAACGATTCATTATTGAACAGCCGTCAATATGAATGGACTTAGACGCACAACCAATAGGATGTAATATAATTTTGGCTCGACCTGCCAATAGTTTTAATTATTTGTGATTGTTATTTTTAATTGCTTGGAACTATACATAGTTTTCTATGTGCTAAATTGTAACTCCATTAATGGTATTACGTGTTTCAGTAGTAGGACTATGTGCGGCTCGTCGCATTCATCTCAGATGTTCTCGTCTTTTTAGTGTATAAAGACATAATAAATGTATATAAATAATTATAATTATTTGTTTTTATTATTGTACATACATTCATACATAATGTCACGCTTCTTTCCCGTAGGGGTAGGCAGAGATCACATCTTTTCACTTGCTACGATCTTGGCACACACTTTGATCTATTTATACTCATTAACCTATACATACACGCCCGTCGGCTTAGGGTACTTTTGACCTGCCCTTTCTCCAAAACTTTCAGAATTTGGTCATGGAAGGTCTCACGTGGTCTTCCCCTCCCATCACTTCCATTTACTTGTGTATCATAACTTATCTTTATCGACCCCTATAATAATAACATTGGATTCTACTTGATGGATAAACAAAAAAAAGAGTTTACTAACTCGAGCGTTTCTGAGCTTCACAAACAGAATAAAATATATAGTTACTTACATACAATTTGTTATAGTTACTTAGGCTTAGGTGTATAGTGACATGGTTTCAGAGCTAGACGTATGAGGTGAAGCGATGGACAAGCATTGCGAACTCTATAAGCCTTGACGTCACTTCGCTAAAACTTTTGATAGGGCATAGCATCGTTCGCTTATTTCAAAGCTGCCGGCCCTCGGTGTGCCGCCCTGTTTGTGCGCCCGTGTAGCAGACTCTAGAAGGGTTTTGAGCGCAGTTCCTTCAAGTTCTATTAAGATGTCGGAGTGCTGCAGAGTTTTGTGATATCACCTACTCTGTTTCTTCTGCATATTAATGACATGTTAACCTTGGGCAATATTATTGCGGATATGGTACGATAAATGAGACGTTCTACGGCAAATTAAACCGATATCTTAGTGAGATGACGTTCTTGACGTTCGGCCTCTGGTGCCAAACTGAAACCGACTCCCGATTGTGTCTCTCAGTGAGTATCCTCAAAACCTGGTCGAGTTCAATATCGACAAAACCTATTTCTGTACATTGAGATTGAGAATTTAATAAATCTCCATTTAATTTTCGATCGTCTATAATATCTACGTTCACGTATTGACAAAATCAAACGTACAACCCGCTAATGTTTTAGGTAATTTCAACAGTTGTGCTTTAATTTTATTAAGTTGTCGCTTCAAATAATTCTTTCAATAGGCTCAATAAATATGATATTTTGCCAATTATAAACTTTCTTTCACTCCGTAACTGTCACTGTCAGTCAAGTCAATTTTCGAAAAATGGTCAGGGCTATGCCGCAGAAATTATTTTTTCTTTTCATATGGCTTTTAAATACAGTCTGAATAAACATGACTGAAAAAGAAATTACAATGGAAGATCTTGAGGAGACGGTAAGCGTCATCATAGTTTCATGTTATTATCAAAGCCGTAAACTTGAAAGTAGGTCACTGAGCCGCCTGCCTATAGTATGTTTACTTTTGACAACATTTTTGGTTGGAGTACTTTTTGTTTGCGATATTGCACTCAAACAAAAAAGTTGCACAAAAAATGGAGGTAAGAGACCCTAACTTCCGGCCAACATCTGTGCGCAGTATGCTGTCTGTCTACAACCGTTTGTTTGAGCAAAATAGCAGCAAAAGGTCAGGTTCAAATATTGCTATAATGTTTCAAGAAAGGTTTCACTATGTTGGGTGTAAGTTTCGTTAACTGTGTTTTATAAACTTTTTTTATATTCGTTAGCTATTACATGCTTGAAATCTTTCACTACTTACTAATTCTGTCAAACTGTAGTATATTAATATCTCTTGTTAACTTTATTATTAAAAGTTATTAGAGTCCATGATGCTGACTAATTGCTGAACTGGATACACATTTCATAAAGGCGTGAAACATTAGACCAAAAATATTGTAGTTAATTTTATGTAAAGTTTGTATTTGTACTATTTAATTCATAATGTGAACAGGCAAAGCAGACAGATGAGCAACTGGACATGATGGAATGGAAACTGGAAAGGGAGCTGCAAGTGGAGCCAGCCTGTGCCCAGGATGTATGCGTTCTGAACTTACTCAAATCAGTCTCTGAGGTAATAGCTGTATTTATTACTAATATACATTATTATTAAGCTGTTATTCGGTATTCAAAATCGAAGTACTTAGTGATACTTATCTTTGAACTAAATAATTGGTGTGATTTTAAGAATTTTTTGAATTTTAACATTATACCAGAAAAGTACACTATTTATCAATAGTATTTAATTGTTTTATCATAACTAAAGAGTGATTTAAATTCCTAAGAGTTAGTATAATTATTTCTTATTTAAGAGGTTAGCCTTAGAAGACTTTCTAATGAAAATATATTAAACTATTGCTCCTACAAGCAGCCAAGTTTTGATAGTTAATAATGTATGTCTGTGATTCATTAAAAACTGTTTAGTCATTAAAAATTACTCATACAATGTTGATTTATAAGATTGCTGAGAATTCTGTCATTGTAACTAGAACAAGGCAATAACTTAAAATAACGTTTAATAAAAATATTTATTTCTAGGGTTTATTTGGTAAAAGTAAGAAAGATTGAAATTTTTATGAAACAAAAGTAAAAATCTGTAAAATATTTATTTTTCAGCCGTTGCATTATTGTGTACATGAAAGGTCAGGAAAGCATTAATTAGTTTTTCAGGTGTCATGTGGCTTATAGCTCATTGATTCTCTTAAATATCAAGATACACAGAGCATTACCATAGACAAAAAATACGTGAAAGTTAGATCATGTCAAAAATTATAAACAATTCAATCAAATTATGAATAAAAATAAAAAAAGTCATTTAATTTTCATGTCAAGTTCAAAATATTGTCAAGTAAAATAATAAATGCATAAATCAAACATATCAAACAACTTGTTTGTATAAGTATAGTTCACAGGAAGTACTGCACTTAAATTAACAACCCCATAAGCGGCCAAGTTGAAGTTTTTCATTTGTATTCTACCTTAACTTGACCCCATAAGATTCATTATGTGGTGGGAACATTTGTAAATCCTATTGGCCAGTTATGGGTTAAGTCTTCACTTCATCAATCATAACTTAACACATTACTGGACAGTTCAAGTGCACTTCCATATTTCGGTGCAAATACTTTAAATCGATCCTTAATTTTTTTAAGATCAAGATCTCTGTAGTAATTTAATTTGATATTTATGAGAAACTTTGCGCCATAACTATCATGCTTGTTGGTATTCCGAAAAAGGCTTAAATGTGGTACAAATTTAAGCCTAGTCCCAACACCTCCTCGACAAGCCAGGTGGGGCTGCGTTTAGGGCTTATGCGTTGCAGAATCGCCAATATCTATTGGCTAAATTAATTACAAAATCAATTGATATATGCCATTTATTATCAATATTATTAATTTCCACCCAATAAGCTCCTGAGCTCCTTAAGGTAATTAAATTATTTTGTTATCACAAAGTGTATGCATTTGTACCGTTTTTAAAAAAAAAAATTACTATAATTATGTTTTAATCAAGGGAAAATAATGTTGGCAATAAATTGGTATACTTTAGAGATTTTCTTAAACTTTACATGTTGTCTTATCATCCATTCCTCCGTAAATCATCCACAAATGCTTTTACTTTTTTAATATTATCTTTGTGTTTAACATTTACAAACATGATATTGCGGCAAAGATATCGGTGCTAATCTGTATTAAATTAAACACAACGTTTTCTATCTCACCTGATTGTAAACCAGACAGTTTAAGATTTGGCTCATCAAGATCCTTTGGGACTTTGATAAAACCGACAGGTTCTTGACATATTGAGCTATATATAGAATCCATATATGTACTAGCAATCAATGCTGTATTGCACCACCAAGGCATAGCAAGAAGTAGGTTCATTTGAATAAGACGTGTTTTACAAAATGCAAGTAAGGGTATTAACAAATTTTGGGTGCTGATCTTAATAATTTTAAGCACAAATAAAAAGTACGCAATTAAATATGGAACGGATTTTACGTTATTAAATCGCGGTATATTTAAGGTAATCAGTTCACGGCCACAAGCTTTGTGTAACAAAAACCTTTTCCAATCATCTTTCATGCATTTATTTCACACACTACTTCCAAATATGAGTGCCCTGCTCACCTAGATAAACAGCTGTTTTGACTGCAATTTCTTAGAAAATATCTAAAAATGTATGATTTTGACAAGCTTTTGTCGTTTCCATACATTAGACAATGTTTTTAAGGGAATTGTAGATATTGTAAGTTGTTTGTCCAGAGGAGCTGACAACCATATACATCTCGCTCTAGTTTATTTGGAGTTTTAGTTCTTTATTTGCAGCCAAGCGACATTGTTCAAACTCTTCGGATGAGGGTTTCTCCAGCTTAAGTGATTGGCAATAGTGTGGGTAACACCACAACCACCATATATTACGGAGCTGTTGATAGCTACCATTCAAGTAACTCTTTGTGCCTAGACTGTGGGACCATCTTACCTGATGTTTAAATTTATGTGTGATTTCAGTATCTACCTACTTCCTTGATATGCATTTATATTTCTTGATTCAACTGTTATTGACATTTTTATTTTGACATTATCAATTCCTAATAATATTGTCATTTAATTTAATTTGAATAACTATGTATGTTTTTTTTTTCTGTGACGTGTAATGTTGTATTACCAATCAATGAGTATTGGAGTATTTGATATGAAAGTCACTCAGCCAAATACATTTATAAATGTATACACATAATATATCCCAGTTAAAGAAATCAGAAATCTTGCTACAACTTGGAATCTACATAGTTGCATTAATTGACGCTCGCTCCCAGGAAACAATGCCGTAATTAATTTATAAAAGGAACTGTTTTCATTGCCGTAGAGTGAGTTATATACACTGCTACTGGAGAAACCCTGGAGAGAAGGATGTCCTCGCAGCTCACTGTCACTTGGCTGCAGTAAAGAGTAGAAGCTATTTGATCGGTTTTGGATCTTGTTGCTTAGGCAAACATATTTTATTTCTTAGGAAACATAATGCATGTGTCTTTGTAATGTGTGGGGTCGTTTTGTAACTACCAAAATATCATGGTCTCATTCCTGTTTTTAAAAAAAAACGAAGAAATATATTTTTAGAGATTATGTAAAGTTAATCTTGAAATATGTATAAAATTCACGCAAAATATATCGGTATCATTTAAAATGCAGATTTCATATTTCAAACATAAATTAGCAAATTTGCAAAAATTGAAATTTCAAGTATCTTTGAATTACCTCCTTGTGGCATTGGTTACAAAACGTCCCCATACAGCGATAGTGGTTCACGACAACATTATGAGTGGAGGGATGGTCCAGGTGCGAGCGGACTACCGCCAGCTGCGGCGCGAACTGGTGGAGGTGCAGGCGCTCCAGCGGGAACTGTCCTCGAAGCTCCGGGCGCAGCTGCGGCTCGTCCACGGCAAGTTCGCCCGGCTGAAGCAGAGGCTCGCCGCCGCAGACCAGCGCTGACTTCTTACAAACACACCACATCACTTAAAGGGTGCTGAGAGCATCCTGTTAAGTAACAACTCGAAACTAGTGCAACTGTACTGAAATTGGTACAATTTAGTTAACCCAGTAATTTTTTGGAATTTTCACGTCTACTTCACCGCGAAGACTCGAAGACTACAAAAAGATACCTTAGTCAGAATGTTCAGTCGTCCCGTTAAGAGGTGAAGTGGTACAACTCACAGCGGTATAAAATAATAATATATAGGATTAGTAACCACTGATTGGACGTCCTCACACGCCTTCCTGACCTGTTATATTAGTTGGTCATTCAAAACTTTTGAGGCGACTGCGATTCCTGTGCGACCCCAGTGTGACACTGTGAATATTAGTGTATAAGTAGACTGCACAATAAAAGCACATTTCTATTCACACAATTTATAGGGTGCTATGAGTGTCCTGTAATGTAAAAACTCGGAATTACATTAGTAAACATAGACGATTTCACACGCTTTAATTTAGAAAGTTTGTCACTAGTGCTACCCCAGTGATTAGTGTGTAGGCAGCAAGCTTAAAGCACAAAAAAACTCAGAAATTATGCAACGCGACGTAATTCTATTCTATTCTCAATTTGCACGATTCCTATGACGTGAGCGATATCGGTGTCCCGCAAGGTAGAAGTAGGCAGTAAAAGCACCATTGAAATCAAGTTGAATTTGTTCATATTGCATTTTGACATGAGTGAGTGCGTTAAGGTTCCTTGCTACCTTTAAAAGTGAATAAAACGTCGTCGTGTCGGACACTGAGGGCTTGTTTTCCAGGCCAAAGCAGATATTTGCACTGGTTGCAAAACTTACTACTTAAAATTGTAATAATATCGATGATGCTAAAGAAATTCTTTCGGTGAATTTTTTCCAAAGTCCGCTGAAGGCTAAAATTACCGGAGTCATATTTTCGGTCGAAAATTAAGAAAAAATATTGAGTCGTTGCTTCTTGATTAATTGTGGATCCAGAGGGCCTACCGCCGAATTCGATGGATTACCGGTAATCCATCTAAATCAAACTTTTGCGTTCATTAATCCTTACCGGGGAATCTGCCGACAGCCACCTCTCATTCATGACCTTCAGTCTGTGACAGACCAATAGGTAAATGGAGAACGCCATTTTGTTTCGATTTCCATGAGTTCGGTTGTACGACAGAATCAATTCGAAATCCATTTTGCCTTATAATCGATTGCCATCGAACTCGGCGGTAGGCCCCCTGGTTGATTCGGGTAGACTATATCACCACTAGACTGCACTACAATATAATTAAAGATGTAGAAACAGCTGAGCAGTGCTGCTGGGGACTAATACTAACATAAACAGCAACTACACATCCTTGAGTGTTGAAATAGTCTAGCATCATATCCTAGCATTACCCCGGTTGCTCTAGACTGAAGCATGTGAGCATACCCAGGGCCCTATAGGGTATGCTCACTGGTCCAACCAGAATTGGCTGAATTTCAATTATTACAGAATAGGCTTGCCAATTACTACTAATTGATACTGTAGGCAATCAACGTTAAAATAAAACAGAAAAGTCATCTTTTCCAGTATCGATCTGCCACAAGAAAATTGATGAAATAACTCAGCATAATTAATTATGTATAAATTAGCGAAGGAAGTTTTCAGAACAGAAATTGCGGCTTGAAGTCTTTGTTCTCGAAGTGCTGTGATGAATGGTTTATGAACTTTGCATTTACAAAAGTTGTTAAGTTTCCATTTTCAATTGCTGGCGAGTTAAAAACTTTAGTTGGATCATGAAAATTGTACTTAATTCAAAACGTATGCCCCAATTTTAAATATGAATTTAAATGTAAAGTAATTTCATATAGTCGAATCATATATTTACATACTCGAATACATTGAACACACTGATGTATATGTACGTTTCAAAAGTACATAAATTATATCTTCGAATATCAATTATTATATTTAGATATATAATTTAAAAAGTTTGGTAGAAATGCAACTTTGACTACGAGTGAAAACTGCATTTCTACAATTTTACTTTGAGGTTGTATGGAATAATTTACGTCGTCGTTGGCTATATTAATTGTACCTTACATATTTAAGTCGTGCCACGTCATCAAACTAATTTAAATCTTATGCCATTAGTCCCTTGGTTTCATTTTTCTGAACGCTCTACTTAACGGCAGTGGAGAGAACGGAATGAAGTAAGGTCTTACTATCTTATTATTTTATTTCACCTTAATTGTAAGAGAAATGTGCCAAGTAAAGATTTTAGATAGGTTAGAGATACTTTAGAGGGCCCAGTTGCAAACACTAGACCATTTTATAGTGTTAATCAATTGGTTTTAAGATAGATATTGGCAGTTAAATTTTTTTTTTTTATAGAATATCTATCAAATAAAAGCTAATGGAAACTTACTTGGTCATTGTTAAACAGTCCTTGTTGAAGTTTTGTTTTAACTGGCGACATTGGATAGTCTTCTCGTGTTTACGACGAAAAACTTATCGGTGAAAAAAAGATACCGCTGCTAGTTCGTAGCTTCTGACGTCTACTGTTGCCGTCCGCAGTCGGAATCCAAATCATAACAGCAGGAACATGACGTCTTATGCTGATGCGTGGAGCGGAAATTGTGTCAGATTTTCAGACTAAAGACTATCCCTGTTCTTCATTAAGCCTGTTATGGCCGCGGTAACCCTTTCCAACAGTCCTACAATTCATAAAAATATATCGAAACCAGGAGTGTCCCGACGACGCGTCGTCTGGTGCTGTGTGCAGTCTGTTACGAATTGGTTTCTTTATCTAGACTCGTACAAGAAATGTCGTTGTAGGGAGCGAAGAGTACCTACTCCTTATCAGGAGAAAGGTTCTTCTGATAAGGAGGTTCTTCTTCTTCTACTGGGCGGATTAATGTCCCCGAGGGCCGCGGCTCAACCGCACCCTACTTTATAGGTTTTTTGTATATAACTTTTGTAGAGTTATAATTTAGATTTTTGTTTAATGTATATTAATATTGTAAAGCAGCGCATCCACTGTTGAGTGCAGTCTATAAGTATTTAAGACCTATATTTTAGTATAACACAGATCGCTTACATTCGTTTGTCCCACTAAAAGTTTACATTTTATAGAATCTGTAGATAGCAACAAAACATTAAGAATAATCTTAGTTAGCTCAGTTTGTCCTATTCAAATAACGTCTCCTGCCGAATTTTCCTTTGCTTATTAGGTATGTTAAAAGAAAAAACTGTGCACACATTTTTCTTCTTTTACTTATTTATTAAAGGCACTATGTCGTTCGTACTGCCTTATAGTTTTCTGCTAACCCAAATGTTAACTGGTAGAGAATGCCTTGTGGCATTAAGTTCGCCTTTTGTGCATTTTGTTTTAATTTGCGCAATAAAGTTTAAATTAATATGTCGTCAAAGGTAGTGTCGACAATTTAGCTAAACTCGTATGATG
This sequence comes from Musotima nitidalis, assembly GCA_949126915.1. Lineage (NCBI taxonomy): Eukaryota > Metazoa > Arthropoda > Insecta > Lepidoptera > Crambidae > Musotima > Musotima nitidalis. The sequence continues at coordinate 1,331,114 of OX421434.1, read as the reverse complement.
ATTTCGAGAAACAAAAAAATAATTGGATAAATTATAGAACTAAAGTTTGATGTTATATATTGTATCAACTGAATCGCTTAGTAGTCTGGACTTAAGTTGAACAAAAATGGCAGTTGTCTACGCAAGTGCTATCGCAGAGCAAAGAAAAAAGGACAGAAAGTTATTTAATGCTATAGTGACCCACTACCACACCCCACCCCCCATGTCTCGATTGAGACCCGATAATGTGTCATTGTTCAACTTATGCGACGCGAGCAATAATTCATTGTAAAAAGCACCTAAACCTACTGGTTTCATTTATATTTTTAGTACAGTAGACATTTTGCGGATAGGACATTCTGCGACTAAATATTTAGTTCTAGTTAATATATTAAAAAAAATACTATTGTAGATATGTACTTTGACTGTTTTAGAATTAACTAGTAAAATTGATTTAGATTTATAAAGAGTATTGGAGATACATGTAAAGTGGTGCTATGTGCGAGGTTTGTGCTGCACGGAGTGTACGATTCGTATTGTATATGGTGAATATGGAATACCGTCTAGGCGTATATAAGTAAAATCACTAGAGTAGGTATGATAATAATTGTGCATCATTAGAGTAGGATTTAAATAATAGATTATAAGTTAATGCTCAAGTCAAACCTCTTTAGTAGCAGAGAAGTGTAGCGAAGTAATTATCTATAAAAAGATGACAGACACAGTCTCCTCTACTCAAACTGTATTCTACAGTTATATTTCGATAGAATAAATTTAATCAAGAAATCTTTGTGTCATAAAATATAACATAGTACTTGAAAATGTCAAATTGAAATATAGAAAAGAATCGAAATATGACTACACCGAAATCACGAAGATAAGATTCACTTACATGCAAAAATAATAAGTGTAAGTGAATCTAAATTCCAGTTCATAGCCACCGCTCTGTGAGAAGAACTGGCAAGAAACTCACAGGCTATTGTTATTAAAAAAAAACTATATGTATGCGATGACATTGACGGATAACAAAATGTCAATTCCATGCAATTTCATCGATTAGAAAATAATGTAAATGTATGACAGTAGCTGTCAATTTCCATTAAATTCTATTTCTATTCTGTTCAAAATGCCGATCTCGAATATAGTATGTACAGGGCCATCCAGACAGATACTCTTTGAAATAACGTAAAGCGCCGCATTGTGTGCTCAAGGAATATTACCAAGAAAGCATTTGATGGAATCGGTTCAGATATCTAGACGACTTAATTACTAATACCTTGTTATTTTATTATGGATACTCGTGCTTAAGCAATCGTGTATCAGATGATCATATAGACGAAGCACTTCTAACCTACTGTACCTACGTTAGTGATAGAAAATAAATGTATCGACGAGGTCAATTCTGTTTGTATCTTAATAGTATGAATCGAATTTAAATGGTGTGCTAAGAGATTATATGATGATAATAATTTGAGTTTATAAGTGGAGAGCTCAACCATATTGAATGTAAAGAGACTTTCTTGCAAATGTGCCAAATATTCTTACTTCTTAACGTTAAGATTGTCGAGATCATAAAATTAAAAACGTTTATTAGGCATATCATACCATACATTGTACATACATACAGACATGCATTCGCGCCTGTTTCTCCGAACGGGTGGGCAGAGGTATATTATACGCCCACACTTCGCCAATTAAATATTTGGTCCCACGTAATAGGTGACAAGCCTATTGTCGTTTACCGGCAACTGTTATGTTCGCCAGAGCCATGTCCGTTGATCGGCAGGTTTCGCTATGCTCCCAAATTTATGTAAATAACACTAAAAAGCCTACAATAAAATTTGTAAGTCGAATTTAAGTATAAAAGGCAATCACTATAGCAATGTAATAAATACATTTGTTTCAGTAGAGATCTTGAAAGTCTATTTCGTTGGAGACAATTAAAACTATCGGTTGCCAACTTTTAAAGTGGATTAATTAACAAATAAAATATTCAGATGTTGTGCGTATAGAGTGAGCAGGACAGCACTATATAGCCAGTTCACTCCGCGAAGACGCATGGCGACGCTCTTAATACCAATCTATAGAGTTCAATATTTCTCAATTCATGCGTCATCGTGGATTGAACTATCTATACATGCTTAGATCTGTAATACTGTTACAAGATCTAGAAGAGTCTTTTAATTTGTAATAATGTTAAAGTTCATAATTTTGTAATTTTGCCAATTATAAATTTAAATAATGATTAAATTGAAAGATTAAAATAAGGGTAATGTTTCAAAAACGAATAGGAGAGAAAAATATCAGTAATATAGTGTGAAATATAAGTTAAAGCGTATTGAAGACTGAAGTCTAATGCATTTATAAGATTTTAGTTTGCAATATCTTAGTAGCACCCGTGTTTTGGGAGTAGCTAAACGTAGATTAATTAGACTAACTCATTTAAAGGGAACCTTAAGGGAACTAATTAATGATTGAAATCGAACTTTTTCACCATTGTCGAATAAAACACTTCAAATTTAATCTCTTTTTTAAAAAAAAATCATTATTTGCATGCACACTAGTGTACGCATGCTTAGATCATTTATTTATTCCTTTGAATATTTACGTTGAAAGTGAAAACAATATGATCAAAGTATATTTAGGAAACCTATTGCATAAATAAATTATTAGTAATTAGATACCTACTTGTAAATTTTCACATTTAACGTAAGATATCGATACGCACTTAATATTGTAATTATTATCTATAAAATATACAGAAATTGGCTTCTATTCAAGTTACATTAAAAAACAATTAAGACTTACAAGGAAAATGGGTGACATTGACAGGTAATGTCACTTTTAAACATTTTCTAGATGAATTCGAATCGCAATTTTTGAACAGTTTTAAAAAGGAATATAATAAACTAAACCTCTAAAAAAAGCTTTTTTGATCATCAAAAATACTGAGTGAGCATCTAATAGGTGATTAGGTGCTCAATCAGTATTTTTGATGTACAAAAAGGTTAGGTTAGGTTGGCAATTTATTAATTTTGAAGACACGTTAAATAACACCCTTTTAAAAATGATGATCATTGTATTATTGACGCCGTTTTGCCATAAAAATAAATAAAAGAGGAATAATTTTGGCGGATACGCCATGAAAGCTTGATGGGTAATAAGCGACGGAGGCCTAAAAGCTGATTCATTTTTGTCGCTAATGACGTATCTTCACACACAGAAATATATGCATATATAAATATATATATAATATCATTGATATCACATTAAACTACTATAATTAATTATAATAAGGAAAATACATGTCTGAAACTATGTCTAAATGTATCGTGTATACCTGATTTTTAGTCTAGCCGTAGGTAATTTAGCTCCGCTATGGTTTTTGATGTGATTTTTACAAACTTTCACTTGACCTGTACCTATGACGTTTTCCGTCAAGTTCGAGTCGATATCGTTTAGAAATCTATTGAACTTTTTTTTAAATTAAATCTACAACTATCTACTTTTTTTTGTTAATTTTAATGGTCGTAATATAATAAGTATGTATTTAGAAGTCATAGTATTTCTATAGCTAGCTCAAGTTTAAGTACTTACTTATAGTTAACCCTTTACTAATGCAGTAGCGAATATGTTCCAATAATAAATTGAACCATTAACAAATATGCTAATTTTACTGTACCCAGATATAGAATATACAAGAGATAACGCAAGTATCACGATTTGTATTGAAACAATTTGACCACTAAGCTCTGGAATTCGCTGCCGGCTCATGTGTTTCCTATTTCCTATGATCCCGGGTCTTTTAGGCGGGGCGTGAAACGGCATTTAGCAGCCCGTCATGAGTGGATGCGCTTTGTACCGTGTTTATTTCACGGTATGAAGCGCTTTCATTTTTATTGGGCTACATCGACTACTTACCATCAGGCAGGATGTAGTCATTATGACGTGTCACATTATTAAAAAAACAAGCGTGCCGAATTTTTGAACACCAACTGTGATGTCACTGCCGATATTTAGAGGCGGGAAATACAATCATCGACACTGATGCCGGTGATGATAAATCTTTCAGACGTCAAAACGTTCATGTTCCAACAGTATTTAAAAACAACAACCAACGCGCGTGTTACAGGTAGTTTAAGTCTCCTGGGAAAGTAACGTTTGATTTTATATACGTTAATTGTTCAAATTATATTTTTTGAATTTTCTTGACATTTGACACTGGCAAATTTAAAATTGCCAATTGGGGAGAAAAAACAAAAACCAACGCGCGTGGACTGAAAGGTAGCGGCGGCCAATCCCGACGATTGGTCGGGGTTCGGGCACACGAATACATGCATTTTCGTTAACTGTTGTATATTAACGTCTTCGATTCAGTCTATTTCACCTTAATTTGATATATGTACCCACCATATATTAAACCTTATTGAGGTTAAGGTAGAAAACCAATAAAAAAAATCGAATTGCTCACCGTTATATATGGGTTAAAATTAGAGCAATGAACACGATAAAAAGCTCAGCCACTTATAAGGGCCAGCACAAATGCTGTTTTACGCTTAAAATTCCCGAGACTATAAGAGCTTGGCAACATCCAACATACATACAGGCAGAGAATACATACCATCACGCCTCTTCAGAAGCGGCAGAGGCATATTTCGCCAATCATATTGATTTGCATAGTCCTACGTTATAGGTGGCGAGCCTATTGCCGCTTACCGGGAACTTTGTGTTCGCCAGAGCCTCATCCTTTGATTTGCACCCCTACGTTTTAGGAACGTGTTGGTACAATTCCTACATACCATCCAAATACCAAGTTCCAATTCCGAATAAGAAAGAAAAATCCAAATCTGAATAAATGGTCTTACAGTCATTACAAAGGAACGTCTTACCAATGTTATAGTTCAAGTTTGAGAGAGAGGTTCCTAAGACTAGCATTGTGTAGGTATCATAAAGGGTTAACAATAAAATCAGATAAATTTACTATAATTCGCACGTCCATATACCAGCACTCTTTTATAATACATTTAATGACACATTCACAGTTGTGACTACTCAGCACGGTTTACTCGTACTTTCTTATACATTATTCTTTGAATAATCTTTATATTTAGAAGTATGTACACTAAAAGGTATATTATTTGTTTGTCTGGTTTTTCAGTGAATATGTGTATAATTTGTAAACGATACGTCTTTAAAATTTCAAAGTTGCATTTATACAAGCCATCTAGAATTAACGAACTGATTAAAAGCACATTACTTCACTTACTGCACTTTTTATTTCAATAACGTTAAGTTTTTAACGTCAAATGACCTAAAAAAGATTTTCTATCACCTTGGGTGTTTAACGTGTTAATAATTTAAATAAAATAACCGTTATTTTTTTGTTGGCGCATCTACTCATTTATAACGACAAAATTTGTTTTTTAAAATAAGTGTAGAATACTTCGTTCTGTAAACAGATGATGGAACGGATTTTAGTCGTAATTTAAAAAAAAAATGTATTGACAGCGTTGTTTAAATAAATTTTCATAAAATAATTCCTATGCCTAGTTAGATTCTAGTCACGCTTTATTCAACTCTGTGCAGTGTTTGTATGCTGTTTAGGTGCAACTTTGATTAAAGCATCACAACGTAACGTAACCTATATGTCCAATTTCGACAATATCTTACTATAATTCCTATCTATATACTGTAGCTGCTTTATAGAGCTTTTTGAGTTAATAATATTTTTTTAATACAGTTCGATTGTTAATATAAGTTATATAACAAGAAATATGTTAATATAGATTTTATAGATTGAACTGTCTAAGAGACATACAGGGGCTTATTACAAGACGAGATCTAAAGTTGGACTAGGTTTAAAACTAGTGCTGTCACTTTCATTTAATTCGATAAAGACAGTGACAGCACCACTAGTTTAAAACCTGGTCTAATTGTAGACATCGTTTTGTAATAAGCCTCACAGTGTCTATCTATTATTATTTATGAATTAGGGATGTTTTTTCATTTAGTAATTCTTTATATAATAAAAAATATTTTTAAATGCAAGATAAATTGAAAATTATTTTTAGTTCGGCTGCTTATTATTATTGTTAAAGTAAGTAGATAATAAAAAAATGATGCCAAATATATTTCGGTCAAAATGTGACTGTTTTTTTAAATCTTTAATTCTATAGATAAACAAAATACCTAGTTATTTTGTGTTAAATACGCGTTTCATATGAGTTTTTAGCTGAACAATTTTTTGGCACTTTGATATCTTATATTTTATAAAACTGCTGAAAATATTGAATTATACAATATTCGTTTCGAATGATATTTCATTAAATATATGTTGAAAAAAAAGGTTGGTTTCGAATAAAATTTATGGTTATTTTTACGTGATTGTTTTATTTTTACTCTTTATAACATATTATAAAGTATACACTCCGCTCCTGAGGTCGTGGGTTGTATTCCCAAAACAGGACAAATTATTGTAAGCATAAATATTTGTTCTAGTCTGAGTGTTCCTATATTAGGTATATTCAGGATCGAATTTTATAAGAAGTACTCTTAATACTGTAGATAGAAAATTTTTCTTTACTAAAAAACATACCTTTATTTTTAAAAAGAAAGAAAACTTGCTTGCCGCACCATGTAATCGCACCGACTAAAATCTGTGAAAGTTGCACCCTGTACTTTTATTGCATCAAACTTTAGGGTCAATTATAAGGATATAATTAATCTCTCTAACAAGCTTCATAAATTAAATGAAAGGAAAACAATGAAATCTTAAATTATTAATTCAATGGGCCATGTTAAAGCACTTTTACTGAAGATCCGTTTCTTTATAAACATAATTATGTTATTAATTAGATAATAATTATCATTGACGTCATTTATCCATTAAAATGACGAATTACTATTTAGTTAAGACGATTGCAATTTGCACGTGTTTGTAATGCAGACTCCTTTCTGAGATGCGACATAACTGCGTGTGTGACGTACTCAATTCAATGTTTATTGCACTCCATAATGTTTTACATAAGGTCTTACATCTACACAAGTTACAATTATGGACCCTGTTTGGCACGGCAAACTTAGGACAGAGGAAACCTTCGATCAAATGATCGAAGGAGGAAGCATACTAGGTCTTTTCTTACAATTTTACATAAAGATAAAATAGTTCACAACATCAATGTCCTAAATCAAAATATAACCATTATTGGTAACTTAATTTTATGAGTAAGTATACTTAAATTAGGTAATTATTAGGTATTTTTGTACTACTATCAGAATTTTATAGTTTATTTATTATTTTATTAATTATTTTATTAATTATTGTGCATATATTTTAAATGTCCCTATATATATTATTACATTATTGTTTAAAAACGTTGTAAAATTGTTTTAACGTAGTTTAAAAATGGAATGTTACATTTGAAAATAGAATACCTACCATTTTTGTTATTCACATTTGATTGTTTTTACAAATCATCTCATATTTAATTTTGTTTCACGGTGAAAATGGCTTATCAACAACAATTTGATTTAATGGAAGCTTATTTTTGTAATAACAACGATGTGAATCGTGCTCTGCGGTGGTATGGAGACAGATATCAAGATCGACAGGCACCAACTCGATTTGTACTGAGAAGATTGGTAGAAAATTTGAAGAATACGGGTAGATTTAAAAGCGGCGGTAAAGTCTTCAGCAGAACAACTTCGATTTTGACCTCAATGTTTTAACATACTTCGAAGCATTTTCGAAGCAGAGATGCTGCCGAAGTAATTGGAACAACCCACACTCGCATACTTAAAGTTTAAATTTTATCGTGATGGTCGGTTGGTACAAAAATAGCATCCTGGGGATTGTAAGAGACGACTACAATTTTATCAAAACATGCTGAGAGAAGTTGACCGTAACCATAATTTATTGAGTAACATTTTATGGTCTGACAAAACCAACTTCAGCAATAACGGCATGTACAATCGCGGCAGTAACCACTATTTGTCTCAAGTGAATCCTCTTCGTGTTTACAAAACTAACAGTCGAGTAAGATTTTCTTGCAACGTTAGGTGCGGATTTCTGAGAAATATGGTTGTGTTAGTCCTTGTGCACGAAGGTCACTTAAACACAATCAAGTATTTAGAAATACTGAATTTATTAAGAAAAGAGTTAAATGGTTTCCCCGAGAAAGAGCGAAACCAAATAATTCTACAGCAAGATGGTGCTCCAGCCCATAACAGTATAATCACTACTGCCTACATAACCATTTTACTAATACCTGGATTGGTACATCTCACCTCTTTAGATATTTTTTTTGGGATATGTATAAAATCAAATTTACATTGAATCTTATGAGAATGTAAACGAGTTGTTGTTCAGAATACGATTAATAACATTCACCACAACACGTTATTAAAGGTTACTAGTGTAGAAGAATAAATTTGTATATCCAAGAAAATTGAGCCATTTCGAGCAATTAATTAGGTAGTTAATTTACCATTTTTTGTAAATAACTAAAACAATTTAAGAAAAAAAATTGTATTCCTTTTATTTAATTTATGAAATTTGTTAGAGAGATATTATCCTTATAATTGACCCGATCGATCGATGCAACTAAAGTGCAACTTTCACAGATCTTAGTCGGTCCGATTACCGGTTGCTGCAAGCGAATTTAAAAAAATATAGTTTATAATATAGTTTTCTTATTTTCTAAAATAAAGGAATATTTTCTTTCAGTAAAATTTTCTATATACAGTAATAACAGTACTTCCCCTTTAATTGAAAACAATGGTCAATCCGGCTCGAAGGACCAATTTATGTTCAGGTTCAGAACATAAATAAAAGATGATTGATAAAATGATATAAACTTTTTTGCGGAAAACTAAATATAAATGATGTGATGCCGTACGCGACGGCAATCGATAATGCACTAACTTAATTCTAATTTGGCGGTCTATAGCGCCGTCAATCACGGTGTTCGGTTACACACCGAACAGTATCCGTTCTTTAGTATCCACAACAGTGCTTAATAATAATTATCTTGGAACTAAATAATTGTGATTGTAAGAGAATATTAGATAATTAAGTTAATTATTTAAATCAAATTATGTGATGACTGATGACACTTGCGGGTGCATGCGAGCCATCAACGATTGTCCCACTTCAGGGCACAGGCCTCTTCTGACTAAGTCAATAAGGGGTAAGGTTCATTGAAACAAAATAAGTAATGAATAATAATATATTCCTTTATTAGTTTGTACTTATAAACAATTATACATTTATAATTACGTCCGGAATGTTCGAGACGGAAATATTCGTTGTTATACGGTTATACTGTAGTAACACAGCTGTATTATTCAATTAATAAAAGCAAATAAAAGGGCAGATTATCGAAAATAAGTACAATTCACTGGCACCTTTTAAATAATAATACTTTTTATATATTGCAACATTTTAAACCAAAATGTATCACAGACGAGTTGAACATGTGCGGAGCATGTCACACTAAATAAATACAAAGAATTGTTACAGATCAATGTTATTACACGTAGTACGAAATTGCAAAAATCAATCTGTTGTTTTTTCCCATTTATTATTTCTGTTTACATTTATATTTTTTAATCCTTTAATAAACTTATAACTATTGTTTTTTCTTTTTTGAATGATGCTATATTTTAGTTATCAACCCGTCCCGCGTTGGCCCAGGCAAGAATTTATCGTAACGCGGGCTTGGAACGCAAATCACAAAGTAATAGAAAATTCAGCGTGTCCGTCGGAGTCCCGAGCTTAGAACAATATATGTGGCAAAAATAATAAGTGCATAATAGATGGGAAATTATTAACATAAATTGATTTACACAATATTCCCAAAATTAAACCTATTTTGAATTTAAGGTTAAAAGGTAGAGTAAATTTTTTTACAGGCGGACGTGACATAAAACATAAAATGGAATTTAACACATGGACAATATGCACTTAAAACCAACCAGACGAGTATGTTCACAGACAAGTCGGCATAAACATTAATACGTTCATCGCACTTAATACCTATGGTTTTAGTCCATTTTTCATTTTAATTTTTGTATTTTGCTTTTATAACTCGATGAGTTTTAGATCATCGTATGAGATTCACAAAACACATTTGAAACGACATTATAATAAATCTATAGAAAATTAAGTATTTCAAAATGGCACCCTGACTTAAAACCGATCTTAAACAATAATAATATCAGAATAATATTTAACTTATTACTAAATAATGTTAATAAATTAATAGGGTTAAATTAATTAAAATTTAATTATATAATATTCGAAAATAATTCAAATAAATATAAAATCTTACAAAAAATTCCGTAATATTGGAATTTATTAGAGTTTACATAACATTGTGTTGTCTAGTACCGTATTGCAACAGTAGCGAAAGACGGAACGACATTTCAGAATATAATTCTATCGTAAAACTAACACGTAATGGGCAGAACATGTAATTTTTTTTTACTACCACATAACTTTACTTAGTGGCACCCAAGTAAACGGCCCTCCTGTTTGAAAAGTAGTCACCGTCTATGGACTTTTTCAATACCAGGGCGTTACCAATCATTTAACCCTTCACCAGGCAGTGCTCAATATATGAGCACCATAAATTGACACCTATGCAATTAACTTAAGGTAGAAAACCAATGAAAATTTTCAACGCGATCTGCCTGTTAAAGGGTTAAGAACGAATTCACGCCTTTTTTAGAGCCCCATGCTTTAATATCTTGGGAAAGACTTTACCAGAGAGCTCATTCCATAACCTAAGGGTACCTTTAGCGCACCTAGCTCCCTGGGCGCAGAGCGTTACTTATAGCATAGTTTTTATTACTTATGATCGAAATAGTTGTTAAGGGTCAAAGGTCTTTCTCGAAACTGATTTATAATCCGTTTTATAAAACAAGGTTTTATTAACAATTATAACAAATGTATAATGACTGGTTGGAAAGAAACAACCCGTTTTGAACAATAGAGTTGGATAATATAAAATTAATATTTATATTGGACGCGAGTACACATTAGCAATAAATATTTAAATGGCACAATCTATTGAATAGATACATTTTCCATTACTTACTTCCTACTAAAAATTCTACACCAAGTATTTTTCTTATTTGAAAAAATATTAATAAAAACTGCATAGAAATTTTTATAATATTATTGAGTATATTTTTAAAGTGACTGTATTATAATGTGAGTATATATTGATTTAAATATAATTAGTAAAAAATATAAAAGAGTATTTTAGTATCAAAATGAGACAAATGTTTTGTTAAAATGATTTATAGAAAATGACCTATACGAAATCCAAAATTTTCATTCGCCGATATAGGTATAAGAGGTAACAAGTAACTATAAAACGATACCAAAGATGAATTCGCAAAATATATAAATAATTGTCATGCTGTATACATGTTTATATCAGGGCTCTTTCCCACTACTAATTTGATTGCTTGTCGGTCATATACAGTAAAAGCTCTTTATTCGCGGGGTATATGTTCCATAAATATGCCGCGAATACAGAAACCGTGAATACGGAATGGTAATTTATATGGGATTATAGGGGATACGTTCCTAGGTGACAAAAAAAAACAACAAATATATATAAAAAAAATATTTTATAGAAGTTTTTTAAAAATTTTAATTAATTATCTTACGGCTTAGGCAATGGTTTGAAGAATTTTGTAATTTTTTCTTGCTTGGCAGTTTTCAAAAGCTCCTTCAATTCAGACTGATACACAGCAGCCGCATTAGCAACTTGCCTCTAAAAAATAAGACTTCGTTCCATAGATGGATCATTGTTCATAAAGAAATCGCAAAGCTCATTTGCCATTCTTAAGCCTTCACTAAGATTTTTCAAATTAAATGTCTTTGTTAATTAAATTTTTTATTAGTCCATTTGACAAAGATATATTTTATTATTATTATGTATGTACTTATTAGATCCGCGAATAAAGAAATTTTTAGTCGCGAATATAGGAATTGGGTAGCATTTTTTTAATCCGCGAATAGTGAAAACGCGAATAAAGGAAGCGCGAATAAGGAGCTTTTACTGTATATGTTAATTGTAATGTCCTGTGTGTTCATCATATCCTGGTTGCCTCAGCTTTAAGCCCAGGGCACACTGGCCCAACCAGATTTGGCTGAACTTCAGATACTACATGGAGCGACTGCCATCTGACCTCCACAACCCGGATACATTTTATGGTTAAACCAGTTGTCAGAATATTAGAAGGCACTGACTTGTTAATAATGACTGCTGAAGATGTTCATGACAGCCGGGACCAACGTGCTTGCCGAGGCACAGAGCAAGCGATAATTACGCACATAACTTCGAAAAGTCATAGGGTTTGAACCCTAGAAGCTCTGAATTAGAAGTGGATGGTTCACCCATGAGTCTCGACGCTGAGCTATCGTCGCTGTTGTATGAAATAAAATGTTTGTATTTGTATATGGCGTTTGAGACTTAAGGTTGGTCAGTGGAAAAGGATTAAGCAATAATAATGCCTCACTTACTGGGTGTACAGGGATCCTACTAGAATCATGTGGTGCACCTGCCAACTAACCGACAAGGCTCTGGCAAATATAGAAGCCACCGGTAAGCGGCAATAGGCTCGCCACCTATTACGTGGGACCAACAACTCAATTAGCGAAGTGTGGGCTAATGATATGTCTCTGCCTACCCCTTCGAGGAAGCAGGCGTGATTGTATGTGTGTATGTTACTGGCTTAAAATATAAAACTCTTCAGTCTTCAAAATAACAAAATCTTAAAAGAAATTAAATAAATCAAATCACTCAAACAAACGGTACAACGAAGCGGGAAATTAGATTTTATAACTGACAACATAATTATTCAATAAAGTAGGGATAACACCTTTTTAATGTAAGGTGATATAAAAAATTACTGTAACTTTACAAAATATTATTCAAAAAGTTAAAAATTTACTGTATCGTAGAAAATTTACAAAAAGCATTAAAAATGGGACTGAACAATTTGAAATACGTCACTAGATTATCCTAATAAGTAGCTACTATAAAATAATGCATATTCAGACTTACAGTCTTGTACCAAAGGCACCTCACTAAACGAGCTCAAACACTATATGTCATACTTATTAAATCTTTTTCTGAGAACCTTTCGTTAGATTGAATACAATACCAATAAGATGGCACTTAAGCATATGCCACATTTAAGCGATATAGGACATTTGTAATCCATTTTGCTAAATGTCCAGTGTTACACGTAATACTTTCAATATATTTTTTTTAAATTAGTAATTATTCCAACATTAATGTGTAATGACGGTGGGTTATTAATCGTTAAGTGTTAAAAGTACATGAGTGTGGGCAAATGAAACAAATCGAGAGAATTTGAAAAGTTAAGTTGAACTTTTAAAATTCTCTCAAGAAGCTTATGTGAGAACTCAGTATAGTCCAAACCAAGGGTTTTAGGGGGAGGGCATCTCATTTACCATTTATCATCTTTATCACCATTTATTCTCATTTACTATGAATTACGTATTATTAATATATCTAAACTTGACACTGGCTAAAAGTGTTAACAGCACGAAGCAATGATAAAAAAGGATCTCTACTTTTAAAAAAAGAACATGTTGATTGCCGTTCGTCAGTCAATACAAGTTTAAAACATTGACGACTCGCTACTGAGCACGGTCCTCCTTTCAGAAACCAAAGTGAGATGGATTGAAGTCATGCTCTACCGGGACCCAGGGCGGATTGACGGAGGCAATTAGGGACTAAGTATAACCCGCAGTGTACGGCGCGTTAGTTTATAAGTATGACTTCTATAAGAGCTCTATTGAGCCAAACTTTAAATGATTTTGATTTTATAAAATAATCGCACCTTAAGTTAGCTAAGCCTCCTTTTTGAATAATCCGTAATATCGCTGCACTATATGCATCCTTTAATCAACCGCCTTGTCTAAATAAGTTATTGCTATTTACTAACGATTTGTATATATAAAATCTTCATTATATCAAAATGGTAACACTTTGAAACGCATACTGTTTACTGTCATTATTTTTAATGTCATACATCACATAAAAAGCAATATATTTATTATCATATTTTAGCATTGAGCTGCGATAGCCCAGTGGCGAGACCCCTTGCCTTTGAATTCAGAGGGTCTCGGGTTCAAACCCTGGTGGCGCACCTATGTCTTTTTGAAGTTATGTGCGTAATTATCGCTTGCTCCGTGCCTCAGAAAGCACGTTAAGCTGTTGGAAGCGTCTGTTATGAACATCTATGGCAGTCGTTTTTAGGAAGTCAGTGCCTTCTAACAGACTCAGACCTCCGCAACCCAGAGGTTAAATCATTATATTCTTAAATCAGCTGTCAGTCTGTTAGAAGGCACTGACTTCCTAATAACGACTGCCATAGCATTGTAAGGCCTAACGAGCTAATTTAAACCAAACCATTAAATTACGGCCCGGCGATCTAACATTATGACATGATATTTAAACGTATTTTTTGGTTTAAATAATACCGCCAATTTTTAATCTGCCAACAAATTATCAACCTTTAAATGCATCTCTTATTTTGACCAAGATTAATAAGAAATACCTCTTAAAAGATTTAGCCAAAAGCATTACATTTTAACACTTTCTAAATCAAAGTTCTGGGCCGCTACTACTTGTACTTTGCTACTTGAACCTTTTTTTAGTACATTGGGCCGTAATATAATTATATCGACCTAAATTTAAGGTTGGGCCTTACGAGTAATATATGTTTATGACAGCATTAATTGAATGAGCAAGCGATAATTATTAAGCACAAAATGGCGCGACCAGAATTTGAACCTCAGACCCTTTGAATTTGAAGTCGATGAGATTGGCCAATGGGCTATCGTCGCTAATTTTTATTGAATGCACTATAACGTATATTTCACACAGCAAAATAATATTAGCGTTATGAAGTTATGCTATAAAGACTTATAGCAAGTGACGATTATGCCCATAAACAATATGCATTTTTAGTTTATGACATAAAACGTTATGCGTTTCCATAGTCAACATATCAAAAACCCTATAAATACTACGTTTACGTATATAAGATTTATCAATTCTATTAAATATAAAAGCATTTAACTACGAAATGTATAAGTACTCAACAATTGTATATTAACAGATCCAAAACGGTACAACATTGAATCCGAAGGCAAGAAATTGTAAAAGCTGGGATAATTATCCTGTCTGACCATAACCACGGTCCTAAACCTCAGATCAGATTTAAATCAACTTACCAAACCGAGTCTGAAATGTCTACTTAAAACTTAACACTCATGGTAATTTTTTTCTAAACCGGTAAATTAGTTTTAGGCTCGTAAATATGGTAAAACGCATTATTTCTACATCTCTTTTAGATATAGATTAGGGTATTGAATTCAATTTCGTTTATAGTATTTAAAAATACGTTTAAATACTATAAACGAGATTGAATACTTAAAAACTTGGTCCAGCCAACCAACGTTACTGATGTGATTAAAACAATAGATTTTTTGAATTCTAAAATCATACAATAATGACGTAGTTAAAATACAAATAATTTTAAGATTCGCAAAAAAACATATGAGTTGTAACGTTTTACTACGGTTAGCACGCCACTATATAATCGTGGCTAAAACACGAATTTTGTAACTACAAAAAAAGGTAATTTTTATTTGCATACTAGCAGCGCCCAGCGGTTTCACCCGCGTGGCTCCCGTTCCTGTGGGAATAGCGGGATATAAAGTATTCTATGTGTTAATCCAGGTTATAAACTACCTGCATGCCAAATTTTATTCAAATCCGTTCTGTAGTTTTTGCGTGAAAGAGTTACAAACATCCATCCAACATACAAACTTTCGCGTTTCTAATATTAGTAGGATAACAACTTAGGCACAATATTTCAACTCTACGGTACTTCGTATTTCCTTCTTAATATACTTTTAACTCTCCGTGTGTTAACTACCTATACGTACAGACAAGCACAAAAGTCTTTAATAATGTTATAAGTAAGATCATGTACTTATAAACATCTGCATTTTGATTAAACCATATAAACACCATTTCGAATTTGAGCAAAAGATATAAAACAATACTTTACTAAGTTCTGCTTATAATTATACCTTTTAAGGCTTAGTACACAAGTAATAAACAGTTAAACACAATACATAGCTCTGACGGCTTAAAATTGTCAGCTATACTAAAATAACTATGGGTGTAAATCCTTTAAATATCTTAGGAGCCCAAGCCAACCTTACCTGCAAGTGGAGACCCTTCCGATCAACAGACGAGGCTCTGGCGAACGTAACAGTTCCCGGTAAGCGGCTATAGGCTCGCCACCTATTATGTGGGACTGACTATATAATTGGCAAATTATATGCCTCTGCCTACCCCTTCGGGGAAGGAGGCGTGATTGTATGTATATACTAATATAATGGAATGTATTCTGCTTTCGTTAACCATTCAGATAAATTTTTTATAGGATTAATATTTGTGAAGGGATCAAACGGCACGTTCCAAGGGATGATTGCAGGACTGTTTCAACTCCTCAGGTTTCCCGTTAATCTTCAGATTCGCCAAGCTGACGTAGTTACTCCGCGATATACCTGTCTCTTTCTTTTTGCCTACATCTTTACCTTTCCCAGTATTCAGAGCTGGAATATCATTCGTCGGTGAACATCGGATTAAAGGAGGCAGTTTAGAATTGTCAGAGGCTTTAGATCTGTTTAGGAACATTGTATTTGGATGAGGTTTCCTTAGATCACGACAGCTGAATCTACCGTCTGCAAAGTTTTGCTTGTCCGGCACGTGACGGCGGAAGATCGGAGTCAGTGGTTTTCCAAGACTTGCCAACTTCAGATCACTATCTATAACGTTGCCTTCATTCCCCGCTGGTCGTACGCGCCTCGATCGCGCCATTGGACTGGGGGACAGAGGTCTTTGCACGAAGAATTTGCTTTTAGACTTTTCCTCCTTGCTCTCCGCAGTTTCCACCTTCCCCTCTCCCGTATTCGCTTTAAATAACCTACTTAACTTTGGCGAAAGCAGTTTTTTGCCGAAAAAGCCAGTCTTTTCTTTTGGCGCATCAACGGATTTCGGGATGTTCTTGATGCCCTCGGCTAAGAGGGGATTTTTGATGACGTGGTCAATGTTAAACCTGCGCGAGTCGACTTCCGGAATCTTCCTTTCGTCAGGGTTGCGCAAGGTCACGTCGTAGCTGTTTTTCTTAAGAAGACTCTCACCTTTCTTGACGATGTCTGATAGAATGTTCCTAGGTTTATCTATTTCCATGGGCTGGGGGAGCGTCCAAGGACTGACCTCGTCATCTTCTGAAGATGAAGAGTCGGAATCTTGACAAGAACATGGATCAGGGACGCTGTTATGTCGGCAGATGGCGTAGGAGTGGCTGCACTTGGTGTCCGATTGTAGACCCTCTTCGGATTGGTTGCGCAGGAACGGTGGCGGGGCGGAGTCCCGCGGGGCGAGCCCGGAGCCCTGGGGCGCGGGGAGGGGAGGCCCGGAATTCCGCTTCGATGAAGGGATCTCTAACCATTCGCTGATGTCGTCCACCTGCATATAATTCATATAATGAGTCATTCTAACTTTTAAAGAGGATTTACACTGACCGCAACGATTGTATTTGATTTCCTGACTCAGCCTTTAAAATATACCGTCGTATGAGATCAACGGTGGCCGTCAATCCATCGAGCGTTTTTAGTGTATGTGTATTTCGTTCTCATGCTACATGATAGTTATGCATGTAGCATGAGAACGAAAATATTCTTAGACTTATCAAAATTACTAAAGACTTTTCATATAGTCCACTCGCAACAATACAGCAAAACGTACCTTCTCCTTACACTATTCAATATAATACACATGATCTGTTAAATAGACCTAAGATTCAAAATATTTTAGGAATACTGCACTACCATCTATAATACTAAATATATATATATTAATAATTGAAAACGAAATTAATATATATATATATATATATATATATTAATGTCATATTTTCTGACAAAGAATAATTTGATTAACTATAATGGGTAATGGTATCAGGTTTTATAATAAAATTCCTCAGGAATTAATTGATCTACCATTGCCAACTTTTAAAACTGTAGGTAACCCTTTACCAAGCATTGGTCAATATATGACCTCCATAAATTGAACGTTATGCGCTTAAGTTAAGGTGGAACACCAATGAATATTTTTAACGTGCCCTGCCTGTTCAAGGATTAAAAAGCAATTTCTTCAAAAGGGGTATTATGCTGTTAATGATTACTTGTCAGATAAACAAGCTTGGGTTTAACATTTTCAAGTCATATTTGTGTAAATTAGAATAAAAAGTCAACCAGATCATAGTCGTGGCCATCTCCTATTGTACAGGCTCAGCTCAGTTTCACATTACATACTTATTTGACTGTGATGGAAGATTCCCTTAGTGCTACTTTATTGGTTACGGCATCTGGGGACTCTTTCAATATCATCAAATGTTCACTGTGTGTGTTTTGTAATGTTATATTTGATTGATAATTTAAAAGAGCGTAGCCTGTGAGTTTTTGTCAGTTCTTCTCACAGAGCGGGGGCTCGAAACTGGCACTTAGATTCATAATATTTAGTTTTTTTTTAAATTTATATTTTGTTTCGACGTTTTCAAGTGCTATAAAATAGTTTATGAAATAAAGAACTATTTACTTTTACTTTACTTATTTAGGTGGAATGTCTGCATACCTTGGTGATATCGATAAGGGTCCCCCTCGCCCGCAGTATATACCCCGGCGCTGGTAGAGCGTGCTGCGAGCGCGAGGCCCTCAGCCCAGGGCCCCTCCAGCCGAGGCCCCCTGGCCCCCCGGGGGCCCCGCGCGGCGTCAGCTGGCCGGCCGAGGGACACTTCCCGAGGCGTCGAGGCCCGCATTCTGCTATGGCTGCTATTGACTGGGACTGAAGACACAATTTTTTAAAAATAATAAAATAAAATATACTTTATTGTCTTTAAGATCAACATGATCATTTAGATTCGTCAAACATTTAAACACAAAATGGAAATTCGATATATTTTTTTAACCACAAAAAAAGAAATATAAGCGGATAATAAATAAGTAAAAGCAAATGGGTTCTTTGTTAGAATTTGTCAAGGTTTGTCAGTTTATCATCTGTTGTGGTTTTTCTCAAGATTTGTCAGTCTGTCGGTGACTCTTATCGGGGGTATCTGTTAGTCAGCCTGTCGTGATTCTAAAGGAGGGAGGGGATTGTCCGTCAGTCAGTCTGTCGGCGTCTCTAACGAGGCTTCCAAAAGGCAACGAGATTGAGAAGAATGCCTCAAGAAACTCATCTCGGCTTTTTTCAAATTATTATTAACGAGTCTTCATTGAGTGGTTATCCATTTCCTATGTAATAAACATGTAAAAGAAAAGAAAAATGTTTAAGGTCGAAACTCTCTCTCGTTTCAGCGTTGGTCGTGAAGACATCGTTGTTCTGAGGCTCCTATCTTACCTGAAGATGCCCTGTGTAAGACCGAAACACGTGTCGTGTTGAATAGTTTCTCGATTTTTCGGGAAATTATAGTAGCGCGGGAATTGTCACAAAGATATTTTAAATCCATCACTTGCTTACAATGGATTTCCGCAAAGTAACGCCTGAATCAATAAATTATTTAAGTATGTTTATACGTTGCTTAGTATCCATAACACAAATTCTTAATGATACTTATCTTGGAACTAAATAATTGGTGTAATTGTCAGAAAATATTTATTTATTTATTAAAACACATCATATGGTGTCCCGCAGGGATGTCTTATGGGCTGCGGGACTGTCCGAAAGGGTCCCGCGGCCTCGGGAAGTAGCAGGTTGAAGAAGGAACATGAATGGTTTTAGTCAGTAAAGGTCTGACACACCCTCCCACTTCACCCACAGCGGGGAAAGGTCATTAGATGATTAAACATCCAAAAAAAAAAAACTTTTCCTCTTTCTAATTTTATAAGCTACTAGCGACCGCCCTCGGCTTTGTGCGCGTGATCTACATATAAACTTTCGTCTTAAATTACTCTAACTTTAAAAAAAACCGCATCAAAATCCTAAGAGCGACGAAAGCCCAGTGGCGAGACCCATAGACTTTAAATTCAGAGGGTCTCGGGTTCAAACCCTGTTATGTGCGTAATTATCGCTTGCTCCGTGCCTCGGAAAGCACGTTTAGCCGTTGGTCCGGGCTGTTATGAACACTATCTCTCTCTGTAAGCCAATGAACATTGGTACCCCAAGATACAAGCTTTTGCTTAGTTTGGGAACCCCTGGAAACATTGTGATGTGATTTTATATTTCTACATTTGTAAACTTATAATCCGAGTTACAATACATACATTTTAATATTTTTCATCTATGGCAATCATTATTAAGAAGTCAGTGCCTCCTAATTTTCTGACAACTGGTTTAACAATCATCATCATCATCACAGCCCATTAACGTCCCACTACTGAGAGCGAGCCTCCTCTCACATATCAAGGTGTGAGGGTATTGAGTCATTTTCCACCACGCAGACCTAGTGCGTATTGGCGGAGGCTGGTGTATGGCGTCCTGCTATTAGAATTTTTCGAGCCGCCCATTAGGCCTCTAACATGGCTTAACGACTACCACATTTAGTGATAACCAGGAATAACGGCTTAACGTGCCTTCGGAAGCACGGAAGCACTCGATATCAAATGCCACACAAACGGTCACCCATCTAAGGATTGGCCTCTATAAACTCTGCTGTACTTTGGTGATCGTTGCCGACCGCTGAGCACCGCAGAGCTACGAGCGCTTCAACAATAGAATGATGTTTTCCTCTGGGTAGTGGAGGTAAGATGGCAGTCGCTCCATGTAACAACTGAAGTTCAGCCAAGACTTGTTTAGACCAGTGAGCAGACCCTGGGCCCTGGGCTTAAGTCTTGGGCAACCGGGATAATTCTAGGAAATGATAATAATCAAAATTCGTTGCATACGTAAGTAAGTACGTACGTAAGTAAGTACGTAAGTAAGTACGTACGTACGTAAGTAAGTAGACAGAGGAAAGCGACTTTGTTTTATAATATCGCAGCATAGGGGTACATCTCAAAAAGAAAATTATTTAGTTATGATCGATTTTGTGAAAATATAAATAATCTTTAAATGCGTTTTCCCAAAAATTATGATTTTTCGAATTTGGCCCCTATAGTATGAAAGGTGCGATATGTAGTCAGAGTTAACGCTTTTTCCGGGTGCGATTTCTATGTAGATGTGAGAGATGGTCCTAATATTTTTCTATCTAGATGTGAGAGATGGTCCTAATATTTTTCTATCTAGATGTGAGAGATGGACCTAATATTTTTCTATCTAGATGTGAGAGATGGTCCTAATATTTTTCTATCTAGATGTGAGAGATGGTCCTAATATTTTTCTATCTAGATGTGAGAGATGGTCCTAATATTTTTCTATCTAGATGTGAGAGATGGACCTAATATTTTTCTATCTAGATGTGAGAGATGGTCCTAATATTTTTCTATCTAGATGTGAGAGATGGTCCTAATATTTTTCTATCTAGATGTGAGAGATGGTCCTAATATTTTTCTATCTAGATGTGAGAGATGGACCTAATATTTTTCTATCTAGATGTGAGAGATGGACCTAATATTTTTCTATCTAGATGTGAGAGATGGACCTAATATTTTTCTATCTAGATGTGAGAGATGGACCTAATATTTTTCTATCTAGATGTGAGTGATGGACCTAGTATTTTTCTATCTAGATGTGAAAGATGGACCTAATATTTTTCTATCTAGATGTGAGAGATGGACCTAATATTTTTCTATCTAGATGTGAGAGATGGACCTAATATTTTTCTATCTAGATGTGAGTGATGGACCTAATATTTTTCTATCTAGATGTGAGAGATGGACCTAATATTTTTCTATCTAGATGTGAGAGATGGACCTAATATTTTTCTATCTAGATGTGAGAGATGGACCTAATATTTCAAAAACACTAACCTTAACAATAGGACCTTCCTCTTCCTCAAATTCTTCTTTGGTTTCGTTCTCGCTCAACTTCTCAGCTTTGCAGCTCTCGCACGTTCCTTCTGTGCCGCAACACGGCAGCGTTTCAATCTCAGTCAAGAGCGAGTCGTCCTTAACTTCTGGGTTGTTCAACTGACGGATAAGACGGTCCAGCCATCCTTTCATCTGCTCGATTGACGGTCTGACGAAAAAAGAATTGAAATTAATGATAATATATGATATAATATATGCATCCAAAGACTTCTTGGCGGGAAAGTGGAGCGTCATGTCTGCAATTTTGTTTAATTTTCAAAAAAATTTTGATTTTTCAAACATAAATGTGTAATGACGGTGGATTATTAACCGTTAAGTGTTTGTAAACTTACATAAGTGTTGGTAAATGAAACAAAACAGTGCAACATCACTTTTCAAATTCTCTCAAGAAGTCCATAAGAGATCTCAGTATAGTCCCACATCTTTACTGAGGACTCAGGAGGTTTAGGGGGATCTCATTTACCATTTATCATCTATATCACCACTCATACTCATATACTATGTATTCAATATTATTAAGATATCTATAACTTGACACTGGCTAAATGTGCTAAACGAAGCCATTGTTTATAAAAAAAATAATACATCAATTATTTTTATTGCTACAAACTACTGACTTATACTTTTTTGCTAACCGAAATGTTAACTGGAAAGATTGTATTGCGTAAAGTTCGTCTTTTGTATTTTTTTGTTTGTTTGTGCGATAAAGTTGAAATAAACAAAATATGCTGTCACTTTGTTCATATATTGATACCTTATTAATATCTACAATAATCAATAGTAAAGCAATGTGACGCATATTTCGAGACAGAAGAGTTAGAGAGAGACGGAAAATATCTGTTGGTACTGTAATGTATGTGTATAACCAAGTGATGGATTAAAAATATCTTTGTAACAATTCCCGTGTTATTATAATTTCCCGAAAAATCGAGAAACTATTACGTGTTTAGCCCTTACACAAGCATCTTCAGGTAAGATAGGAGCCTCAGAACAACGATGTCTTCACGACCAACGCTGAAACGAGAGTCAGTTCTTTATTATTTCTATCAAAGATATTTTAAGTCCATCACTTGCTTACAATGGATTTCCGCAAAGTAACACCTGAATCAATAAATTATGTGTATAACAGCAACTCGTTCTGTCGTCTCATGCCGGTTCGCTGCTGACATATACGATGATGACATAGCGGGATGGAAGCGCGTGTAAAGCACTGAACCTGGGACTTTTGGTAGTATTTATCGATTGCACCGAGTTTCGGAAAGAATTAAGCCGTCGATCCCGGCTGTCATAAACATACAGGATGGAATTTTGTAATGCCAAAATAAATAAATGCGTAAAGGGGAATGCAGCCGGCAGGCGCGGCAGGCGGCGCGGTGGAGCGCGGGGGGGCAGTGTCGGCAGAAGGCGCGCACGAAGTGGAGGGTGCCGAGTGTACCTGGAGGGGGGATGCAGCCGGCAGGCGCGGCAGGCGGCGCGGTGGAGCGCGGGGGGGCAGTGTCGGCAGAAGGCGCGCACGAAGTGGAGGGTGCCGAGTGTACCTGGAGGGGGGATGCAGCCGGCAGGCGCGGCAGGCGGCGCGGTGGAGCGCGGGGGGGCAGTGTCGGCAGAAGGCGCGCACGAAGTGGAGGGTGCCGAGTGTACCTGGAGGGGGGATGCAGCCGGCAGGCGCGGCAGGCGGCGCGGTGGAGCGCGGGGGGGCAGTGGCGGCAGAAGGCGCGCACGAAGTGGAGGGTGCCGAGTGTACCTGGAGGGGGGATGCAGCCGGCAGGCGCGGCAGGCGGCGCGGTGGAGCGCGGGGGGGCAGTGGCGGCAGAAGGCGCGCACGAAGTGGAGGGTGCCGAGTGTACCTGGAGGGGGGATGCAGCCGGCAGGCGCGGCAGGCGGCGCGGTGGAGCGCGGGGGGGCAGTGGCGGCAGAAGGCGCGCACGAAGTGGAGGGTGCCGAGTGTACCTGGAGGGGGGATGCAGCCGGCAGGCGCGGCAGGCGGCGCGGTGGAGCGCGGGGGGGCAGTGGCGGCAGAAGGCGCGCACGAAGTGGAGGGTGCCGAGTGTACCTGGAGGGGGGATGCAGCCGGCAGGCGCGGCAGGCGGCGCGGTGGAGCGCGGGGGGGCAGTGGCGGCAGAAGGCGCGCACGAAGCGCCGCGCGTGGAGCCCGAAGTCCGCGCGCCGAGGCAGCTCGTCGGGGTCCGCAGACACGCGACCGATTATCTGCAACCGACCACCCCCACTTACACAGTGCACCAAGTTGTTAAAGTCTTATTGGGCGACTTCAAATATTTGCTAGTAGGACGTCATATCTATACATACATACCAAAATCAAGCATGTTTCCCCGAAGGGGTAGGCAGAGGCATATTATACGCCCACACTTCGCCAATTGACAGGTAACATTACCATAAGTTGTTGTTATTATTTTTTTAAATATTTTTGTTTTGTTTTTCTGCACGTTTTTTTGTAACTGTTTAATCTAATTGTTATGTAATGTTATTTTGTCAATAAAAAATATTCTTATTATTCTTATTCTTATTCTAATTGTGTTGTTTGTTTCACATAATAGGTGGCGAGCCTATTGCCGCTAACCGGGAAACTTAACGTTCACAATCAGCATGTTTTGCAAAGCACGTTAATTTATACTTTATATTCACTGAAACGAATAATGATTAGTTCTTAGATAAATATTATTACGAACTTGTGTTATGGATGCTAAATAACGGATACTTAATTATATACCTTTTTCCGTAAATACATACTTAATTTACATTGGAAAACACAAATATTCATGTTTATGCACACAAAGATTTGTCCCGAGTGGGAATCAAACCCACGACCTCAGAAGGCCCGTGCCGGTATACAGACCTACACACCATATCGGTCTTATAATGCCACTTTCCTGCACCTTTGAACGTTGCCGAATACATTAGGTCTACAGGCTCACCGGGGCTTATTATAAAACGAGTTTTAAAGTTTGATCAGGTTTAAATCTAGTGCTGTCACTGTTTTCATCTTATCAAATGAAAATGACAGCACTCGTTTTAAACCTTTTTTTTTTTTTTTACGTCGGTAACAAAATGCATTTACAAGGGGGACCGAAAGGGGGGTGTAGGGCTCACCACCGGCAGACACGACTGCCCGCAGTAATACCCACTAAAAATCTTTCGACGACGCCCGCCGCTTGTTGAGAAAGAGGCGGGGGCCAGTACCTGGGTTGCAGCTTCTGACATCCCGCCTGCGGCCAACGTCCCCCGGACCAAAACCGGGAGGACCTCCTCAGAGAGGCGCAGTGGACGCGCCCCTCCTACCTCCCCGTGCGACCATAGAGTGTGTGGCCGACTGCCCGGAGGGTCCATAGTGAGACAGCAGGGGCCCCCTGCCCCCATTGCCTAGACCCTCCATAGGTCCCTCTTAGTTTCTCCCCCGGTAGTCAGTACTAAGACCCCCCACCACGACAAGGTGAAGACCAATCGGGGGGGACTCGTTTTAAACCTGGTCTAACTTTATAATAACACCAGCTTTAGAAGAAGAATTTATGCCTCGAAGTGTCTTTTTCTGCGTAGCTCCCGTCTGCGATGTGGTTTTAACCTGGTCCTACAAGTAGTAGCTGGGTCCAATAGAGGGTGCTCACCTCGCAGATGACGATCCCGAATGAGAAGACGTCGACCTTCTCGTCGTAGACGTGTCCGCGCATCATCTCTGGCGCCATCCAGTACGGGTTCCCCACGACCTGCCGACCACACACTTATTACTTCAAATTCTATCTATTATAATACCTTACCATCTTCACACTAGCGCCTCCACGCGAACCCAGTGCGTATTGGCGAAGGCCTATGGCTGCTTTATGCTGTTTTTTTTTAATAATGGCTTCGTGCGTTTAGCCCATTTAGCCAGTGTCAAGTAAGAGATTATTATAAGTGAGTGGTAATAAAGATGATAAATTGTAAATGAGATGCCCTCCCCCTAAACCCCTTGAGCCCTCAGTAAAGATGTGGGACTTTACTGACATCTCACATGGACTTCTTGAGAGAATTTTTGAAAAGTTATGTTGCACTGTTTATTTCATTTACCAACACTCGTGTGCGTTCAAAAACACTTAACGGTTAATAATCCACCGTTATTACACATTAATGTTCGAAATATCACAAATTTTCAAAAATAAAACAAAACTGCAGACTTGACGCTTCACTTTCCCGCCAAGAAGTCGCTCAATGCTGTTAGAATCCATATCCACCTCCACCTGACTCTCTCTAATTTTGGTTTGTGGGAGAAGGCCTGAGCCCAGTTAAGTAATAGGACACAAATATGCTAAGATGAAGAATAATAATAATAAGAAAGTTTCCGTAAAAACCCCCAAGGTTAAGAACCCAGGGACTAAACCCATACTCACCGTGTACCGCTTGGTAACGGCGGCGCGATGTCTCCTTACAATCCTCGCCAGCCCGAAGTCTGCCACCACCACCGACCGGTCCTGGGGGGAAACAAAAACATAATATATAATCATTTATTCAAGCTTATCTTCATTCTGATGAACGATTTTAAAAGGAGACAGGGAACAGGTAATCTATTTAGATATATACCTTCTTATATCCGAAATAGAAGCTCAAGCTTTCAAGTATTACAAGTGCTTCTTAATAAAAACATCATTGGTGTCTCGCAGGGATCTCTTATAGGGCCTTTCATCTTCCTAATTTTTAAGCTACTAGCGACCGCCCTCGACTTTGTGCGCGTGATCTAGGAGCGCCACTTCACTATGGCGGTGGTTCAGTTGTATGAGTTGAGGTCCCGATGGATGACTGCATTCTGAGGGAGACAACTCCCCGCAGCCGGCCGGTGCCTCTGAGTACTCACCTCCCGCACGAGACAGTTGTGTGAGTTGAGGTCCCGATGGATGACCTGCATCCGATGAAGGTACCCCACTCCAGCGGCCACATCCCGCGCCAGCCGCGCGCGGTCCACCCACGATAACGGGATCTTCGTGTCCTGCAATACAATCAACCATTTTATTTTAAAACCAAGACGTAATAAGGGGTCATCCATAAATTACGTCACACGAATTCCGTGAGTTTTTGACCCTCCCTCCGTCCTTGCCACAGCTGATCACACTAGTGAGACTCCCTCATCCTTAGTGTGATGTCATATATTTTCCAATTGTACAGCTAGAAACAATTACATTAAAACAGCAGTTCATTAATTTTTAATAGGACCTGGAGTTTGAAATGTGACGTCACAAAATTTAGAATCCCTCCCATACACCATGTCACACCTTGTCAACCTCCTCCCACCCTCTCAACGTGTGACGTAATTTATGGATAGCCCCTAATCCAAAAATGAACAGGGCAACCTGGACGGTTTTAGTCCGAGAGATGTCAGTTATTTGCGTATCTTTAAAGACTGAGGTCCCGTCCCCTATCTACCTGGAAAGTAGGGGGGCTAAATTAACCCTTAAATTTCCCCAAAAATGTCTACTATCTGGACTCTCTAATATTTGGACTAAAACTTGACATGTCGACAGATTGTAGTGCCACAGCGCGAGTCCCGTACCTGCAGCAGAGTCCGCAAGGTCCCGCCGGGCACGTACTCGGTCACGAGATGCAGGCTCTGGTCCCGGTACACCACTCCGATGAACCGCAGCACGTTAGGATGCTGCAGAGAACGGAGCACTGCCACCTGTCACACAACAGACAAAAACAATCGTATAGAAGTATAAAACCCATCCAAATTGTTCACACAAGAGACGTCTACTTTCTAAGTCCAAATAAAATGTCCACACAAGAGTTGCCTCGTTTCGAAATCCACAAAGACATCTACTTTCGAAATACACATAAAGCATCTACTCTCGAAATACATAAAGCATCTACTTTCGAAGTCTACATAAAATATCAACACAAGAATCATCTACTTTCAAAATTAGTTATTTTTTTTGCGTTAGTTTATAAGTATGACATTCATAAGAGCTCTATTAAGAGAAACTTGAAAAAATGAATTCTTGATTTTGAAATCCACACAACAATCATATTCTTTTAAAATCCAAATAAAATTTCCACACAACGAAGGTCTAATTTCTAAAACTACATAAAATGTTCACACTAAAGATGTCTTCTTCCTAAATACGCATAAAATTTCCACAAAAAACCATTTACTTTCGGAATCCACGTAAAATGTTCACACAAGAGATGTCGCTTGCAATTGAATGACCCCATGCTCCGTGCCTCGGAAAGCACGTTAAGTCTTTAGTCCCGGCTGTCATGAACATCTATGACAGTCTTTGTTAGGAAATCCTTGACAAATACTGACAAAGAATCCATTTGCTTTTATTTCTTTTTTGTGGTACCGCTCATATCTTTTCATTGTTGTTAAATATTGGACGAATCTAAATGATCCTGTTAATCTTAAAGACAAAAATATTCTGACGGCTGGTTTAACCCAAAAATTATATTTTTCTCTTGGTTGCCGAGGTCAGGTGGCAGTCTCTCCACCTATTAAGTGGAATGCCGCCAATTCTAGCAGACCCTGGGCCTTTAGCGTAAGTCTGGGCTAAAACAACACATACCTCTTTGAGGAAGTTCTTGCGGGCGTCCTCGTCGACCCGGTACAGCTGTTTGAGCACCATGACCTCCCTGGTCTCGCGATGGGTCACCTTGTACACCCGCCCGAAGAAACCAGTCCCGAGCAACTCGCCCTGTTCGCAGTAATCAATTAATTAATATACCTACATCATACCCGGCGCTATGTAGTTTCGAACGAGTATTATGACCGTTTTCCCCATCGATCACTGAAGCATTCCCTAAATAAGTGTTCCCAGTGTCCCAAGTGTTCGGCAGATAAAAATGCTTGGGATTAAACTGCCGTTTCATACAGGCTATTCTAATATGAATGACTTAAAACATGAATATTGTTAATGTTATATTATATTGAATTGTATAGCTTCACAGACAAATGAAGATTGTAACTAACCAATTGATAATTTAAAAGAGCATAGCCTGTGAGTTTCTTGCTAGTTCTTCTTACAGAGCGGTGGCTCGGAACTGGCACTTAGATTCACTTACACTTAAATATTTTTTGTTTTTTTTGGTATAATTATATTTTGATTGTTTTTTATATTTGTTATAAATTTTGACGTTATCAAGTACTATGTAATAGTTTATGAAATAAAATTATTTGAAGTTTGAAGTTTCCCTTAGGTAAATTAACCCCTAAGCCATCCCCTTACTAAAGTTCGTTTTTACCTTGCTAAGGTAAACCTAAGTAAGGTTTACTTTGCTAAGTGAGGTATTTTTCTTGTGCTAATAGTCGTTTCGCCATCGGTATTTTCCGAATTTAGGCAACGGAAATCCATAATTAAACAATTTTGTTTTGTAAATACGTACTTTTGATATTTTGGAAAAGTATTGGGGAGGTCTATCTTCTCACTTTGTATCGCTGAAATAATGACGATGGTGCATAGAAAATATTCAGACCAAAACAAATAGTAATATTCATCTTCAAGATTACAAAAAATTATCCAATGTGGGAATCGAACCGACTAGGGCAGTGTATCCAACCCAACGGTGTGTTACGGCCGTACGCAAAACTGAATTTATAACAGAAAATATGTGTCGTGCTCAAAACTTATCCCAAAAATTACTTGACTATTTGACTTATTCAGCACATCAGAGTAAACCTACTGATGATATTTTCCTTGCAATTTTTTTATTAATTGTTATGATTGCTATGCTATGCTTAATTCTGAAGACCTTGACTAAGCCCCCCCCCCACTATACCTGCAGCAGCTCCCCCTTGCGGAACACGGTGGAGGGCCGTGCGCCGCGCCGGTAGGACCGCGCGCGACTGAGCCCGCGCAGCACGCCCCCCTCCGCCTCCCCGCCGTCCGCCCCGTCCTCGCCCGCACCCCCCTCGCCCGAACTGTACATTACCATACATCATCAAAATATACAAATTATTTCCTTGAGAAAGAACGAGTAAATGAAATCAACATAATATGATAATATAACTATGTTTTACGCAATTTCGCGAATTTTCACATGAAATTTGAATTGATTCTCTATTATTAGTAAAGTGCATTTATTATAATTTTTTTTATAGTAATACCTATTATAATTGGAGGATTTGGAAATTGATTAGTTCCATTAATATTAGGAGCCCCAGATATAGCTTTTCCTCGAATAAATGACATAAGATTTTGATTATTACCAACATCATTAACTTTAATAATAAATATAAGAAGAAATATCTTGAAAGACAACTGTTTGTCATGATACTTTTTAAATAGAGATTCGAGTTTGATACATAGCTATTTATAGAATATTTTAGTCAGTAAAAGTCTGACACACCCTTCCGCTTCACCCACAGCGGAAGACGGTCATTTGATGATTATCCATCCGAAAAAAAAAAGAAAAAAAAACTATTTATAGAATACAAGACTAAGTCATCATTTCGTAAGGCGTTTAGCTGCCTGAATCCTAATTTCAATTTCTAGTTTTAGTTGGCATATCCACTTCTCAGCAACTGGAGTCAGAAGATGAAGTTCTCCAAGCCCACCGGGAAAACAATTCAGCTTGCAATCGTTCACAATATGGACTAAAGTTTGATCTGGCGTTCCACAATCACATGCCGAAGATTCCTTTATTCCCCATTTATGAAGGTGGTGATTGGAACGTCCGTATCCTGTTCTAAACCTATTTAGCCTGACCCATAATTGACGTAGAGCACTAAAACCAGTGTGCTACACCAATAAGTTTTCATCACCTACAAGAAGTACTGAAATGGTACCCACTCAGCAAAGGTAGCAACAATACAATTGGCGATGTGTGGGCGTATAATATGCCTACCCCTTCAGATAAACAGGCGTGATTATATGTATGTAAATAAAAAGTGAACTCACCTATCTAGTAGTTTGGACATACTGCTACTCTTCTCTTTGTCTCCCAACAGAGGCGAGGAGGGCGTGTTCTGCCTTCTCTTCAGCACCCTTCCCTTTCCCCCTTCTTCCCCCTTCCTCTTAAACAACCGCTCCTTCCTGCCGTCTTCATCTCTTCTCTCCGGAATATTCTCCTGATACTTTCGCGAGTCTTCCCGGAAGATCTTTCGTTCTACTGGTGATTTTGTGTCGGATTTAGGCTTGTCTTCTGTTTCTGTGATTGTGTTGTTGTTCGTCGATTCTGGACTGTGTTCAATGGTGAGCTACATGGATAAAGAAGTAAATGGTTATGTTTATCGTTCAAAGAATTCAGGTTATACTCTACCACGCGAACCTTGCACGATTTGGCTTAGGCCTATGCGAGGCCTGCGCCTCTTTAAGAAGGTTCTCCCGGTTCTGATCTGGGGGACGTTGGCCGCGTTTCAGAAGCTATAAACCTAGGTCATTCCCCCGCCCCTTTTTCAACAGCGGTGGGCGTCGTCGGAAGATTTTTAGTAGGTAGGACTGCTGGCGGTCACGTTTGCCGCGGTGAGCTCCACACTACTCGTTCCCCCTTTAGCCGGGAGGCAGTGCGTACAGGCATTTTGTTATCAACTTTTTTTTTTACAATCACACCAATTATTTAGTTCCAAGATAAGTATCACTAAGAACTTGTGTTATGGATACTAAATAACGGAAACATACCTTTTTTTTTGTAAATACATACTTAATATACATAGAAAAACCCCCAGACCAAAACAAATATCATGTTCATGCACACAAAGATTTGTCCTGTGTGGGAATCGAACCCACGACCTCTGGAGTGAAGTGCCGGTATACTGACCTCCACACCATATCGGTCGTCAAATACATGGCTTATGTGAGTTAGAACATTTCAAGCTATTATTGGGCAATAAAGCCTTTAAAGAGGCTTAACAACGAAGCGTTCGTTATAACATCTAATATACAAAGATCAGATCTAAGTATGTCATGCTGTCGATTGGTTTATTTCTAACTAGTGTCCCAACTGGATTGTTAATGGGGCTGAAATAATGATAACCCCTATTATCTTCTAGATATTTATTAATTATAAATGTTTCATAATAAATGTTTATTTTCTCACTAGCCTAGCAACCTAGCTTAGGCACCATTCTCCTACAATATAAACTTGTCCAAATTTTGTACACAAATTAAACTGTTTGTTCCTAACTGTATATTGTAGTGAGAAAATAAACATTTATTAGATGTGATTAAGCTTCCACATCACCTGTGTGACGGTGTCAGTTCCAAGAAAGTCATGTATTTCGTCGTAGGGTTGTTCATCACTCGTTCCCCAAGTGGGATGTTCATGGGGGCTGAGATGATGATGATGATGAGCCTCTAATATCTTCTAGATGTAGAGCCAATATATACATACAACTAACCCTGTTTCCCCTAAGCTTTGGGGTGAACAATGGCGGAGGCTCGTCCGTTAATCGGCAGGTGAGGTCGGCTTGTCCTCCTAAGATCTTGGTAGATTTCTTAAACATCCTTAATAATACACTTCGTAGGAAGCTAAGCTCCCACCTCACCTGTATGACAGTGTCAGTGACAAGTATGTCGTGTAATTCGTCGACGGGTTTGTTCCTCACTGGTGTTCCATTGATCTCCAAGATACGATCACCAATCTGCAGAGCGAGTAAACCGCAGGACGAGTCTATCCTGTAAGATGTTTAATCCAGATTGTATAAAACAATATATTCATACTTTCTGTCATATAATTTTCGTGGACAAGGTAAGTTTTAGTGTAAAAACATAAATATATTTATATAATACGTGAAATGCAGTCAGACCAATGTTCATGTAAAAAAAATTAACACAATTTCAGCCCAACTATTTCATAAACAAACGCAAATCCGGATGCTATTTACAAAAACAAAATATAAATTACTACGAACAAAGCAGTGCTTGCATAGTACAAGCAAAAACAACACATTTTTATTTTTTCTACATGGTCACTAAGTACTATGTTGCGAACCTAATGAAACGGGGGGGCTGAAAACCAGCGCAGCGTAGAGTAGCCTACTCTGTGCAGCATAAACTGAGCTTACTTCAGTTGCTTTTAGGATTATAACTATTTTTAATTTTATATTTTGTCATTGTATTCCTTAAAAGCAATAAATGTTTTTTTTATTTTTTTTTTATTTACATGTTTGGTCACACTTAATACTTTCTCTATATAATTATAATAATCTCTAAATCATTACATATTTAACTCATTGTTTCCTGTCCATCCTAAGGTTGCCTGAAAGAAATTGCTGTTACCAATAAGGCCGCCCACTATACCATATATTTGTTTACGTGATTTAATGACTTTTTTTTATATTTAGTGTACAATAAAATGTTCATTTATTCAATCATTCATAAATTAAAAAAACACCAAGTCCAAAACATATTTATCTTTTTTCTTATACCACTTAATGGCACTCCAGCATCCGGCCCACGTGATGTAAAGTGATCAAATATTTTGAACATTTATTACATACCATCTAATTAATTCTGCAAAGTAACTAACTTGCAATAAACGATTTATACCCGATATATACTGGACGTCAAAATAAATATGTTCTTATATTTTATCCATTACATTAGTAAACAAAATTAAGTGCATAAGCAAACACACAGCCAAACTATGCAACATGCAGTTTTAGTTTAGACCACCTCCTCCTACACGAGTTACAACATTATTGAGCCGTCATGCAAAATATTGATGATATATCGACGGTAGCAATTAATAATGTCGTAAGTGAAATGCTGTCACTTTAAACAATGTCGTAAGTGAAAAGTAACGACTTATCACTTATGATATTTTTCAAAGAAACGACTTTTTACTTACGACATTGTTAATTGCTACCATCGATATATTGATATGTTTATTCATATCACTCTAATTTAGTGTGTATGAAATCACCCCTGGAGACGGCTGTTTGGCAGTATATAGTCTGTTAACCAGATAATATTGAAATTGATAAACATATTGTTTGATTGAGTAGTACTAAATTATGTTACTGGGGTAAAGGGCCCTATCATGCACTGAGGAGCCCAAGCCAACTTCACCTGCCGGTCAACGAACGAGGCTCTGGCGAACATAACAGTTCCCAGTAAGCGGCAATAGGCTCGCCACCTGTTGGTCCCAACCAACAATATAACTATACTTGATTCACTTCGCCTTGGGACAAAATGTAAACAAATAACAAAAAAGGTTTTGTAATGTGTCACTTTTAACTGTAAATTATAAAATTTGCCAAAATAATAAACGAAGTAGCCAAATTTTGATAAGACAATATAGGTTTAAAAGTCAGAATTTATTTATTAAAATATTGAATTTAAATGTGCAACATTTCAATATTTATTTTTATAAAAATAAAATTAATTAATTTAAAAATGATATATAAAAGAACCTAAAATGTAGCGATTCCCAAAGTTGGAACTTATAATAATACCATTAAATTAAAAGTACGGCTAGTACAAAAGTTTTACAGCGAAATGTATCACTTTATTATATGTCGGGTTATATCCGCCATTTTCACTCTCTGTCAACTTTTGTCTCAAGCCTACGTGAATATTATGTTAACTATATATGTTAACATACTGTAATTTACGGGGTTGCTCAGACAGGCAGACTCATAAGTCATCATATCAGTCAACTGCTAAACATTGGCCTCCCTAATTTACTCCCTTTTAACTTACTGGGGATATTCTCACTATATATACCACTTTACAGTAACAAAATTGTGGTTTGCAGCACATTAATTCAGTCTTCTAATATTAATGTTATGTTTACTAAAATCCTTTTATCCAGCTTGAGTCATGCGTCGGGTCGTTACGCTCCCTAAAATATGGTTGAGCGTAACGCGTCTGCTCATGTCTACTATGTTTATCCGTAATTATGTTATTATTGCTAAAAAGAGTTTTTGTCTCCCTTTTTTTTTTTAAATCTAGTGACTGCAGAACACAATTGTTTTAATATTATGTATTTTAATTATAACTGGCGGGAGCAAAAAACCAACCTTGACGATTTTCTTGCCCGTTCTTTTACGATCAAGCTCCCGCCCGCAGTGAATGGGCGCGCTAGTTTATAAGTATAACATTCATAAGAGCTCTATTGAGCCAAACTTGAATAAAAGAAATTTTAATTTTTTATAATCAGCACGCAAGGCAGGTGGGTTTCTCACATTTCAAACAGCACGCAAAATGACGCCGCTGCCCATCATCCGGTAGCATTTTTCATCGAATCTTACGACTCCCCGAAATAAGAGGGGTCGGCACTAATCTAGGGATGTACCACTCGACTCATTAAATTGTTATCACTCGTGTTGGAGGTAAGTGGCCTCTGGTTAGTACCTTCGACAAGACAGGTGTATGCAGGCTGCGATTAACGCGCGCAGTAGATTCTTCGCTATTCGCGAGAGCTTCTCGCCGCATCCCGCGCTGTTAGTTTGTTAATGTTAGTAATATAAAATAAAATATACTTTGTTATCTTTAAGATCAACGTGATCATTTAGATTCGTTCAAACATTTAAACACAAAATGGAAATTCGATATACTTTTTTAACAACAATGAAAGAGAATATGAGATATACATTTAAATACTCGTTCTTTAAAAAAAATCAATCTGCTATTAAACGATGTTATGATAATGATTAATGATAAAAAAGGACGGCTTTAAAGTCGCATAAATAAATATTCTCTTACAATCACACCAATTATTTAGTTCCAAGATAAGTATCATTAAGAACTTGTGTTGTGGATACTAAATAACGAATAAACATACTATAATACATTAAATTTTGTAAAAACATAAATAATATACACAGAAAACACCCATACCAGAACAAATATTCATGTTTAAGCACACAAAGATTTGTCCTGTGTGCGAATTGAACCCACGACCTCAGGAGCGGAGTGCAGGTACACTGACCTCCACGCCATATCGGTCGTCTAACGCTCTTATAATCTTCTATCTATTCTTCTATAGCATTTCCCACATTGGTTTGTGAGACCAGACACAGAAAAAGAACTTACTTTGCGTTCAAAGGATGGAAAAATTTGATTTACAGACAATTCTTTATTAATTACGCGCTTTACATTCACGCCTGTTTCCCCGAAGGGGTAGGCAGTGGCATATTACACGCCCACACTTCGCCAATTACATTGTCCGTCCCACGTAATAGGTGGCGAGCCTATTGCCGCTTGCCGGGATCTGTTAAGTTCGCCAGAGCCTCGTCTGTTGATCAGCAGGTGCACCACTTGCAGGTGAGGTTGGCTTGGGCTCCTTAGATGTTAGTAGGATCTCTATACCCCGATTGTCAGTGAATTTACATAAATACGAATCACGCGTATTAAAATAAATAAGATATGGTCTAGAATTACTGTACAAAAGGTTGACCTCTAAAAATTATGTAAAAGTTATTAGATCGTACTGTCTGTCGTATTAATTTCTTGTAAAAAAAAAAATTGGAACATTTGAACGCGACTTTTCTTAGGATCTATTTCTATGGCTCAGCCCAACGCGAATGAGCTGAGATGTTGATGATTATCGCATCCGAAAAACTATGTTTTAAGCTCTGAGACGCTTACACGCTGGCATTTATAATAAACCCAATACACAGGGCCACTAGAATATTCCAAAAAGATTGTAAACAGGAAGCAATACAAATGGGTTGGACGTACATTAAATAATCCAACATACTGGCGCGGTGCGGGGGGGGGACCCCGCCCACTTCTACATTGCTATGTGGTTTAGCTAACTAACACTAGATGGCAGATGCCTTGAGGAATTTATTGTTATACTCCAGGAGTCATATTTTTATGCAACTTTGCTTTTTTTTGTGAAAACTACCATCCGGTGATTTTTTACTCCATGTGCTAACTTTTTCAAAGACAATAGAGATAATTTTTTTTGCATGTAAGTGAATCTAAGCTTTGTGATTTCATTGTAGTAGTGTTCAGTTTTTTTTTATTATTTATATTTTGTTTTGACGTTTTCAAGTGCTATATAATAGTTTATGAAATTAAGAACTCTTTACATTATTATATTCATTACATTACTATAGCTTTTCAAAGATTATTAGTATCATTTATATTCTTCAGTTAATAGGTTAGTAAACAATTAAAAAATGCGGATAATTTCGCGTTTTTATTAAATGAGTTACTTACCCTGAAATTTTGTCCCCCTCCCTTTGTGGGCGCGGGGGAGCGCTCGGTACGCGGCCCGCGTAACATGGCCCACTGTTGACAAACAATTTATACAAGGATCATAATATGTATACCTAAATACATGCCAAGAGTCAGTGGTCGGAGTAGGTAGACTATTTCGGTTCTTTGAGTACAAACGTTGATATATGATTGATATTGGGCTAAACATTTTCAACTTGTATTTGTGTAAATTAGAATAAAAAGTCAACCAGATCATTGTCGTGACCATCTCTTATTGTACAGGCTCAGCTCAGTTTCACAATACATACTTACTTGACTGTGATGGAAGGTTCCCTTAGTGCTACTTTATTGGTTACAGCTTCGGGGGACCCTTTCAGTATCATCAAATTTACACTGTGTTTTGCAATAAAAATAATTTAAAAGAGCATAGCCTGTGAGTTTCTTGTCAGTTCTTCTCACAGAGCGGGGGCTCGGAACTGGCATTTAGATTCACTTACACCTATTTTTTTTTTATTTGCATGTAAGTGAATCTAAGCGTTGTTTCAGGGTTGATATTAAAAAAACTTTTTTCATGTATATTTTATTTTGACGTTTTCAAGTGCTATGTAATAGTTTATGAAATAAAGAACTTTTTACTTTTACTTTACTTTTCAATTAGTGTGGACATTCTAACAGAAAATCCGAGATTTGAATAAATTACATGCAAATGAATAAAATGTGGTATCGACTGGAATTTTCACATTTTATACATATATACATTCACGCCTGTTTCCCCGAAGGGATAAGCAGAGGCACATTATACTCTCACACTTCGCCAATTATAAAGTTCCTACCTACCAAGATCTGAGGAACTCAAGCCAACCGCACCTGCAAGTGGTGCACCTGCCGGCAACGGACGAGGCTCTGGCAAACACTGTAGTTCCCGTTAAGCGGCAATAGGCTTGCCACCTATTACATGGGACCAAATATATAATTGCCGAAATGTGGGCTTATAATATGCCAATTCCTACCCCTTTGGCGAAACAGGCCTGATTGTATGTATGTATTGGCGACATAGATAGCGTCCTAAGTTCCGATTTGGTTGATCCATTTCATCGGACTACGTTCTTCAAGCCTTGGTCCTTCGAGATTTTGGTCGCTTGTAAAGGCTTACTCACCAGTATAGTTGTGCGGCGTCCTGCAACGCGTAAGGCTGACCGTGCTCGAGGCGCGCGCCGCACGCCGCGCACGAAAAGCACGCGGGGTGGAAGCTGGCCGAACCAGCCGACATATGCGGACCTGATATCACCTGCAACATAATCGTATATTATAAATTAAATCATATTTATTTGCAAATACAGGTGATACAGGGGTGTTCACAACATACATAAAATTAGCGCTATTCCATATTTAGAGTCATGGCATGCAAATATACAATAAACAATGGTTGTGCTTCATCAGAACTGATAAATTTCAAATTATAACATTTTATTATATTAATTATTCATAAAATCTGCTAGCCATAAATTACACATTTTTATCAATCAAAAAATCCTTGATATTGTAATAAGCCTTTTTGAGTAATAATTCTTTCAATTTGCGTCGAAATATTTAAGCTATAACTATAAAGATTTTACAAATATATAGCTATATAAAGCTATTTATTTGTAAAATCTCTAATGGTATTTTATTATATATTTGTGGGGCCACACAAAGTACACCATTATTCATTAGCCATGTCTTCATATTCTTAATTGCATTCAAATAACGATCCGCAGGCTGAAGTGGTGGAAATGGCTCGAAAACAAAAGACCGATAGGGAATTAAGGTTCCCCAATGGCAACTCAAGTCAGTTAATTATCGTTTTGCTGTGGGGCCCGAGGAACCTCTCACTAATTAGAGAGATTAAGGTGTGGAAACCTTGATTTAAAGTTTTTCTAGTTAGAATTAATTTCACACACAAAAGCCCATGATCATATCCTATCATAGATCATAGTTATTACATGAAGCGACAGCCGTCTGATCTCAGCAACCCAAAAGGAAACATCATTCTATGGTTAAACCAGCTGTTAGGATGATAGAAGGCACTGAATTCCTAATAACGACTGCCACGGCCGGGACCAACGACTTAAAGCGCTTTCCAAGACACGGACAAAGTGATAATAACGCAAATAACTTCGAAAAGCCATAGGGGCCACCAGGGTTTGAACCCGAGACTCTCTGATTGTAAGGGGGTATGTGTCTCACCAATGGGCCATCGCCACTCTTTTACATACAGATCCATCGAAGTATTTCATACCAAACAAACCTTCTTCCACTTAAAGCATGTTTATAAGTGCTTTTTAACGGAGATTCGTTTTCTACCATCTAATTGTGACCCTATATATAAACCGATGGTCTGGTCAAGACAGCGGGAAGCCGGTGGATTTATGCGGCTCAAGATCGCTTGGCGATAAAACAATTGAGAAGGCCTATGATCAACAATGGAGTGGATATGGTGATGATAAAAATATTACAAACTATTTATTGTTTACTTATATAACTTGTGTCCACACAATATGAACTAAAAAAAATTGGAGTTATTTATATTGTATTGCGACATAATGTACTATGAACTACTATTGTTAACGTAATATTGCATTGTATAGCGTCACAGACAAATAAAGATTGATAATATGAAAGAGCATACAAAGAAGAAGAAAGAAGTAACAAGTTTCTTGCCAGTTCATCTTACAGAGTGGTGAATTAGAACTGGCACTTAGATTTACTTACTTACACTTATATTTTATTGTTTTTATTTCATATAAGTGAATCTAAGCATCGTGATTTTAGTGTAATCTTATTTCGATTGTTTTTATTTTTAATGTTGACTTTTTCAAGTAAAGAAATAGATTATTAAATGAAACGTCTTCACAAGCTTCTGACGTTGTGTAGTTTATGTAAAAATAGTTATTGTTTTCACAGAAATCCAATAAAACCGATGGAGTAAAAAATTACGGTGTTGCTTTTACTGTGTCACGAATCGTATTTTGCTCCCTTTTTGCCCCAAAGTTATATATCTGTTTATCATTATTCAAACATACTTATCATATTTTGTTGCAGAGAGCTAAATGTAATATTTAAATATTCTTACCTGCCCACATTTCTGGCAGTTTTCTCCAAATCTAGCCCAATAGTCGGTCCTGCAGAACAAGAGTCCGGCCTTCTCAAAGTACCATGTTGTGAGAGTATCATCACACACAGAACACCTGGAAATAATGTTTTATTTAAATTATATGTAGACCATCAGGCTGCTTTTCCACCAGAGATGTGCGAGGATGCGTTCTGAGTGTTTCTAGGACTCAAAAGAATTACAAATTTTTCCTAGCTTTGTGCTA
The DNA here is from genome assembly GCA_949126915.1 of Musotima nitidalis. Classification (NCBI taxonomy): domain Eukaryota; kingdom Metazoa; phylum Arthropoda; class Insecta; order Lepidoptera; family Crambidae; genus Musotima; species Musotima nitidalis. The sequence continues at coordinate 1,290,600 of OX421434.1, read as the reverse complement.
GTAATTACTTTTAATAGTTTTTTTGCACTTAAAATGCCATTTAAGTATAGTTAAAGCAGAGGACCGCTTATCCAAAGGTTGATTATTAACACGAACAACTTGATATTTTGTGGTAAAAAATTATTTTCTTAGGCCCATAGTAACCTACTATACGCCGTGTACCTACACGGCGTATTTTAAACGCGCCGACGACGCGCGTTTCAGGAACGCGCGTCTTCGGCGCCGTGGACGCTGCTTGTTGCGTTTACATTGATGAAACAAGCGCGCGCATGAAGCGCGTATACGCGCGCATGAAGCTCGTATACTCGCGTTTGAAGTGATACAAACGCGCGTACAAAGGAGCAGAGATAGGGCAAGGGGTGGGGCACTCACGCCACCATTGCACAGGCATCCGCGCCTCAGTTGCAATAATAGTTTATTGTGTGCTGCGCGTGTATAAGTAAAGTAAAAGTAAAAGTAAAAAGTTCTTTATTTCATAAACTATTACATAGCACTTGAAAACGTCAAAACAAAATATACATGAAAAAAAATTTATATCAACCCTGAAATCACGAAGCTTAGATTCACTTACATGCAAATAAATAAAAATTAGGTGTAAGTGAATCTAAGTGCCAGTTCCGAGCCTCCGCTCTGTGAGAAGAACTGACAAGAAACTCACAGGCTATGCTCTTTTAAATTATTTTTATTACATGACACACACAGTGTAAATTTGATGATACTGAAAGGGTCCCCCGAAGCTGTAACCAATAAAGTAGCACTAAGGGAACCTTCCATCACAGTCAAGTAAGTATGTATTGTGAAACTGAGCTGAGCCTGTACAATAAGGGATGGTCACGACAATGATCTGGTTGACTTTTTAATCTTATATACACATACAAGTTGAAAATGTTAAGCCCAAGCTTGTTTATCCGATAAATAATCATTAACAGCATAATACCCCTTTTGAAGAAACTGCTTTTTAACTACAGTTTTAAAAGTTGCCAATGGTAGATCAATTATTTCCTGCGGAATTTTATTAAAAAATCTGATACTATTACCCAAAAATGAATTTTTTGTTTTGTGAAGTCGACAATTTGGCAGAGAGAGCTTATTTCTATTCCTAGTATTAAAATTATGTACTTTTGAATTTTTATCAAATGTATTAATGTTTTTGCGAACATACATTATATTATCAAATATATACTGAGATGCAACCGTTAATATGTTAATTCTTTTAAACATCTCTCTAAGAGAATCTCTGGACTTAAGATCATAGATAGCTCTTATGGCGCGCTTTTGTAGTATAAATATATTATGTATGTCCGCAGCAGATCCCCACAATAACATACCATATGACATAATGCTATGAAAATAGCTAAAATAAACTAATCTAGCTGTTTCTTCGTCTGTTATAAGTCTTATCTTTTTGATGGCATAGCATGCTGAGCTAAGCCTTCCGGACAAATCCATTACATGGGGGTTCCACTGCAATTTAAAATCAATATTGATGCCTAAGAACTTTGTGTCATTTAATAACTCGATATTCTTGCCATTCATTTTCAAGTTAGTTGAGACTTTTGTAACATTAGGCAATGAGAACTTTATACATTTAGTTTTACTTGCGTTAAGAGATAGATTGTTAACCGTAAACCAATGTAAAACCTTCGCAAGAGCATTATTTATCACGTCAGAATGATCCTTGCCTCTGTTCACTTTAAATATCAGAGATGTATCGTCAGCAAACAAAACTGTTTCGCACAGATCTCTAGTATAGAAAGGTAGATCGTTAATATAAATTAGAAACAATAAAGGGCCTAAAATCGAACCTTGTGGAACTCCCATAAGTAATGGCGCGCCAGAAGACTCGACTCTATTAATAACTACTTTTTGAGTTCTGTCACTCAAGTAAGATTTAATTAATTTTAAAGAATTACTATTAACACCATAATATGTCAATTTAGCTAACAAAGTAGGATGGTCAACGCAATCGAATGCCTTCGAAAGATCACAAAATAAGAAGAGGAGTCTCTGATCAAAACGCAAAAACTACGCGCGTCTACTGCGCGTATACGCGCTGTATCTGCGCGTATAAGCGCTGTAGAGGCGCGTTTCACGATCGCCCCGTGTGCTTAGGTTTCTAGGTTGCGTTCGGATTGCGTTTGAAGCGCGTATACGCGCAGTCATCTGCGCGTCGTCGGCGCGTTTAAAATACGCCGTGTACTATGGGCCTTATAGTTACATATTGAACATATCGTTGATTATACCACAATGTAATGCTGCAATCATTTTTAAGTTTACATTCATAGAAGCATAACTCAGCCAAACTTGAATAAACTATCCGGACGTTGATGTTTATGTATCTCTCTGCAACAATTTACACAAAAGAAAAAGATGTCAGCCATGTTTCTGTCACTGCTGAACATAGATCTCGCCAATATGTTTAGCCATCAATTACACAGAACCATTAAACATTAAGCAATCCTGAGTCGCCTGCATCTAACAGCTTCCCGCCGCCTTGACCAGCTCATCAGCGTCGTCATCATCATAGCGTGGGTAGCCGTCCTTTACTAAGTTTGCCGGTTCGTGTTGCCATTGAAGAATTTCAACCCCCATTGATTGTCGGTTCTTCGAGTTAGTTGCCCCGCCCAATGCCCTTGTTATGCATAACATGAAAAATGTTATGTATAACTTACCTAAAACATTCTTTATGCCACCTCTGAGTAAGTGCACACACATAGTCATCTTCTCCAATATCGTTCATGCAGCTGGCACAGGTTTGGGGATCTGAAACAGTAATCATCATCATCATCATCACCATCATATCAGCCTTATAAAGGCCAATGCTAAGCAATAGCCTCCCCAACGGAGTACATTCTATTGGATGTATCTGCCCATAAACACCATGCTGGGCAGGCAGATTGTTGATAGCAGTTCAAGCCAGTATCCAGGATGACATTGATGCCCATCAAGCCAGTACGCAGAATGACACTGCTGCCCAACAAGCCAGTATTCAGGATGACACTGCTGCCCACCAAGCCAGTACGCAGGATGACACTGCTGCCAATCAAGCCAGTACAAAGGATGACACTGCTGCCCATGGATTTCTCTTCGTCCACTCTTACGACTCCCCGTGGGATGATATAGGGTGGCACTATTTTAGGCTGGTACTACACAACCAGTGTGATGATGATCCAGACAAATATTTTTTTTATTGTGCTTGGGACAATCGGTTTTTAACGTGTTATTTACTTGTGATACAGACAGTCTTTAAACACTAATGTCCGACAAAATAGTGTTCAACTTATAAGAACATTAACTATTCATCATACTCTTCTCCCAGTTTCAGTGTGTATATGTTATTATCCTAGCATCATCCCAAATGCCCTTGACTTAATCTTAGGGCGTAGTAGTAAGTAGTCTGCTTACTGGTCTAACCAGATTTGGCTGAATTTCAGTTATTACATGGAGTGACTGCCATCTGACCTCTGCAGCCCAGAACAAAACATCATTCTATGTCAAACCAACTGCCTATATACTTTATATAGCCAGATATGGCTGAATTTCAGTTATTACATGGAGTGACTGCCATCTGACCTCTGCAGCCCAGAACAAAACATCATTCTATGTCAAACCAACTGCCTATATACTTTATATAGCCAGATTTGGCTGAATTTCAGTTATTACATGGAGTGACTGCCATCTGACCTCTGCAGCCCAGAACAAAACATCATTCTATGACAAACCAACTGCCTATATACTTTATATAGCCAGATTTGGCTGAATTTCAGTTATTACATGAAGTGACTGCCATCTGACCTCTGCAGCCCAGAACAAAACATCATTCTATGTCAAACCAACTGCCTATATACTTTATATAGCCAGATTTGGCTGAATTTCAGTTATTACATGGAGTGACTGCCATCTGACCTCTGCAGCCCAGAACAAAACATCATTCTATGTCAAACCAACTGCCTATATACTTTATATAGCCAGATATGGCTGAATTTCAGTTATTACATGAAGTGACTGCCATCTGACCTCTGCAGCCCAGAACAAAACATCATTCTATGTCAAACCAACTGCCTATATACTTTATATAGCCAGATTTGGCTGAATTTCAGTTATTACATGAAGTGACTGCCATCTGACCTCTGCAGCCCAGAACAAAACATCATTCTATGGTTAAACCAACTGCCTATATACTTTATAAAACAAGGCACTAACTTTCTCATAACAACTTGCATAGTTGTTAATGACAGCCAGGTAATTTTAGTGTGTATGTGTATGAATGAATGAATGAATGAATGAATGAATGAACACTTTATTGTACACTAAAAATAAAAAAGTAATAAAATCACATAAACAAATATATGGTACAATGGGCGGCCTTATTGCTAACAGCAATTTCTTCCAGGCAACCTCCACCTAATGAGTTAAAAGCACAAAAAGTATTCATATGGCAAGTGGTTGTAACGGTAAGCTTTGATTTGATTGATCTGACTGGTCTATTACAAAGGTGTCTTTAAATGATTGTTAATAAAATTCTACTTTGGTGTTTTTTGAAGTCTTTACAATTGTGTATTGAAACACCAATCACCTTGTTGAATGCCATTGGTTTTAGACACAATATAACCTAATATCATTTGCCATTTTTATCTCTGAGATTCATTTGACATTATAAGACAGTATTTATATTCAGAACTTCCTCCCATGGAAATTTTGTAATAAGGTGTTTAAATTTGACTTTAACATTGTTTTATTTTTTTAATAAATAAGTATATATATAGTATGCAACCACATACATACACATATTCAGCCAAATCTGTTCGGACCAGTGTACCGGGATACTCCTAGTTGAAGATACAGTAGAATTATTTGCTGCAAAAACTAACTTCAATATATATTACTTTGTCTAATAATTTAAAGTTTCTAAAACAATTCTTATATAGTTTTCTATTCAATTTAAATATAGGAACATGGACCAGCACGGAACAGAACGGGCCTATAATCATCAATAAAATTTAAATCCCACAGGCAAACAATGAAATTAGGCTAGACAATAATCCTGCGAAAGGCTGAAAATTAACAATATAGAAAATGGAATAAAATATTTAACTATTACATCCTACTATTAAACATTTATAATATAATAATAACATATATTGAGTCCTTTATTTGTCCTTTATTTCATTAGGAAGTATTTACCAAAAAAGTCTTAATATGTGGTTGTATAGTATCACTCTGCTTAGTTTGAGGATAAAAGCCCTGTAAAGAAAAATTTATGGCCCCATAAGCAGTATTTATATTGGTTGTATGGTAAAGGTCTTTTTTAACTGGGTTCTAAATGTTCTAAGAACGTATTTGTAGCATTAAATTGATTATAAGAGAGGAAACAGGAAAGTAAACAATTTTAAAAGGACTGATACTCAAACAAATCATTTTGCAGGTTTCTTTTACAAGAACAATCAGTTTGCATAAAAACCTGTGTGAGGGGGTCCACAAAAGATTACAGTTTGAATATAAAAAGGCTGTATATCGAACAAACAAAGGATAATTTAGAAACATGATTCGCCCACACAAATAATTTTATGACAATTTAAACTATCCAAAACAAGTAAGTTAAACTATAGATTATAATCAATTATGCTAGTTAAAACAAAATGCATTCGCAATACCTTCTGTGTTGGATTCCTCCATTTCATTTCAGATAAAAAATACTAGGCTTTTATTAAAAATATTTTTAAAAAACTCTATAATCTGCCTTCGTTCAATGAAAATTCTTAAATTCTTCAACTTACACTGACAGTGACAAATAGTATGACGCATGAAATACCTACTACCGATTCTGACACTTCTTTTTCTTTCTTAATTTTACATAATGGCTTCGTGCGTCTAGCACATTTAGCCAGTGTCAAGTAAGTGATATATTAATAATATATAATTCATAGTAAATGAGAATGAGTGGTGATAAAGATGATAAATGAGATACCCTCCCATAAGCCCCTTGAGTCCTCAGTAAAGATGTGGGACTATATTGAGATCTCACATGGACTCCTTGAGAGAAAATTTGAAAAGTGATTTTGCACTGTTTTGTTTGATTTACCAACACTCATGTATGTTCACAACACTTAACGGTTAATAATCCACCGTTATTACACATTCATGTTAGAAATATCACAAATTTTAGAAAATAAAACAAAATTGCAGACATGACGCTTCACTTTCCCGCCAAGAAGTCATTCTGTCACTTCTGACAGTGACCAGTAGCTTTTTTTTCTCTGTTGTGGAATCAATCGTTCAAAGTCGGAAAACCATCATTGACTCCTTTAATAATATAATATGAGGTCAATCGGCCATGTCATACGAGTATAGCTTTGTTGTTTTATTATTTGTGTTTTTATAAGTAAAATTGTTTGTATGTATCTTCTTATTTTTGTGTCAATGCATGCCGTGGTGACTTGTAAGTAAAACAGCATTTAGCTTTTAAGTATTAACTGTATTTATTATGTTCATTCTTGGTGTATGTTTTGTTAGTCGCCCTAAATGTAATAAATAAATAAAAGTTTTGCCAGTGTCAAGTTATTTATACATATTATTTGCATAGGAATTTAAAATTTTGCGGCGGTTTCGTAATTTTCCCATAATTGACATCAATATTAACCCATAATCCCCCAGCGCCAGTTTGTACTCGCTGTCAATCCAATTAATATCTAAGTATTGCTAGCATATTTGTAATTAGGTCTCTAAATATGGCTTTATGACACTTATAGAATTAACCGAGACCAACATCTTATCTTGCCTTCCGAAGCACGGATATTAATGCCATACACAAAGTCCCAGTCTGACCTTGAGAACTCTGCTGTACTTCGGTGATCGTTGGTTTCCGACCACGTAGTACCGAGGTGCTACGAAAGCCTTCACTATTAATAAATAATAATATTTAAGGAGACAGAGGTGGCAGAAGTGGGAAGGTTCTTGATAAGGGCTGTCAAGTATTATTGATAAGTAATTTGTTGAGTTACATTAGAATATTCATCTTTTCGCACATCTCTGGAGATCGCATAAGGTCAGTAAATAAATGAAGAAAAACACATTAAACATTTATTAACAAGTCAGGTTTTTGCCCGATTCTTTTCGACTCGAGACATGGATTATAATGATTTCATATTACTAATCATTTACGTAACTTATGTAGCACTCGAGTCTGAAACAAACTAAAGATGTTGAGTTTTGTTTTGTTCATTGATACAAATAATTTTAATATGATGCCTTTTGTCGTTAATGACGTTTATGAGTGATAGCCTTGTCGCTGTGGATGTGATGTACTTTTTTGCCGTATTTGCTCAACTGCACGTTCACTTTGACTTTAACTTGCATTTTCTTCAGCAGTTTTGAGAACTCGGGATCCTCTTCAGACGATTCGGATATTTCACCGGTTTCTTCTGTTTCTTTCACCTCTTCTGATTCTTCAGATTCTTCGGGGTTTGGTTCCGGTAAAGACTCTGTTGTTGGAGAATCTGTAACAGCTTCTGTGGTAGTAGGTTCTTCTGTGGTAGTAGGCTCTTCTGTGGTAGTAGGCTCCTCTGTGGTAGTAGGCTCTTCTGTGGTAGTAGGCTCTTCTGTGGTAGTAGGCTCCTCTGTGGTAGTAGGCTCCTCTGTAGTAGTAGGCTCCTCTGTGGTAGTAGGCTCCTCATCTTCTAAGTTTTCAAAATCCAAGCCCGTAACGTCAGTGAACCAAGAATGGAAAGGTCCAGGGCGAACGAATACTGAGAAATGAAAAAAATATGTTTTAAAATTTTGTTATGTAATTTCATTAAGATTCATTCATATTCCCGACGAAGATTAATTGGGATTATTACAATGTCTACAAAGGATATTTAAATGTAATAGCGCTTAAGGAGTTCTGAACACAATATATAATCATCGTCATTTCTTTCTAGCTCTCCCAAAGCGCGGAAGCGCCTATTATTAAATACCACACAACAGGTTACTCCATTACATTCATCTTCTATGACTCGGCGTTTTTATACGCTTCTTTGCAGGTGAGGTTGGCTTGGGCTCCTCAGATCTTGGGAGGATCCTTAAACACCGCCCATATTAGTTCATATCAAGGACATCGTACTTCATCATCACAGCCCATTAACGTCCCACTACTGAGCACGAGCCTCCTCACACAAATCAAGGTGTGAGGGTATTGGGTCATACTCCACCACGCTGACCCAGTGCGGATTGGCGGAGGCAGGTGTATGGCGTCCTGCTGTTAGAATTTTTCAAGCCGCCCATGAGGCCTCTAACATGGCTTAACGACTACCACATTTAGTGATAACCGGGACCAACGGCTTAACATGCCTTCCGAAGCACGGAAGCGCTCGATATTAAATGCCACACAAACGGTCACCCATCCAAGGACTGACCTCTGTAAACTCTGCTGTACTTTGGTGATCGTTTCCAACCACCGAACACCGCAGAGCTACGAGCGCTTCCATCCATCCTTCCTTCCTTCCTTCCATCGTACTTGGGAGTATTCAATGATTGTGTAGGGAGCTGAGGATTGCTTCCCATCAAAGGGAGAATCTTCTAGTGGGCGGATGGTAGAGCCCGGAACTTAATTTATATATATAAATAAATAAGAATAAAAATAAAAAAAACTGTACCTGGCAACAAAATTCCGTAAGGGGTTAGGCACCAACGCGAATTTATGTCAATTCGAGTTTTTTGTGTAAATATAGTGGATTTTTAGACATAACTACTTTGGAAATGTACACGTATGTATGTTTATCCGTTATTTAGTAGCCATAACATAAGTTCGTAATGATATTTCTAATTATCTTGACACTAAATAATTGGTGTAATTGTCAGAATTTTTTTTATTTATTTATTCCTTAAGTATTTTTAGGATCTTTATACACCATTACCACTTTCCATGTCCCTATATATCTCTTTCTATCTCTGTCTTTCAGTAAAAAGCAATGTGTCAGATATGGTGAAGCGAATAACTCAGCTGAAGTGGCACTGGGCAGGTCACGTAGCTCGTCAGTATAATGCTAGTATCGTTAATGGAAAGAAATAGAAAAACCTGACTCGTGGTGCAAACTTCTGATGGATGGAGACCGTGGAACTATAAAAGACCAATTTGAGACCAGACCGCAGAAGAGATGGCCTAGTGATAACGGCCTAAAATAGTGCCACCCCCTCTCATCTCGCGGAGAGTCGTAAGAGCTAGTCGACGAAGAGAAATCTTACCGGATGATGGGCCGCGATGGGATGGATCTTGCGTCTTGTATAGAACTGCTATTATCAACCCGCCTGCCAGGCGTCGTGATTATGGGCAAAAACCCCAATAAAATGTAATCTATATGCTAATGGTTAGCAGTGTACCTTATAAAGCTGATAAAATAAGATAAGATGAAAGGATGACTTCATGAGGGTAGAGGGGGAAATGATGCCCAAAATGGAGCGTAGTGGAGGAGATTGACGAAGGCCTATACCAAACTGGTTAAAGAACGCTTGAGACGATGATGATGACTGTTAATATAAAAAAAAGTTACCAGCTGGGTGTCCGGAGTGGCAGCCGCCGTAAGCGGGGTCCGCTACGAAGGAGCTGATGCCCACCAACGTCGGAAGGCCGTCGTTCTCCACGTACACCAGGGGACCGCCGCTGTCACCCTGCACAAACATTAGACCTACTCTGAACGCGTTTCTTTACTCAATTATTAATAATTATAATTAGTTGTTGTGCCTGTAACTGGGAGCGCACAGGGCGATTTTTTTTTATATTTCTCTTGTGTCACTTGTTGGCTAAATAGATCCTTAAGTAAATTTTTAAAAAAAAATAGTAACTTTTATGTTTCCCAGAGCCTTGTCCGTTGATCGGAAGGTGAGGCTGATTTGATTTCCTAAGGTCTTGGTAGAATCCTTAGAAACCCTTGGTAGGATCCCTAAACACACTCAATTATTAATTGTAAATCATACTAATATTATAAAGAGGAAAGATTATTATTTTTGAATGTTTGTAGCGGAAGAGTCAGATTTTTACCGACTAAACACCATCCACGTTCCTTGAGCTCTTCATGTTCCGGGACCGCGTTAACTCTTTCGAACTTACCCGCAACTCCGGCAGGCCTAAACTTTGCCTTTTTTATGATGTGTAACAAAATGCATTTACTTACTGCCTCCCGGCAGGTAGCAAACTTACATGACAGGTGGACTGGGAAGTGACATTGAACCAGCGTGCACAAATAGCAGCAGAAGTGATAAAATGGCCGAATGATAAGGCACAGAATGCGTTGCTTATGCCGCGGAGATTCACCCACTGCAAGACCTGAGAGATCGCTCCTGTAAAAAATATATCAACGGTTTAATTTGATCATCTCAGCGATTAGAAGTTTACTGCTGAATATGCCACCTCATGTTATAAATTTTTCTTATAAAGACATTTCATACAGGTCACATCCTGTCTGATGGTGAGCAGTCGATGCAGTTTATAAAAGTAGGAGCTCTCCATACCGTAGGAAAAGCACGGTAACGAGGGCACCCACTCATGACGTCCTCCTAAAATTCCGTTTCAAGCCCCGCTTAAAATACCTGGAACTACGTGAGAACACATGAGCCGGCAGAAGATTCCAAAGACGAATGGTCTTACAAAGAAAGGACTTGATTTATATGGTCAATCTGTACTGGATGAAAAGTTTGGGCAGATCAACCGGTCACAGCCGGACTATCACAACACGATGTTCTTCAATGTTTGCGTGACAGAGGTAGCGTGTGCGCACGCGCAAAAGTGTTTGACGTGGCACTAGCGGTCTATATTACAGCCTAAAATGGCACAGAATTATAACTTTCCCATAAATGTAATGGGAAGATATCGGCTGTGGACGCAATTCGACTTTTGAAAAAATGAATAACCGGCCACAGCCTTAGTGCCATATTATGAGAGTAATAATTGACGTCTCCCGACGTACTGTCCGTGAACGTGTTAATGGAAGCGTTAGTTATGTGCTATAAGTGCTCCATCGCAGACGAAATTGAATGCGAAAATTGTCCTGTATACAAGTTTCTAACCTTATTATTTTCTACTTAAGCTCGAATTCCTGCCCGAGTTAAATGGCCTTGCTAGTTTATAGTAGATGTTCATAAGAGCTTTATTGAGTAAAACTTGATCAAATCATTTTTTCATCATGAATTTAATCATCTACGTTGTTTCGGTCGTCTTAATTAGATTGTGGGTATTTAACCATAGAATGATGTTTCTCTCTGGTTTTCGGAGGTGAGGGCAGACGGCAGTTGCTTTGTGTAATAACCAAAATTCAGCCAATCTGATAAGACCAATGAGCAGACCCTGGGCCCTTTAACATAAGTTTAGGGCACAACTCAGATAATGCTAGGATGAGGATGATGTGATTGCGGGTATTTACCTCCTGTCCAAGTGCGTCCGTGTCCGGTGGCCTGCAGTACTTGGTTCTCGTAGTTGGAGTTCGCGTTCGCACGAGATTGCACCCTAATGAAATTTACGAATCCTACAAAAAAAACATACAATTAGAATTTGATTTTATAGTTCTACTACAACGCGTTTGCATGGCATCTGCCGAAAGTCAGCAAGGATTCATCTGTGTGTATCTACTAGAATCCTTGCAAATTTTCGTTTAATCGGCGATACGTAAGTTAAAATTCTGCACAGAAGTTGGCTGTAACCTTTTGTGTAAAGTGTTCAACTTACCACTACTTCTGATGGGAGTAGACAAACTGATCAAGGAGATGTCGTTAGCCTGCACTACCTCGGAGCCTTCCACGAAGGTTGGGTGGTTGTACCACACGGTAGTTTCCTGTATCTGTTCCGGGTTGTTGAGGTTCACTCCACCCAGCATGACCGTGATTGAGATGCGCCTAGTAAATGAATACACGTCATTGTTTATTGATATTATTATAAAAAAACAACAAAGCATGTCAATGATTGCACAACTGGGCACTAGTAGACCGCTGTGACCAGATTTGCACGCGCAATCGTCTTTGAACCCCGGATACAAATAAAGATGTGGCTATTTGGCTCTGTGTCATCATCCATATTCAGGTCATCAATATTCACAAGGCCATATTTAGTCACCTTTCTCCTAAACTCGTTCTGTATAAGCACCATTTTACTGGACATGTGCAGCATTTTACTTTCCGTTTTGTTAATGAAGAAGAAGAAAAGAATAAAGTATGATCAGCTTTATGATGATTTATGAACATACTAGGTATTAATTTTCTTAATGATTTTTGGATTCACCAATATACTTACAGTGAAGTGCAATGAGCAGCGGAAATAACCCAGTTGCGATGCACCAAGCTTCCACCGCAAGCATACGCAGCTCCCTCCTTACTGATCATCCTCAGATAGGTGTGGTAAGGGAACTGGCCTCGCTCCGCATCCCACCCGGACACTATGCGAGCTATGGGAGAAGATTATTGTTATGCATCATCTTTATCTCATTCTATTAGCATCTAACTACTGATCACAAGCCTTCTCTGAAGAACCATGGTCTTCGAACATGGCTCAATAACTACATATATCTCAATATATACATATAACAACCGGGACCACGGCTTAACAAAGCACGGGAGCGGTTTTTTTTTATATACCACAAAACCAGTCACTCATACATCTTCAATCAATAAAATCATCAATAGTATTTGGGAATTTTCGATGATTGTGTTGGAGCGGAGGTGTGCTCCTCACTAGGGAGGATCTTGAAGTTATGCATTGCTAAGCCAAACGTATTGTCGGCCGCTGACTGTGAGCCGGCGTTACGCAGTATTGCTTTTGAGCAGACCCTGGGCCCTAAGCAAGGCAACCGGGATAATGCTAGGATATGGTGTTGACGTCCGATATGGCGTGGAGGTCAGTATACCTACACTTCACTCCAGAGGTCGTGGGTTCGATTCCCACACAGGACAAATCTTTGTGTGCATGAACATGAATATTTGTTCTGGTCTGGGTGTTTATGTTAGTATGTAAGTATGTTTATCTGTTGTTTATCTGTTGACAACTGTATAAGAAAGTCATAAATAAATAAAAATATATTTTCTAACAATTACACCAATTATTTAGTTCCAAGATAAGTATCATTAAGAACTTGTGTTATGGATACTAAACAACAGATAAACATACTTACATACTAACATAAACACCCAGACCAGAACAAATATTCATGTTCATGCACACAAAGATTTGTCCTGTGTGGGAATCGAACCCACGACCTCTGGAGTGAAGTGTAGGTATACTGTTAAAAAATTAACAAATCTTTTAAAGGTCAATGTGTGCGATTCTATAATAAAATCCCAAGCAATATACAGCAATTAAGCCTAAATAAATTTAAATTAACAATAAAACGCAAGCTGTCTTCAAAGGGATATTATTCTATTAAAGACTATATGGCTGATAAAAATGCTTGGGATTAAACCGCCGTTTCATACAGGCTATTCTAATATGAATGACTTAAAGCATGAATATTGTTATATTATGTTGCATTGTATAGCGTCACAGACAAATGAAGATTGTTACTAACCAATCGATAATTTAAAAGAGCATAGCCTGTGAGTTTCTTGCCAGTTCTTCTTACAGAGCGGTGGCTCGGAACTGGCACTTAGATTCGCTTGCACTTAAATGTTTTTTGTTTTTTTAAATTATTTGGTTGCAAGTGAATCCAAGCTTCGTGATTTTAGTATAGTTATATTTTATTTGTTTTTGTTATTTTTTTATAATTTTGACGTTTTCAAGTACTATGTAATAGTTTATGAAATAAAGTATTTTTGACTTTGACTTCTGACCTCCACGCCATATCGGACGTCAACACCATATCCTAGCATTATACCGGTTGCCTTGCTTAGGGCCCAGGGTCTGCTCAAAAGCAATACTGCGTAACGCCGTCTTACAGTCAGCGGCCGACGTTTGGCTTAGCAATGCATAACTTCAAGACCCTCCCTTTGGTGAGGAGCACACCTCCGCTCCAACATACATCGAAAATTCCCAAATACTATTGATGATTTGATTGATTGAAGATGTTTGAGTGACTGGTTTTGTGGTATATAAAAAATACCGCTCCCATGCTTTGTTAAGCCGTGGTCCCGGTTATTATATGTATATATTGAAATATATGTAGTTATTGAGCCATGTTCGAAGACCATGGTTCTTCAGAGCAGGCTTGTGATCACTAGTTAGATGCTAATAGAATGAGATAAAGATGCAACTTATTTATTAAGATCACCAACAAAAGGATGCATGTAAGTTATTTAAAATAAAGAATTATTAAGGATCGGTTTGGGGTTTTCATTTTATATCTATAAAGCTTAGCAATTACCATTAGCATTATCGGGGACAACGCTTACTTCATTCTGAACATAACCAACCACGATGTTTGACTCAAGAGTTTTGGCAGGTACCTGAAAATATAAATAACACAATTTTTTTTATTGATATAGCTTACCTAACACTTACGATGTATTTTTTCTAACCTCAGTTTAAGCCATAGAATCGCTCCATTAACCTAGCTTCTCGCAGCGCAGCGATACTATTGGTTCTAAACAATCACATTCCTCGCAACATCCTCGCTTATCTCTGGTGAAAACGCTCCCTTAGGCTGGTGAATGGCCAACTTAAGCCGAACAGTGTTATGTTCAGCGAGCTACCCGAAAGGAAAAACATGACGTAACACTCGTTTCGGAGTTGGTCTAGGGCTGTCTGATATCTAACTTGAAGACGCCTTGCGAAAGGCCGTAACACGTGTCGTGTTGAATAATTTCTAGATTTTCCGGGAAATTATAGTTAGCGGGAAATGTGTCACAAAGATATTTTTAATCTAAAAAAAAACAAGTAACCACCAAACGTAAAATTAGTGAATCAGCATCTGTTTACCTACTTTGATATTCAATAATTTATTGTACGTATCTAGTATAATATTCTTATTCAATGAATATAATATTAATCTAAGTTTTTGTGATTTTGTACCTACTTAAGTAGGTACTACTTATTTGGTTATCTGTGGATCTCATACACCTGATATTTTTGCTGGCTTCTGTATTCTGGCCAAAATACTTTTATTGTTTTATTTCTATGTAACACCGTTTGTCATGTCACAGTATTTGAGCAAATAAATATTCTGATGTGTTCAGATTCTGATTCTGACGTGTTCCGATTCTGATTCTGACGTGTTCCGATTCTGATTCTGACGTGGCGCGTGACGTGTCACTTGGTATGCAAAATGTGTGCTGAGAGTTGTGTTTTGAGTACCTAACTGATTTTTTGGGTGGCTTTTTTGAATGAAAACAGCGAAATCAATAAAATAGTTTTTATTTGTAAAAATATTTTGAAATTTTATGCAAGTGAAATGTGAACCTCCGTAAACTTTGCACTGCTTCGGTGATCGTTTCAGACCACCTAACACTGCGGAGCTACGACTGCTTCAACTAATTTAATCCCATTAACACTCATTGGACGATAGCTCAGTGGCAATACCCATAGACTTTCAATTTTATGGGTCTAGGGTTCAAACCCTGAGGGTCTATGACAGTTGTTATTAAGAAGTCAGTGCTTATATTCTGACAACTGGTATAACCATAGAGATGTTTCCTTTGAGATGCGGAATTTAGATGGCAGTCGCTTCATGTAATAACTGAAGTTTAGCCAAGTTTGGTTAAACCAGTGAGCAGACTCTGGCTCCAAGGGTTAATTCTGGGGCAAACGGGATGATGCCAGTATATAATAACATTAATACAGTTATTTTTTCAAGAATCAATGACTCATAAGTTGATGACGCAATATAAAAAAATCCTAACCGAGTCCCGTCATCTTGCCTTTCATCAAACATTTATATGACGAGACTTTTATATAATACAGTTGAATAATGAGTTTTAATTAACTGTATAATCAATAATAGTCCGGGAGACCAGTTAATACATCTTTGAATAAGTATAGGTAGCGGCACGTAAGTCTAGCGATGAACAAAATTTGGAAGGGATAGCTAGCTCCGCATAGAGTGAGTGAGAGAGTACGATTGGAGAGCCAATGAGCGCTTACGCACGCCCTTTCTCTCCCTTGCGATACCTTATTTTCGACTACCTACTGCGCATAAACGGACAGCGCTAGACTTTTGTACCGCCTACTATATTTGAAGCAGGCTGATAGTTTCACCAATGCCTCTCCCATAAATAGCCTAACACAAAACTGCAGACCGGGCTGGCGAGTGGAACTTATAAGAAAAACAAAAAAATAGGAAATAATAAGGTTAAATTAGGTAGGTATCCGCCATTCAGCTTACACTAAATACCTTACCAAAATGTCTGCCGTCTCCTACTATAAGCTATAAGATAAGTACCTAAGCTATCCCAAGAATATAAATAAAGTATAAGGCATACCTGACCAACCCCCAAGGCGATTATAAGTACCGTAGCCCACAACATGTTTACAGCCACTGAGTCAAAATCGCCACCCTAATCCCACCCTAAACCTTATCACGGAACTGATAGCGATCATATTAATTTAACAAATAAATCACAGTGATAACGAATTACCTAAATATAATCCTGAGACTAATTGATAAATTATTGTTTAATTTTGCCGTAAACTGATCAAAGACCGATTGTCTTGCTGATTTGTATGTTGATAACTTTTCTTTGACACGTCGTACATTAACGAATTGGTAATTTTAGCCGTTTATCTAATAATCATGTGATTAATTGATAACAACTGCTTTATTTTACCGCAAAACTGTTATTAACTGGCAGAAAAGTTGATTTCACCTAAACTACAACCACTTTTCTTCCACTCGTCACGCGCATTTTCCACCTTTATTTCCTGTATAGAGATAATAACAATAACAATTCTCTTATTACGGCCGCGATAGCCCAGCAGCGAGACCCTTTAAATTCAGATGGTTTCGGGCTAAAACCCTGGTGCGCTATGACTTTTCGAAGTTATGTGCGTAATTATCGCTTGCTCTGTGCCTCGAAAAGCACGTTAAGACATTGGCGGCTGTCATAAACATCTATGGCATTCGATATAAGGAAGTCAGTGCCTTCTAACAGACTGACAGCTGGTTTAACCATAGAATGATGTTTCTCTCTGGGTCTGAAATACACAAAGCAAACCCTGGGCCCTTAGCTTAAGTTTTTTAAGTGGCGATGCATTTACGCATGCTCTGCATCGCGGGGACAGCACAAAATTATGTCGGGCCCTCTAGCCTAGATGGTGGTGGCCAGGACTACCGACTAAACTCTACTGTTCTACTGTTGACTAAATTTTCTGCTCCACGTAAGGTGCCATGGAGGTAACAGAGTAAACTTATCCTCCATTGGCACCGCACGCCTGTCCGTGTCACAGACCCTTCTCCTTTTTATTTTTAACTATTGGTTGACCACCCACTTCTATACCTTCGGGCTGCAGTAAAGTGCGAGTGGAAAGTACCCAGACCTTCTACCCGCACGCCCGGCTATGTAGTTAGTGCACCAGCATAAGTACGCCGGCGCTGCCCTCTCCTTCGTCATTGGAAGTGATCCGCTGTTGGGCTCTCTTCCCTAGCTCGCTCGTCTGCCTTCTCCTTCACGCGGTGCACTGCCTCACACGACTTTTCACTAACAACAATTGCGCTGACCATCATTCGAAGCGAGAGGTCAAAACCAATAACGCCCTCGAGTTCTGCTCTAGAAGACGCCTATCTTGGGCACTCCTCCACAGTGTGCTGCGACGTGACCTGGCGTTCCGCACTGGTGACAGATAGGTGTCCGCTTCCTCATCGCCACGTTGCATAAGTAACGCCCAAAGCAACCGTGTTTTGAGAGGACCTGCCCGAGGCGATAAGACAGCGCAGACCCCCGTCGTCCCAACCACTCCTTGAATACTGCCCTGATGTCTCGAGCGTTCGGTGGCACTTGTCTCTGAGCCTGTTCTTCCACTGTATGCGTACCACCAAGCGTCCTCTCCCAACGCCGTACTACTTCATGCGGTGTACTTCCGCTGCTCTTTGCCTCTACAGTTTTTAAGTACACCACTTTTAAACCCTAGTTCTCCAAATTCCAAGGTGTCTCCGTCAGCACACACGCCACCTCGTACGACGCTTGACGGTAATATTGGCGACGCAGAAGTGCCCTGGTGTCAGCTCTAAGACAGTCTGACCATATAGGCGCATCGTATAGAGCGACAGACCGAATGACGCCTGCACCTCGTATTTGGTCCTCCCAGATTCGGCATCAGCCTGCAGAGAATATCCTGGACAACTTCGGAGCCAGAGCCTTGAAGTACCCCTTAAAATTCCACCAGCTATCGAGAACAATTCTGAGATATTTCATCGCACTGAGCTTAAGTCTGGGGCAACCGGGATAATGATTTTCTGATAAGAGCGGCTTGCATAATAGTTTGATTAAAACTTTCATTGCATTTTACTGACCGACATGGCGTTATGGCGAGTGTACCCGCACTCCACTCATGAGCTTGTTAGTTCGATTCCCACTCAGGACAAATCTGTGTGCATAAACATGAATATTTGTACTTTTCCTATTGAAAAAGTATTTATGTATGTTTATCTGTTATTTAGAATCAATAATATAAGTTCTTAATGATACTTATCTTGGAATTAAATAATTGGCGTAAGTGTCAGAAATGAAATGAAATAATTTATTCACATAAAATAGAGTAACATGTGATGGTTTTCATATATAATAGAACATCTATTTTGCCAAACGCAGGGCGTGCAGAAATATTTATTATTTTAGTAATTAGTTTAAAATTAGGTAAACATCAGTCCATGTTTTAAATAAATTAATCTCTTATCAGGATAAGTGACCGTTGTGCAAGAGATCCTTACACACCATCACGTAATCACACCGTTTATTTAGTTCCAAGATAAGTATCATTAAGAACTTGTGTTATGGATACTAGATAAGGTATAGGTAAAAGTAATAGATATCGGTATAATAATAGACATCTGGGTAAGCGAAATAACCTTAGTATTAAATGGCAGGTAGGTAAATTGTATCCGAATAACTGGAGAACTGTGTAGGGAGCGAGGAGTGCAAAGCGAAGATCTTACTCCGGGCAGATGGGTATGCCCAGCCGATGATGGTTGGGTTTTGTATACATAACAATGAGGCTGAGGAATTCTGTTTGCACGATTCAGGATTTTAATCATCTGTACATTTCATTCACTGTACGTGTGCATATAGCGAACTGCTCGTAGCTCTGCGGTGCCAGGTGGTCGGAAACGATCAAGCACAGCAGAGTTTATAGAGGTCAATCCTTGGATGGGTGACCGTTTGTGTGGCATTTGATATCGAGCGCTTCCGTGCTTCGGAAGGCACGTTAAGCCGTTGGTTGATTGGTATGTGGTAGTCGTTAAGCCATGTTAGAGGCCTAATGGGCGGCTGGATAAATTCTAACAGCAGGACGCCATACACCTGCCTCTGCCAATCCGCAATGGGTCAGCGTAGTGGAGTATGACCCATTACCCTCGCACCTTGGTATGTGAGAGGAGGCTCGTGCTCAGTAGTGCGACGTTAATGGGCTGAGATGATGATGACGTGTGCATATGGCGACAAACTTCATTAATCACCCTAATTCAAGAACACAAATATGTTATGTAAAATTCGAACCTACGATCTTATGAATGGAGTGCATGCGAGTCAAAAGTCTTAATGCTTGATATCACCACATAGAGGAATAAATGTACCTAAGTTAAGATAAATGCTTATGGAGTGTAAATAAGAAAAATTTAGCCAAAATCTGGTTAAACCAGCAATTCTGGGCCCTAAGCTCAAGTCCGGGGCAACCGGGATAATGCGAGGATGAATATGATAATGGAGTGTAATTATGATTCAATATCATTTTCGTTCACCAAATTCCTTCCCGTACCGTAGATTGGTAATGGTTCGTCTTCGCTCGCTGTGGAAAATTCACTTGAAACCAGCATAAAGGACATGAACCCGTACAGGGAGAACCTGCGTCTGCTGCATTTACTGTTGTGTTGTCAAGGGCGCTCGGCTAAAAGTGATGATCCCGAGCGATTATTTTTCAGTAAAATACGGACCATATATAATTCAAATTCAATTCGGAACTATCACTTAGACTTACTTACACTTAAATACTTTTTGTTTTTTTATTATTTTGCTGCATGTAAGCATAGAATAAGTAAATCTAAGTTTCGTGATTTCAGTGTAATCATATTTCGATTTTTTTGTATTTATATTAAATTTTGACGTTTTCAAGTAGGTACTATGTAATAGTTTTGGAATAAATGATTTGAACTTTAAACAATACTTCAACGACCACAGTCACTATGTTCGGAAATGTATCTAGCAACGCCCACTGCTCAGCCACAGTCAGCCCCGCACTGTACTGTAAATGTAGACGTTTTATTTGTACCATCTATGTATCATGGAATGTGATATAATTTGCTACTCTAGCTTACAAAGTGCATTTCCCACCATAGCCAGCGACAAAGGGACGCACGTGTCTTGTTAAGTCGCTTACAAAATCCTTTATAAAGGTCGCCAAGAAAGTGAATAGAATAGAAAGTAAAGTAAATATCACCGTATTGTCTGCCAGCATGATGGTGTTTGCGCTAAGAACTTTTACTTTGGTTCAGCTATTGTGTGTAGGACCAAGGTTACTGCCCTGTGGAACACCGTAGCAACATAGAGCACACTAGCTGTGATGATTATCAAATTTAATGTCGTCCTGTTACTACACTAAGGTTATGTTTTGGATCGACGCTTTATTGCGTTACGAATCTGCCCTCGTGTAAATTGACCGTAACGCTTTTTTTTCGAGACGGGCAATTAAAAGTCGATACAGTATCAAAGGCCTTCTGAACATCCAAGAACCATAAGGGCAGCCTTCTAGCGCCAATATTATATTAAGAATGTGTCATAAAGGCTTTTAAAAAAACAACAAAATAATAATGTATTTATTATATTTTTGTTAATATTGCCGCTTACAGCGGACTGGACATATAACTACATTAACATACACCGAACACTGGTAACACTGACATATAAATTGTATCCATCAACCTATTAGTAACACAACAACTATTATCCACACCTATAACGCTGTCTCTTTCCCACGAATCGCGTCAGAAAGAGATGACTAATGACTCAAACGAATCCTTTTTAAACTATGAGGATTGGCTTAATCATATATTTTACAATTAGACATATATATCACAAACAAATGTTACATTTACAATTATGCAATTCTAAGCAAAATAAAGCATCTTTAATTTTATTTAAATGTCTATTAAACATTCCCTTAATAATGCAGGATTAAAAGGATGCAAATGGTATTTTTAATAATACAAAATAGATTGAACGAATTGGCGAAAACAAGTATGTGTTCAATTTCAAAATAAGTTCAGATGGGCTATTGAACGTCGTGATACAATATCAAATTGCATATGCTTGATATAATATAAGTGTCAATGAGACTATCAAACCACATAAATTTATCAAGGCGCTTATTTTGTTTAGTATCAGCTCATAAACTTACGCTGCCCTTTTTAAACGAGATTTCCAAAAAAAGTTTAATAATATAAGTATTTATTGTATTATAGAAACTATTAAAAGTTCTAAGGGTGTATAGGGATCCTACCAAGACCTAAGGAGCCCAAGCCAACCTCACCTGCAAGTGGTGCACCTGCCGATCAACGGACGAGGCTTTGGCGCTAACAGTGCCCGGTAAGCGGCAATAGGCTCGCCACGTAGGACCAATTATATAGTTGGCAAAGTGTAGGCGTATAATATGCCTCTGCCTACCCCTTCGGGGAAACAGGAGTGAATGTATGTATGTATTAATAGTACCCCTTAGAACAAAACTTAACTTTAATAACAAGACAAGACCGTTAAATAAAGATACAGATATACTTATTTCCTTGAAAAAATGGGCAGCGCAGACAATAAAAACCATTTAAAATTCAAACGACACAACATTACTAAAAATTCACAAAAAAAACTGTTCAATAAAATAAAGCTTGCGAACTGAATTTGTTACAGGACGTACGCATAATGCGATTTGTCCATTTTAAAATAATATTGGTTATTATAATAACATGCATACATTTGTTTGAAACAAATGTTAAATTTATACATAAACATTATTAAAGAAAATACAAATACACTTGACTAAAATTAAATTTCGTAGTGTTTCAGAGACTTTATACATTTTGAAAAATGCGCAGTATGTAGTTATTCAACTTTGTCACACTAGTACAAAAAGTGGCAGCATGGAAGATCATTAAACTTAAATCTTAGAAACACTCATTTGTACATTTAACAAAATGACAGTTATGACCAGAGGTCGGAATTAGGTAGAGTTATTCATGTACTTACACTGATTTCACACAGCGAAAGACTATAGTGGATATGCCTCAAATCCCGGGATTAATTTTAAAGAATAGAAAAAATCCCGTTACTTTTTAATAAAAAGTTATTTACTTTTACTTTTTTAATTTAGACTACTGCACGCGCGACGTTGCCAAACTTACATCAATGATATTGGATTTGAATTTCCAGAAAATTTCCATTTGAAATCCCGGGAAGGTCCACATTAATATCAACATTTCGATGCAAGTACATAAATAACTCTACCTAATTCCGACCTCTGGTTATGACTCACTATTTCAGGATGTGATATAATGAATTAAACAGAATACCGAAATAATCAATCTACCCAAATTACGTAATAAAAAAACAATATATTTTTTTAAACATTCTAACAAAATATCACGCAATAACGTTGTAACGTTACTAAGCACAGTCACTAACATTTATCTCTAACTTGTGCTGCACTATATATTTATACTCTAACAATGACTTTTTAAATAATTACAAGCTCATTTTGTTTATTTTATCATAATGACGTTTTGTGATGGGGTATGCCGAGATTGTAACAAGTTGAATAAAATTTTTATCTCACCCTGTTTTTTGGTGGCAACACTGGAATTTTTAATAAATATGAACTGTAAATATTAGGCTATGGTATAATTATGGTTAACTGGGGCCTTACCATGAGCTCTTATAGCAGTATTATTGCAGTTGAGAAAGCGAGACGCGTGTAGTGGCGTATCTACACGCGTCTCTTTTCCACAACTGCAATAATACTGCTATAAGAGCTCATGGTAAGGCCCCTGGAGACACTTGACGTACGGAGGGTAGATGTAAGGAAAACTATTTTATATGCGTTAGAGCCCAGGCAAATCGACACAAGTCAAAGTAATTCCAACATTTTAATTTCTATTTGCTGGTCATAGTTATAACAAAATACGTGTAATATAGAATTTTGTTAGTTCCGTCACTAATAGAATAGAATAAAAATATTAGTACGTTTTAATTTAAATACTGTCCAGATAATTAAAATGTAAGCATTGGGACGTTTGATTTAGGACGAATTACCTCCAACAGTTATTTACCGGAGAAAATCAGATTAAATAAATAACAAGTACATAGCTTTTCTTATGTAACAAACATCAGCAGACCCATCACAAATTTGTACTAATCGTCAAACAGTTGTACACCTTACAGATCTATGTAAGATCTGAATTAAAAATCACTAGTTTTATATGTTCGGTATTTTTGACTATTGCCATACATTACTCTAAATAAACTATATATTAATATTTGTATTTAAAAAATAGACAATCATAAATTTTATTAACAGCTAGCAGTTAAAAACTATAAATAGTAAAAAAGTTCGTAAGATACCATACATTTTTAAATAAAGCATGTATATAAAAAAAAGTATAACTCGTGAAAACTTCTAATTATTTGCGGCCTCAAATTATGCACCACTTTTTGGAATATAAATATATGAAAAATTTCTATCAATTACACCAATTATTTAGTTTCAAGATAAGTATTATTAAGAACTTGTGTTATTCTGTTATTTAGTGACGGAATACTCACTTACTACTAAATACTTCTTTTTGTAATAAGATATTTAATATATATAGAAAACAATCAGACCAGAATGATGTGTCCTGTGTGGGAATCGATCCCACGACATCAAAAGCGGAGTGCAGGTATACTGACCTCCACGCGATATCGGTCGTAAAACATATAAATATAAACACAACAGAGACAATACGTATAAGGTGTCTATATGTTAGGCCTTATGACTTAAAATTAATGAATGAAACCACAAAATAAGAAGAAGTTAAGCACGACTTACACTAAAAACTAAATATATGTTATTTTAAAAAATATAAAGCAATTATACATTAGTGGAATAGTTAATAATGAGTGAAAAGTTAAATTATATGTATACTCAACATCACTTTCTTTGTATATATGGAAGAATTTTTGTGCGGAGATTCGAGATGAAAATATTTTTAAGGTATTTCTTTCAGAATTATACTTATAAATGTTTGACTTTCGTAATTGTATAATAATTCTGTTGACATCTTTTTTAATTTGTAAGAAAGAATGAAAATTAAAATGGATAGCCATTTATGGTAATTGTAAGAAAATTATAAAATACTAATATTTCTGATATATTAATATTAGATTATATACTACTATATATACGATCTTTAAAGAAATACCTCTATTTAAGATTCAAGCAATTTTAGAGATATATTCGAGAACATGAGTTATATAATGTTGTAAAAATATAATTTTTAAAGAAACTCGATAAGTTTTAATTAAATTGGGACAATTTACATTTAATTTCGTGTTTGAACAACGAATTATTCGAATTTTAATGTAATTTAAACAGTTAACAAATTATCACAATAAGAATGACGATATAAATTTATCAATTTGAGAGAGAAACAATTAAATGCGACATTGAGATAAAGTATTACTATCTTTTTACTACTTTTATAATTTACTGAGTATTTCGTCACCTACACGGCAAACTTACGAATCTGCAGATTTTGTAAATTTGACATTTCTATACAAAATTGCACCTTATATTGTACTGCATAGGTGTGAAAATATTAAAAACTTCTATCTCTAAGATATTATTTATTTATATTATTTATAGATAATTTCGACTGATTCAGATTTGCTTATTAATTTATAAATGTTTAAATATTTTCACACTTATTTGGTACAACATTAGGTGCATTTTTAAATAGAAAAGTATAATTTACAAAAACTGCAGATTCGTAAGTTTGGCGTGGAGTTGACGATATAATAACATGTAGCTATATATAGTTCTTATTAGCAGCAGAATATAATTATATAACAGGCCGTCATGAGTGGGTGCGCTTGTTACCGTGCTTATTTCACGGTATGAAGCGCCCTTATTTTTAGGACTGCTTCGACTGCTTACCAACAGACAAGGTCGGGTCAAAATGACATTAGTGACATTTAAAAAAATGCTAGAAGAGTTTAGTCTTTTTTATGTTTTTGGGGCAAAATGCAGAATTCGTACACAATTATGTATATATTTTCCTATAACTATATCTCATTACTAATAACCGCATAAGTCACTAGATATAAAAACCTTTTTGATTTTCATATTGTGTCAAAACTATCTATTTAGTAGAAAATGATCAAAATTAATGAGATGTCACATCACAATTTTTATTTTAAAAAAACTTAGATAAATATATAGATAATAATATTATAACGCCTTTGAACATTGAACGCAATTAAAATATAATAATTAAGGACAAAAATCTATCAGATAGGTATAAAATAAAGTTTTATTAGTGCGATTAAATTTTTTTCAGAAAAACAAACTACACGTTACATTGTTGAAAATAATAATATTAATGATACTTGGCACTGATTATTACAAAAAAACCCAGTATTTTAACGATAATTGAATGATTCATGAAAAGAAAGTATGTATTTTTTTAGATACAAAATCTATAATTATTTAGTTGGAAGTAAGATAAGGTATTATTTATTTATATTGTTTATTAATAATTTCGGCTGATTCAGTTTTACTTATTAATTTATTAGAATTAACTGTGATAGCGTAATTATAAGTAATTTATAAGATTAACAGTTCATATGAATTCTTGGAGAAATTTCAGAAGACGATAATTTATGGATGAGTATGACTTTAGTTTATATTAAATGCGATTTTTTTATTTGTTCGGGTGTTTGTACATTCACTAATTATCACACATTCTCTTTACGATTGGAAAAAGACATTGATCAAAGCTACAGGCTAATTGTACACATCATAACAAAAAAATATTACCAAAAATTATTAATGGGTAACGACTTAAATTTATTGCTTTTAAAGAAAACTGCAATAAAACGCGCAACAGACCGCGTTTCTGTGTATGTGTCCGTGGTCCAAGCATATTGACGCCTATTTTAGGAAATAACGCTTAAAATTTCATTTCATTTCAAATCTTAAGATTTTTTTAATATAAGGCTATTTATTGATGTCCCAGGTATAGTCTCAAAAAACCCTAATACTGGGCTGAATAACTAGTAAGCACTTTGATCTAAATTATAAAACCTGTATATATATTTTATTTATTATTGTTAAACTTGGTATTTTATCAAAAAAATAGTTAATTATTCAACTTATTTGGCTGTTGAAGCTTAATTTCACAACTGCCTGCTTCTTGATTCGTTTAGTACTGGTTAGTTGCTATTTTTATATTTGTAATAAATTATTTTAATGAATTACACAAGATCATTATTTTCATAAATCGTCTGTTAATAAATTGCATGCTTAAAAGAACATCGACCCATTAATAGATACGTCAGGTTTGAGTTACGTACTTATATAGTCTTTCTATTTCTTACTGAGATCGAATCAATGTTAATCAAACGTTCAAAACACAAGCAGAATTACTACATAATAAATCAGTATCAATTTAATGCGCTTACAAGTAAGACAAGTATTTTTTAGAAGATCTTCTTTTGTGATGTCCCAAAAATCGTCTTTTTTGAGTTAAGTCACTATTCCATTAAGCATGCGAAATGTATCTTAACAATATTATTTGTCAAAAAAAAATGTTTGTTTGTGTTAATGGATTATAAAAACAACTCAAATAGACATAGAATAAGGTCAGAAATGACAGGCAACCTTTCATATATTAACTTAATTACTTATTTATACATAACGTTTCCATTCTATTTATATTTCAGTCTATATTTTTGCTGTCATTCTTATTCTATGTCAACCAGAGATGTATAGAAAACAGATCGATAGCAGAAAATATTGTAAATATATATTTTATGTATACTTTTACTGAAGTCGGTATCAGAATTTTGCCAG
Organism: Musotima nitidalis; assembly: GCA_949126915.1. Taxonomy (NCBI): domain Eukaryota; kingdom Metazoa; phylum Arthropoda; class Insecta; order Lepidoptera; family Crambidae; genus Musotima; species Musotima nitidalis. Next base: position 1,263,410 of record OX421434.1, on the reverse strand, counting down.
GCATTGGGTATGCTGTGCTTATTTGAGTGTATGGTTTAACCTGATTAGGCGAGGAAATCGAGAAACTCTAGAGATACTGAAAAAATACTCAACATTTGATTCAGAGGAGAATTCGGACTGCAATATCTGACTTAAACAATCAGTAGTTACACACTGAAATTCCACTAAAAAAACCGATATAACACCTAAATATTAAGTTACTTAATATTTATATATTATATTACACAATATTTTTCGCATAACCGTTACACATTAACTTTATAATGGTAATTATATAATTACAAAAGTGTTTTTTCAAAATTTTATTTTTTTATTCAAAATCTTTTTTCTATTTTAGTAATATTTTTATGAAGCTCTATTAACTTTGGGAAGCTGACTGGAGGGTACCCACTAACTGCGAGCACATTACACTTTAAAAAACAAATTGTCATTGGCCACATAAGACTTGAACTTTAAGTAGTAAGACTGCTGGAGAATCCAACCGCACCTGAGGGCCTACTCTAATTCAACGAAAACGAAACTTCGTTATACCCATCCCTTACACTCGATACTGATATACCCAGAGAGTGAAAGAGACAGGTACAACGAAGTTTCGTTTTCGTTGAATTAGAGTAGGCCCTCTGTAGGTGGTGCACCTGCCGATCAACAGACGAGGCTCTGGCAAATATTACAGTTCCCAGTAAGCGGCAATAAGCTCGCCACCTATTACGTGGGGCTAACTATATAATTGGCGAAGTGTGGGCGTATAATATGCCCCTGCCTTCCCCTTTGGCGTAATAGGCGTGTTTATATATATGTGTGTGTGTTCGTGTGTTTATGTGTGTGTGTTCGTGTGTTTATGTGTGTGTGTTCGTGTGTTTATGTGTGTGTGTTCGTGTGTTTATGTGTGTGTGTTCGTGTGTTTATGTGTGTGTGTTCGTGTGTTTATGTGTGTTTATGTGTGTGTGTGTGTTCGTGTGTTTATGTGTGTGTTTGTGTTCGTGTGTTTATGTGTGTGTTTGTGTTTATGTGTAAGTATGTATGTGCTTGCATTAAGTGAATACCCCGAATAACCGTATTACGTTACCACACATCTATTTTATACTGATGTTTCTATTATAAAGATACAACTAGACTAGACGGTAGCCAACGAGACGCATTCATGGCAACACTGGCAACGTATTTCCTTACAATTTTCAACGTTCGTCTACTAAGGGAATGGCATAACGACTTTACTATACATACTTTATTATTATTTTTGTACAGTCAAATACCGATTAATGTGTCACTTGTCAAACAAATTTCAATATCATTAATGTGTCATTTTATATGATTTGCATATTTCTAATTTCGATTGGCCGTTTTAGGCCCTCAGGTCATTGCTATTTAACAATAAAATTATATAGCTAGTTTTGAACCATTATGCTAAAGTGGTGCTTTTGAACTATCATGAAACTCTCACGCTATTGTTGAACCCAACCGCTAGTGACGTGCCATTGCGGGTGGTGATGTCCCGAGGCGGCTAGTGATGTCTCGCGGCGCCTAGTGATGTGCCGGCGCAGCTAGTGATGTACCGAAGCCGATAGTAAGAAACCGTCTCGGCTAGTGATGTGCCAAGGCGGCTAGTGATGTACCGACGCGGCTAATGATGTTCCGAGATGACTAGTAATGTATCGTCCCTGCTAATGATGTACCATGGCGGCTAATGAGATACCGTCGCGTGTAGTGATATTCCGATCCGGCTAGTGATGTTCCCTTGCGGCTAGTGATGTGCCGACGCGGCTAGTGGCGGCGCCGCCGTCGGTGTCGTCGCCGACATCAGCTGCGCTTATGGCCGCTGTCACCACATGACAGGGAATTGTCTTCTGAGCTCAAACCTGGTTCAAGCAGAAAGAACAATGCTTTGAAATAAATTTAACAAATTTTCAAAAGAAACTACTCTTTTTCATAGGATTGCTGAAATTGGTTTATAAATATTAACTGACCCGACACCGCTGTATTGCCATATACATTTTTATTTGTATACTAAGCTAAAAATAAAGTAAAAGTAAAGTAAATTGAAGTAAAGCGTTCTTTATTTCATAAACTATTACATAGCACTTGAAAACGTCAAAACAAAATATATTTTTTTAAAAATTCTAAATATTACTACAATGAAATCACTAAACTGAGATTCACTTACATGCAAAAAAATAAAAATTAAGTGTAAGTGAATTTCAGTGCCAGTTCCTGGCCACAAGTGACAATAAACTCACAGGCTCTTTTAAATTACCAATCAAATAGAACAATACGGAACACACACAGTGAATATTTGCAGATATTGAAAGGGTCCCCAGAAGCCGTAACCAATAAAGTAGCACTAAGGGAACCTTCCATCATAGTCAAGTATGTAATGTGAAACTGAGCTGAGCCTGTACAATAGGGGATGGCCACGACAATGATTTGGTTGACTTTTTAGTATATTAGTGTGTTTTATTCTAATAATGTCTAAGTAGAATCCATATTAGGTGTTAGGGGTCATCCATAAATTACGTCAAACGAATTCCGTAATTTTTTGACACCCCCCCCCCCCTCCGTCCTTGTCACAGCTGGTCACACTTGTGGGACTCCCTCCTCCTTAGTGTGATGTCACATATTTTGCAATTGTACAGCAAGAAATAATTACATCAAAACAGCAGTTCCAAAATTTTCATAGGACCTGGTTTTTGAAATGTGACGTCACGAAATTTAGGATCCCTCCCACCCCCTTGTCACATCATGTCACACTTCGTCAACCCCCTCCCACCCCCTTAACGTGTGACATCATTTATGGATAGCCCCTTACGATAAAATAGTAGGTACTTAAAACGGTCAGAGATCACATGCAGCACCTATTTGTCCGGTAGATGTATAATGTGCGGGTATGCGATTCCGGCCTCTCGAGCTATTAATTACTCTTCGCTTTCCGAGAGAGTAGTATCGTAGTTCTTTTATTCCTACCCAGTTTCCCGTCATTTCCCTTTCCGGTTACTTCATCCTTACCCTCCCGAATCCAATACAAGGTCTGCCGTGCCGAAGGAGGCGTGGCTAGAGGAGAGCCTAATCGCAAGCAACCATATTGCCCTGAGACCAGGTGAACTCAGATCAAGGCTCACCTTCTCCCGATATGCAAAGCTCTGTCGTGACAAATAATTCCTTTGCTTCTAGTGGGAACGCATTGAGTTACAAAAATTACCAAAAGGGCGGCGATGTGGATCGCAACTCGTAACGTCTCGTTACCCGTGGAGTCGAAAAGTAGATAAAGTGATTGAAAGTGTTGCGACGACCACGTAAGACCTTCCATGACCAAATTCAGAAAATTTTGGAGGAAGGGCAAGTCAAAAGTACCCTAAACCGACGGGCGTGTATGAGGAGGTTAATGAGTGTGAATGAAGCTAAAAGTGTGTGCCAAGATCGTAGCAAGTGAAAGGATGTGATCTGTGCCTACCCCTACGGGAAAGAGGCGTGACATTATGTATTAAAACCTAGTTACACCAGACAGGGCACGCCAAAAATTCTTTCGTAGGTCAGCAATACAATTTGAAATTTACATTCGAACAATTTAAATACAATTTGATTTAATAATTTACACATTATATTTGATTCTAGTATATAATATTAACAAAATTTTATTAATATAATTTAATTTATATATCACGTTCCCCATAAGTCAATATGATACATATAAAAAATTATCACTAGTATTATTCATATGAAAATACTGAAATCGCAGTCATCTGTACCTAACCAATGGTGACCAATGATGACCCAAGAGAGGCATATATTTTCGACGATCGATATAGCGTGGTGGCCAATATACCCGCACTCCACCCATGAGGTAGGGTTCGATTCCCACACAGGACAAATTTTTGTGTACAAAAACTAGAATATTTGTTCTGGTCTGGATGTATTCCCGTGTATATTATGTATGTTTTACAAAAAAAAAAAAAAAAGTGTTTATGTATGTTTATCCGTTATTTAGTATCCATAACACAAGTTCTTAATGATACTTATCTTGGAACTAAATAATTGGTGTAATTGACAGGAAAATATTTATTTATTTATTATTATTATTAACGTCAAATTTCATTCGATGGTAAACTATGTCTTTACTCTTAAATTTGTTTTGATTTATTAATTTTTTTTACCTCCGGAAATCGCTATGATTTTAAGGGATTATTTTTGTGATAGAAACTTTAGTATTCATGGACATTCGAAACTAAACTTAGTTATTTAAATATTTACAAGGTGGCAACACTGAATACATGTTGAATTTTGAATACATGTTAACGAGTTTGGGTGCAACAAAACATGAGAATTACGAGATCATAAGCAACTACAAGTTTCTGACAAGTTTTATACAAGTATTGTATTTAATAAACATATGGTTTTAAACAAGTTGTGTTTACTTACGACAAGTAATATACAAACACAAAATTTGTGCAAAACAGGTCTGTTTCATACACATATAATAATATTTAAAAAAAGCTGATTAATGATCTGATTGAGCAATGATATTCGTGTAAGCATTCACAATAGTTTAATTATATTTTAAGTCATAATAGGTCGTCTGTGTATTGACTTTGTAATTATTGTTGCTGATGTGAATTCCTTTTTTCACCACATTGCGCAGGAATTTTTTTCATTCGTTCGTTCGTTCAACTCACTCAACTCGGCTCATGGATTCGGTTAAAAGGGGAGTCAAGCAGGAATTCGGTGGTCGACCATCACAGTGCATAAACCTTGTTAACATAGTTCCTGGAGAGTATGAATAAGTTTTTAAGTCTGTAATAAACGACTTTTAATAACCAACTTTGAAGTTTTCTACTTATTTATTTATTATTTTATTTATTTAGTACACACACACAGAAATACTAAGAAACATTGGGTACAGGGCACAGCTTATTCCAAATAGAAATATCTTCCAGCTGGCCCGCGATAGGAAAAACTGAAGATAAAACCAGCTAGTCTGTGCGTTGTAATATAATAAACACAGAGAAAAAAAATATAAAATACATTAACGAAGACAGATACAAACAAAATAACAACAACTATAGTAACATAAAGTGTAAACAAAGAACCTAACAAAAAGTGAACTTACTTATCTGATCTTAAAGTCGTGAGTTCATAGTAAGCTAGTGATACAGTACCAGTGGCTGGTGCCTTGCTGGGCGCCCGCAGCATGCGAGTGGCCCCGGCCGCCATCAGGTAGAACCAGTACAGCTGGGGCAGCACCAGGATGCTCACGGAAATCTTGCAGCCGAAGGGCAGGGACTTGAGGGCCTGAAGGCAAGGTACGTACGTTATACTTTAGGCTTACATTCATAATTGGAGTGTTGGAATTCTACCAGGATCATAGGAGCCCATGTTAAACTCACCTGCCGATCACGAACTACATACAATCACGCCTGTATCCCCGGAAAGGTAGGCAGAGCCATAATATACGCCCACTTATCGCCAATTGTGTTGTTGGTCCTACGTAATAGGTAAAGAGCCTATTGCCGCTTACCGAGCACTGTTATATCAGAGCCTCGTCCGTTGATCGGCAGGTGCACCACTTGCAGGTGAGGTTAGCTTGGGCTCCTTAGATCTTGGTAGGATCCCCATACACCAATATTCCGTTCCAAGAATCATGTATCTGATTCCTACGCAGGAAGATTATTATTATTCCATGTATATTAACATTTACATGGATGTTTTCTTGGCCAACGTGTTTATCAAGCTATAAAACTGTTAATATACTACTAATGAGCACGGGCCTCTCTTTCGAACCAAGGTGAGAGGTATATATATATATATTTATGCTGTCATATTTTGGTATTATATATTTATATTTTTATGTTGTTTATGTATGTTTATTAACTACCGCACAGCCTTTAAAGATTTCTGCTAACCCTAAGGTTAACTGGCAGAGAATGCCTTAAGGCATTAAGTTCGCCTTTTGTATTAAAATGTGCAATAAATATTAAATAAATATATATTCTGGATATACTCCACTACGAAGACTCATTGCAGATAGGGCTCCTAAACTGGGAACTGTACCAACCTGTAGATAAGACATCTGCGTAGAGCGACTATACAGCAGCACCACATAAGGCAGGCTGACGACGCGACACAGGAAGAAGCTGCCCAGCATCATGAGACCATTGACCAGGTAGAGACGACTCTCCTTCAGCCTTAGCCTCGCTAGAACTCCGCGTAGAGACACGAATGGGGTGGAGAGTTCCATTAGGTAAATGAAGCCGAAGGTGCAGTCGCCAAGTTCCCCTCGAAGATGCTGGAACATGGAGAAAGAATTCAATAAGACATCATACATACATGTATACATACAATCTTGCCTGTTTTCCTGAAGGGATAGGCAGAGGCCTATTCGACGCATACATACATGTATACATACAATCTAGCCTGTTTTTCTGAAGAGATAGGCAGAGGCCTATTCGACGCATACATACATGTATACATACAATCTAGCCTGTTTTTCTGAAGAGATAGGCAGAGGCCTATTCGACGCATACATACATGTATACATACAATCTAGCCTGTTTTTCTGAAGAGATAGGCAGAGGCCTATTCGACGCATACATACATGTATACATACAATCTAGCCTGTTTTTCTGAAGAGATAGGCAGAGGCCTATTCGACACATACATACATGTATACATACAATCTAGCCTGTTTTTCTGAAGAGATAGGCAGAGGCCTATTCGACGCATACATACATGTATACATACAATCTAGCCTGTTTTTCTGAAGAGATAGGCAGAGGCCTATTCGACACATACATACATGTATACATACAATCTAGCCTGTTTTTCTGAAGAGATAGGCAGAGGCCTATTCGACACATACATACATGTATACATACAATCTAGCCTGTTTTTCTGAAGAGATAGGCAGAGGCCTATTCGACGCATACATACATGTATACATACAATCTAGCCTGTTTTTCTGAAGAGATAGGCAGAGGCCTATTCGACACATACATACATGTATACATACAATCTAGCCTGTTTTTCTGAAGAGATAGGCAGAGGCCTATTCGACGCATACATACATGTATACATACAATCTAGCCTGTTTTTCTGAAGAGATAGGCAGAGGCCTATTCGACACATACATACATGTATACATACAATCTAGCCTGTTTTTCTGAAGAGATAGGCAGAGGCCTATTCGACGCATACATACAATCTCGCCTGTTTTCCTGATGAGATAGGCAGAGGCCTATTCGACGCTCACATTGCGCCTATTATGTTATATACGTTGCCAAAGACTTTTTGTCTTATATTGTTTTTGTATCCACCATTTTTGCACATAAAAACAACTGATAATATTAATGCCCAGATCAGCCACAGGCCAAGAACTCACCACAATGACGATAAAGCCAAACCCCAGATGAAGATATTCTTATTCAAATGTTTGTACTGGTACTAGATTTTTATAATTTGTCGGTGGTCATGCAACTCCCTTGGCAGATATGCGTCTCACGCGGAGCAGCGGACGACCCTCAAAGCATTTTGGCCACAATAACCCTTTCTTGATTTATTTATTTATGTATATAGCACAACGACATTAAGCATATTACACATTAATAAAATTTTCAATAGGCTTACATCGGATATACTTAACAATTACGGTACAGTTACTAAAATTACGTGGTGGAGTATGACCTCCGCCAATCCGCACTGGGTCAGCGTGGTGGAGTATGACCCAGTACCCTCACACCTTGATATGTGAGAGGAGGCTCGTGCTCAGTAGTGGGACGTTAATGGGCTGTGATGATGATGACTAAAATTAAGTATTAAGTACTAAGTTAAGTTAAGTGTTAAATACTTTGGCCCGCGACTTCGCTCGCGTGGAATAGTGACTTATGGCAAATTTTTGATTTTACCCACATAGTTACCGATCTCGCGGGATTTTTGAGAAGTTCCCGCTTCTTCGGGATTTCCGGGATAAGAACTATCCTATGTCCTTTCTCGAGTTCCAAACTATGTCTGTACCAAATTTCACACAAATCGGTTTAGTAGTTTAGGCGTAAAGAAAAGACAGACTACTTTTGCATTTATAATATTAATTTGGATTTGGATTTTTAAAGTGCCTATGCATTTAACTTTTTAATTAAAATACGGAATTATAAACTATGTAAAATATGTGTAACAATTATTTAAAGATTGGGAAGCTAAGAGCATGACAACGTATTTTTTTTATTTAGTTTTAAAATTGTCGAACTTATTACTATACTTAATTCACTTCGCCTTGAGACAAAATGTAAGCAAATATCAGAAGAGATTTTTTAAGGTGTCCATTTTAACTGTAAATTATAAAATTAGCCAAAATAATAAATGAAGTAGCCAAATTTTAATAAAACAATATGGGTTTTATTGTTTGGAATTGAAAGTCATAATTTATTTGTTAAAATATTGAATTTAAATGTGCAACATTTCTATATTTCTTTTTATAAAAATAAAATAATTAATTAAAAAATTAAAAATTAAAAGTAGCGATTCCCAAAGTTGAAGCTTATTATAATATCATTAAATGAAAAGTACGGCTAGTACAAACGTTTTACAGCTAAATGTATCATTTTATTATATGTCGGGTTATATCCGCCATTTTTACTCTCTGTCAACTGTCAGCTTTCTTTGTTTACCTTTTGTCTCAAGCCTACGTGAATAGGGTATAAATATGGCAATGAGGTTCTTTAGTTTGAGATGGCCATGGGTTGGAGGTACGGATATGCTGAGGATATGAATGCCCAGTATCGCTATAGTAGACTCACCACGATGACCATGAAGCCGAACCCGCCGATGAAGAGATGGTGCATCAGGATAACGGGCTCGTGGCGGCAGTAGTGCAGGAAGCCTATCGCCGCTGAGTCGCCGTGGCCGTTCGAGCTCGCTGAAGGTGCGCTGTTCATTTCTATGTGCACCTGGAAAGTCAATTCATCATCATAATCTGTATGGCGATATATCACGATATGTCATGGTGGCGAGTATACCCGCTCTCCACTCCAAGGTCGTGGGTTCGATTCCCACACAGGACAAATATTTGTGTTCATGAACATGAATACTGTTCTGGTCTGGGTGTTTCCCTATGTATATTAAGTATTTATTTACAAAAAAAAAAAAAAGTATTTATGTATGTTTATCCGTTATTTAGTATCCATAACACAAGTTCTTAATGATACTTATCTTGGAACTAAATAATTGGTGTAATTGTTAGAAAATATTTATTGTTTATATTTTATTATCCCCGCCTTATTAACTTACTTAACTTATGTATTTTAACGTCCCACTATCGAACACGAGCTTCCTCTCATATATCAAGGTGTGAGGGTATTTTTTTTCCATTTATTTGGGTAAACAAACAGTTACAATACAATATATGATATAACAGCCTAACTAGTACAATTGATAGAATTTACCACATAGTAATTAACAAAAGGTTTGATGTGTTGGCGAAGTAGAGCCTTTGCATATCTTGCAAAGTATTAAATTAACAAATCATAGTTACTATACAAGCAAATCATCCGAACAATTACACTTCACTGAACACAATGTATTGGAACATACTCCACCACGCTGACCCAGTGCGGATTGGCGAAGGCAAGAGTATGGCGTCCTGCTGTTAGAATTTATCAAGCCGTTAAGCCTCTAACATGGCTTGTACCACATTTAGTGATAACCGGGACCAACGGTTTAGCGTGCTTTCCGAAGCACGGAAGCGCTCGATATCAAATGCCACACAAACGGTCACCCATCCAAGGACTGACCTCTGTAAACTCTGCTGTACTTCGGTGATCGTGTCCGACCACCTAGCACCGCAAAGTTACGAGCGCTTCGAAAGTTAATTAGTATTGACAATTATATTGTGAAGCATTTCACACACAATTTAATTTTTAACTATGGCCACAGACCCAGTGCGGATTACAAAAGGCAATATTTTTTTGAAGTCTTAATTTAAGACCGCGTCTAGCAAACACGTGAGACAGTACCACACTTTTCTACTTACGTTGGTAATCTGATCTCCACTGACGACGTGTCTAGGATGGAGCTAGGTCACCTATAACTGTTCTGAATTCTAAGAGAATAATAAGGTATGTAGGTAGTAAGGTACTAAGTAAAGGAAATACCGCGGGGGTACATGTGTCCTACAGTGGAGAACAGGGCTCAGTAAGCGTAGTGTCAAAGTCAAAAATTATTTATTTCACAAACTATTACATAGTACTTGAAAATGTCAAAATTAAATATAAATATAAAAAACCAATCGAAATATTATTACACTGAAATCACGAAGCTTAGATTCACTTATATGCAACAAAACAAAAAATAATTAAGTGTAAGTGAATCTAAGTGCCAATTCCGAGCCACCGCTCTCTAAGAAGAATTGGCAAGAAACTCACAGGCTATGCTCTTTTAAATATATCCATTGGTTTGTTACTTGAATTACAATCTTCATTTGTCTGTGAAGCTATACAATGCAATATAACATTAACAATATTCATGTTTCAAGTCATTCATATTAGAATAACCTGTATGAAACGGCAGTTTAATCCCAAGCATTTTTATCTGCCATATAGTCTTTGATAGAATAGTATCCCTTTGAAGACAGCTTACGTTTTATTGTTAATTTAAATTTTGTTAGGCTCAATTGCTGTTTATGTTAATTGTCCCAGTGTGGGACGCCCTCCAGCTAGAGGAAGCGATGACATACGCAAAACGGCTGACGGGCGGTTGGAGACGAAGAGCTGAAGATCGAGTTCTGTGGCGTGCCATTGGAGAGGCCTCCAGAGAGATGTCCAGCAGTGGACAAATGTGGGCTGATGATGATGACTAAGATATGAAGTTACATGCATAAATTTCTTTTTGAATTCTCATCATTACGCCTACTTCCCTATTTATGATTATTATAGTAATAGTTTTTTTTGTGTTCGTCAGTTTTGTAAATTTTATGTGGTTTTTTAATAATACATATTGTAATTTACCTGTGCTATTGTGAGTATTCAATTTGTTGGTAAATGTTAATGTTTATCATCTCAGATCATAGCTTCGCATTATCCCGGTTGCCCAAGATAAGCCCAGGGTCTGCTCATTGGTTCAAAGACATGAAGTTACATGCATAAATTCCTTTTTCAATTCTCATCATTACGCCTAATAAATTAATTTATAATTCTATCACTCAGTTTCACTCCTAGCATACTAAGCGTGTTGGATAACTCACCATATACATAGACCAAATGTCGTAGAAGAAGTATGCCGCTCCGAACCAGGCGTAGGCCTCGCACAGACAATGCTTGCCCCTCATAAAGTCCCGGGAGCACGCGCTGGCCACCACCACGGCCCCCGCAGCGCAGGACAACGCGGCCTGGACGCCGGACACGAACCTGCAAATATATAAACATATTATGACGACCGATATGGCGTGGAGGTCAGTATACCTGCACTCCACTCCTGAGGTCGTGGGTTCGATTCCCACACAGGACAAATCTTTGTGTGCTTGAACAAGTATATTTGTTCTGGTCTGGGTGTTTTCTATGTATATTAAATATGTATTAACAAAAAAAAAAAAGTATATAAGTATGTTTATCCGTTCTTTAGTATCCGTAACACAAGTTCTTAATGATACTTATCATGGAGCTAAATAATTGGTGTGATTGTAAGAGGATATTTATATATTATTTATTTATTTATTATTTATATTATCACGTGTTATACCCGTAGCGGTAAGCAGAGAACATATTTTTTCACTTGCTACAATCAGGAAGACATACTATAAATCAACGAAAATGTTACTTAGTTATACCTATCTCTTTCACTCTAGGTATATCGTTATCGAGTGAAAGGGATGGGTATAACGAAGTTTCGTTTTCGTTGAATTAGGCATCCACCTTGGGGTGGTGGAGGGGGGGCTGAGTACCTCCCGGAAGCCGAGAAAAGGTAACACGCAGAGGTTGGCGACTCTGGGTGCCCTTAGTACTACTAACCGGAGGGGAACTAAGAGGGGCCTGTGGAGGGCGCAGCGGGCGAGCCGGCCAGTGGGGCCCGTCCAGCCGCGCCAGGAGGGTCTTAGGCAGCTGTCTAACCATGGACCCTCCGCGAAGTCGGCTACATACGCTATGGTCGCACAAGGAGGTAGGTCCACTGCGCCTCTCTGAGGAGGTACTCTCGGTTTTGGTCCGGGGGACGTTGGTCGCAGGCGGGGTGCCTGACGGTGCAACCCAGGTACTGGCCCCCGCCTCTTTCTTAACGAGCGGCGGGCGTCGTCGGAAGATTTTAGTGGGTGTTACTGCTGGCACGGTTCAGTCCTCCTTTGGCCGAAAGGCAGTGCGTAAATGCATTTTGTTATCGTCATAAAACAAAAAAAAAGGCCTTCTGGTACGTTTATTTACGCTCATTAACATGAGTTAGTTTTGCGTTTGCTGCGTCCAGCGCAGCAATTCTATAATCTATTGGTTCTTTGGTTTAACAAACACATTGCTCGCAACGCATTCTCACACATCTCTGATGAAAACGCAGCCCACTCTCGTGGGACTAGATTGAAATTTTTGGAGTAGTATTCGGTAGAAGATATGGCTATTGCGCAGCGCGGGCCGACGCGCCTTCAATGACGTACAGACGAATGGTGATAAATCCTTGACAATAAAACAGAAAGTAGCCAAAACCAAACTTCCCATACTCACTTATTGCTAATATCGAGCACCTCCCCGTAGGAGAGGCGGTACTTGTGCCTCAGTCGAGCCCCGAGTCCGGTAGACATGGCTGCTACGTTGAACAGCTCGTACATCGTCCAGAAGTACACGAAGCCCAGACCTGTGAGCGCGAAGCCTCGCTTCACCGTTAACCTGCAAGTAACAGTTAAATAAACAAATTATTTATTGCAATAAGGCAAACATAGCTTAATGCACATGAAACGCTAGAGGCTCCGCAGTGAAACTGACAGTCGTTCCTTAGATGGGTGACCATTAGTGTGGCATTTAATATCAAGTGTCTCTGTGTCTCTGTCAAGGCACGTGAATAAGTTGGTCCCTGGTATCATTGGCGTGAGAAAAAACCAACCTTTTCTTACGACGATTTTCTTGCCCGTTTTTTCACGATCAAGCTCCCGCCCGCAGTGAATGGGCGCGTTAGTTTTGAAGTTTTGTAATGAGAACTCTATTAAGCCAAACTTGAATAAATACATACATACATACGTAAATACAATTACGCCTGTTTCCCCGAAGGGGTAGGCAGAGGCATATTATACGCCCACACCTCGCCAATTATATAGTTGGTCCCACGTAATAGGAGGCGAGCCTATTACCGCTTACCGGCACTGTTATGTTCGCCAGAGCCTCGTCCGTTGATCAGCAGGTGCACCACTTGCAGGTGATAAAGGTTGCAGAAGGTTGCAGAAGCTTGCAGATAAAGATTTATGCTACAGCAAGAGTACGTAACTCAGCAAGCATCATCATCATCATCTCAGCCCATTAACGTCCCACTACTGAGCACGAGCCTCCTCTCACATACCAAGGTGCGAGGGTATTGGGTCATACTCCACCACGCAGACCCAGTGCGGATTGGCGGAGGCAGGTGTATGGCGTCCTGCTGTTAGAATTTTTCAAGCCGCCCAATTAGGCCTCTAACATGGCTTAACGACTACCACATTTAGTAATAACCGGGACCAACGGCTTAGCGTGCCTTCCAAAGCACGGAAGCGCTCGATATCAAATGCCACACAAACGGTTACCCATCCAAGGACTGACCTCTGTAAGCTCTGCTTTACTTCGCTGATCGTTTCCGACCACCGAGCACGGCGGAACTACGAGCGCTTCAGCAAGCATGGTTAAAGCTAAATGTTAATTTAATTAAAAGTGACAACTACATGCATGAGAAATATGAATTTTTCTCGGCACCCTGCAATACTGCTAGCTACTTGAGTGTTTTTCATTAAAGTCGCGACATTAACTCGGTAATCGCTGTTCGGGGACGCTGGTATTGCGATAGACGAGATGAAAGCGCTCGTAAACTGGATACCTACCTCCTATACGTCGTTGCAGACAGACTGTGCAATCAGATATTATACATACAATATTAAAAGACGGTCCGCGGTAGCCTGTATGAGATTGATTGCCGCTAATTAAGTTGTTTTATCTTTATATATATAACTAGCTGTTACCCGCGACTTCGTCCGCGTGGAATAGTATCTTTGGGTAGCATTTACAATCCCCTTTTCCCAATAAAAAGTAGCCTATATCCTTTCTCAGGGTCTAGACTATCTGTATACCAAATTTCATTTAAATCCATTCAGTAGTTTTGGCGAGAAAGAGTAACAGACAGACAGACAGACAGAGTTACTTTCGCATTTATAATATTAAGTTAGGAAGTAAGGATTCTACTGTACTTGTGTATGTCACTGAACTCCTCCAAAGCGGCTGGACCTATTTTACTGTATTTTTATATGCTTTAGGGTGGCGCCCTGGATGGTTTAGATTTACGAATCAGTCCGTTAGATGGCGCTGCTGTCTAGGTTATCAGGACAACGTCTGTCGGGTCCGCTAATAACTACTGTATAATTGTAAGTCCAAGTCAGAATCATTTGTTCAAGTATGGCTTAACCCTTTACCAGGCAGTGGTCAATATATGACCACCATAAATTGAACCTTATGCGGTTAACTTAAGGTGGAAAAACAACGAATATTTTTAACGTGCTCTGCCTGTTAAAGGGTTAATAGAGCTCTTATGAAAGTCTTATTTAAAAACTTACGCGCCTTTTCACTGCGGGCGGGAGCAGGTGATCGTAAAAGAACAGGCAAGAAAATCGTCTATGTTGGTATTTTGTCCCGTCATAATAAATGCATCTATAGCATTGTAAATACTAAATTTAAAAAATAAAAATTATAAAATATTGGCACCAAAGCATGTATTTAGATTAGATTAGATGTAGAGTAATATTTTATATTTATTTACTTTTATCTTATATTATATGTTTTATTATACACTTTTTATTATATTTTATTCATGACACAATTAAATTTTTTTTTCTCTTAAATTCTGTTTGTTTTCTTTTGTTTTTTTTTTGTATTTAGTTTAGATCTTGAGGAGTACCTTTTGTGTTGCGTCACAATTAATGTTATCTCTCTTTGGGAAGGAACTGACTCCTATACCACAGGGAAACCTAACATAGGATTCAGTGTCTGTATTTTATAGTGAAATTGTGAAAGTATCAATAAAGTATTATTATTATTTGTCAATAAACTTATATTATTTTCTAATAAACTATAATTGTCTGTAAATAACCCTGCAAACCCGGAACTAGGAATAAGGGATATATATCGAATTTTCAAATTAAAAGTAGTTGAAACCCTAAAAGGCATAAGCTGTGCCCTGTACCCAATGTTTCTTAGTTTTTCTGTTTGTATATTTCTGTGTGTGTACTAAATAAATAAATAAATAAGGAACGACCGATATGGCGTGGAGGCGAGTATACCCGCACTCGACTCCTGAGGTCGTGGGTTCGCACACAGGACAAATAGTTGTGTGTATAAATATGAATATTATGTTCTGGTCTGGGTGTTTTCCTATGTATATTAAGTATGTATTTACAAAAAAAAAAAAAGTTTTTATGTATATTTTTTCGTTATTTAGTATCCATAACACAAGTTCTTAATGATACTTATCTTGGGACTAAATAATTGGTGTAAGTGTCAGAAATATTTATTTATTTATTTAAGGAACCTTAATTATAAGAAAACAAAAATTATATTACCCTATTCTCTAATTCGTCTGGAAGTTTTATAAATTGATTTCACAACACGCCAGCTCAGTCTTCATATTTTTAATTTAAAATGGAATCATATATTATCAGATCCCAACATTAACCCGGTTGCCCTACGTAAGTTACTTCTTACTTTTTAAATATGTCTGATTAGTTTGCATAATTATTTTTTTCTATATTATATATAGATTTTATATTATGTATTGTATGATGTGTATACATATATATATATATTTTTTTTTTATTTGTGTATTTTATTCATATTTAACAAATAGTTTTAGTGTTTATTCGTTACAAAGTTTTTGTGCTCTGCCTACTGCTTTCCTGTTCTCTCCTTTGCGTCGGGTTGTCTGGAAGAGATCGCTTTTAGCGATAAGACCGCCTAGATTGGCCATTTTGTTTCAATATTCATTGTAATCTGTAGTTTTTAAGTTATTTTGGTCAATAAAGAGTATATCTATCTAAGTTTAGGGTACAGGTGCTCACTGGTCTAACGAGTTTTTTGGCTGAACTTCAGTTATTATATGGAGCAACAGTCTGACCTCCGCAACCCAAAAGGCAACATCATTCTATAGTCAAATCAGGATATTACAAGACGCTGATTTCCTAATAATGATTGCCACAGACGTACATGACGACAACCAAGACCAACGGCTTAACGTGCTTTCCGAGGCACCGAGCAAGCGATAATTACGCACATAACTTCAAAAAGTGATAGATGCACTCTTATAAGCAATTCTCCCCTTAACTTCTTCTTCAACTTTCACATCAAATATGGTACATAAGTGGTCTACATGTTGTATTTAATATAATATACTTAATCTAAAACAGGGTAACATAATTATTAAAAAAAAAAAACTAAAAACTATAAATAAAAGATGTCTTCCAACGGTGCCAAGAATGCTGGCAACGTTTCCTCTTTGGATTGCCAGGCCAATACGCTGGCAGAAGAAACTGCCAGCCTTCTTGTCACCGGAAGCAGCAATGAGGCGAGCACTTAAGTCTTTCACGAGTTGCCTTGCTTCCGGCCCCCATGGAACCAATGTCTCCACCGCAAACGGAACAAAAAGAAAGTTAGGCCCTAGATTTCCGTATTTGTTCCGTTTGCGATTTTATCAAATGGAACCTGATATAAGTGCAAAAAGAATCTTCCATACATAGGGTTATACAATAATTTTAGCCATATCCGTTGACTGAGTCTAGCAATTTTACATACTGTCTGATATCCCAAACGTCTGCGACATATTATTATACAATCGTCGTCTACATCGCGCGGTTTATCGCTTCACATGGATCAGTAACTGAAGGTCGTTGTACATTTAAGATAATGAGTTCATGAAACTGTATAGATAAAAACGTTCCGAGAAATATTGTCACTCTTTGTTTCAATTTGAAAAATGCAGATGAAATTTGGACATCTTTCTTTATTTATTTTACATACATATTCATCATCTCAGCCCATTAACGTCCCACTACTGAGCACGAGCCTCCTCCCACATATCAAGGTGTGAGGGTATTGGGTCATACTCCACCACGCGGACCCAGTGCGGATTGGCGGAGGCAGGTGTATGGCGTCCTGCTGATAGAATTTATCAAGCCGCCCATTAGGCCTCTAACATGGCGTAACGACTATCACATTTAATGATAACCATTACATACATATTATCACGCCTGTTTCCTCTAAGAGGTATGCATACTATACACCCACATTTCGCCAGTCATGTTGTTGGTACCACGTAATTGGCGAGTCTATTGCCGCGTCCCGGGAACTTGTGGGTTCGTCAGAGGCTCGTCCGTTGATCGGCAAGTGGACCACTTACAGGTGAAATTGGCTTGGCATCTCAAGATCTTGGTAGGACCCCTCAGCACCCATAGTACAAGCTTTGTGTGGCGTTCTATGGCTTAAAGTATTACAAGCCCTCCCACCCAATAAAGTGTCGGTGCAGATGAAAAGAAATCCCACGGATTGATGGGCAGCAGCGTCATCCTGTGTACTGGCTTGAAATTTGATCACCAACCCGCCTGCCTAGCGTGCTGATTATGACTTATTTTGTAGTTTTAACATTCGAGAAAAGTTAAATTTTCCCAAATATGAGCCTCGCCCATTGATCGGCAGGTGCACCACTTGCAGATGAGGTTGGCTTGGGCTCTTAAGTCTTGGTAGGATCCCTATACACCCCGACATTTTACAGTTTACCGAATGATGACTCGAATGCAGAATGACAATGCCACTGTCTTCTAGTAGTCAGCTGCAACAACATAGCTGCTCGTCATCAAACTCAAAACAAGCCATGCAGACACTAGGGGACAACTTTCCTGCGACACGTTGTGCCAGCGATTCAAATCCTACTCAATACAAGAATTCTTAGATGATAAGTGTGTGTAATTTATGTTCAAATATAAATTTGCATGCCAATTAAGGTAGAACGTACAAGGATCCTTAAAACTTTGTAACATCTAATGATTTGTACCTACATTCCTTGCAAATAAATAAATCTAATCTAAGCAAGTGATGGATTAAAAATATCTTTGTAACAATTCCCGCGCTACTATAATTTCCCGAAAAATCGAGAAACTATTCAACACGACACGTGTTTCGCCCTTACACAGGGCATCTTCAGGTAAGATAGGAGCCTCAGAACAACGATGTCTTCACGACTACTCTCGTTTCAGCGTTGGTCGGGAATGATGGTTGGTTTGATTTTTCGGGAAATTATAGTAGCGCGGGTATTGTTACAAAGATATTTTTAATCCATCACTTGCTTACAATGGATTTCCGCAAAGTAACGCCTGAATCAATAAATTATTTAAAATCTAATCTATTCTATCTAAAAATTCACAACTTTAATATGACCACTCTGAAATAACGAACTGACGAAGGGTCTGTGACACGTACAGAGGATAAGGTTACTCTTAAACCTCCTTGGCACCTTACGTGCAGCAGGACACAGTGAGGTTTAATCGGTATTCCTGGCCACCACCATTTCGGCCAGGCATCCCGACATAACTTTGTGCTATCCCCGCGGTGCAAAGTATGCGTAAATGCATTATCACTTAAAAAAAGGATCCCTATAATAATATGGTTATGATTGAGCAGATAACCAGAATTATTAGAATTAGGCAGATACGAATTTCTGATAACATTTTACAATGTTATGCTTGATGTTACCATATTATTGTTCAGTAATCATTAAGTTCATTTGGGAGTATATTTTTCCATCCGTGAAATTGCTGTCCGATTCAAAATTTCCCAGTTAAAAATCTATTTACCTTAAATGCAATTAGTCCCAGTACAGCAAACTTAATTTTTTTAACATTTCATAAAAATTTAAAACTTTGTGAGTCCGACAAAACTTTCTAATGCACTTTTTTAAATTTGTTTCATCATCTCAGCCTATTAACGTCTCACTACTGAGCACGAGCCTCCTCTCACATACCAAGGTGCGAGGGTATTGGGTCATACTCCACTACGCTATATACAACATGGCACAGAATTAACGCACACCCTCAGACACCCCAATTAGAATATTTAATTATAATTAAAAAACATGCAAAATAATTTTACTTTTATTTAATTAAATATGGTTTATTTAAGTTACTAGTTATACTCATCGAGGGCAAATCGTATGGACATATTAGCGCTTTAGCCTACCGACCTACACACACAGAGAGACACGCACGCACACATCGCTTAGCACCAAAAAGTGCCGCAAAAAAAAAAACAAAAAATAAAAAAATTTTTTTTTTTAAAAAATTACCTATTTTTTTAATATTTTTAATCGATTGAGTAGCCGATTTATAACAAACTACTTTCTTGGTGTAACCCTTATTCTGTTACATGTTGTATATATATATATATATATATATCTTCTTAACGATTGCTCTTGTTGACTGATAATTGAGGCTCTAACAGGGCACTATGCCACAAACAAAATGCTCCACAGGATGCGACTAGTGCAATCGCCACTATGTCATAGAAGTGGAAACGAAGAGGAGTCTATGGAACACCTGCTGTGTACGTGTGACTCGCTGGCTGCTTGCCTACCCACAGCCAAGATACTATGGCCTCCAATCTTCAAAGACTGTCAGCAAGATGATGACAACTATATTTGGAGATATGGAGATAAAGGCAAGGGGATGCAACAAAGGTTCTTAAGGGTCTAAGTGCGCCACAGGCAATCTGTGGCCTTCGTGATAAAATAAGAAGAAGATAAGGTAATTAAGGTTGCCTGGAAGAAATTGCTGTTAGCAATAAGGGCGCCCATTGTACCATGTAAACATTTGTTTAGGTGATTTGATTACTTTTTTATATTTAGTGTACAATAAAGTGTTCATTCATAGTTAACTTCCTCTATATTTTGGTAAACATCACAAGAATTTCTCCATGTATTATCGATTCAATTACGATCTACGGTGCTTGATAAATAGATATGATTTGCAACTTAAAGTACATTGAAGCAGTAACAGGTGATCATAGTTTTCGTAAGCCGATTGTAAACACATCCTTATCCATAATGCTATGCTGTATGTCACGCACTAAAAAATAACGTAACGTATCACTGATGTAACTTTACGTTACATCATGTGCAATCTTACGTCATCGATGGTTTTATTTTCTTTGAAATGGACTCATTCGATTAGAGTATTTGCCAGAGTTAAGTAATTTGACAAACAAGTCATTCTACCATAATCTTTGGAGCCCAAGCCAACCTCACTTGCAAGTGGTGCCCCTGCCGATCAACGGACGAGACTTTGGCCTTAAAAAGTTCAATTCATTTCAATTAATTGATTGCCATCAACGTGTACATAAGGTCTTAAGAATTGAATGTGTTAAAACTTAGTGACCATTATAGGTGCTGCAATATCTTATAGTCTACTTAATAGGTTAGTAATTACAAAAAAGATTTGTTTTATTATAAAATATTGTGTTCGATTATTTTAAATGATAATTTATGATATTTATTTATTTAGTACACACAGAAATATATATACAGAAATACTAAAAAACTAAGAAACATTGGGTACAGGGCACAGCTTATTCCAAATAGAAATATCTTCCAGCTGGCCCGCGATAGGAAAAACTTAAGATAAAACAGGCTAGTCTGTGCGTTGTAATATAATAAACACAGAGAAAAAGAAAATACAAATACTAACGAAGACAGATACAAACAAAAAAACAACAACTATAGTAACATAAAGTGTAAACAAAGAACAAAAACCTAACAACATGACAAAAAGTGAACTTTTAAATGTTTTGATATGATATATGATATTTATTTATACATACATACATCATGGCACGCCTGATTCCCCTAAGGGCTTACCCCTTTACCCGCCACCTATTACGTCGGACCAACAATATAAATAACGAAATGTGGACGTAAAGTATGCCTCTGCCTACCACTTCGGGGAAACAGGCGTGATATTATGTATGTATGTATATGTAGTGTCGAGTACTACCATTTAAACCGGTTTTGCCAGAAGAAAGAAGGTAGGTCCTACCTCAGTAGAGCAGTGGAGACATTACTACACATCTATGGAGTTTTGGTATCAACATGGAAACTTAAACTTGTGTACGTTTTCAGACTTTATTTATATCATCATCATCATCTCAGCCCATTAACGTCCCACTACTGAGCACGAGCCTCCTCTCACATACCAAGGTGCGAAACTATTCAACACGACACGTGTTTCGCCTTTACACAGGGCATCTGACGACCGATATGGCGTGGAGGTCAGTATACCTGCACTCCACTCCTGAGGTCGTGGGTTCGATTCCCACACAGTACAAATCTTTATGTGCTTGAACACGTATATTTGTTCTGGTCTGGGTGTTTTCCTATGTATATTAAGTATGTATTCACAAAAAAAAAGTATATAAGTATGTTTATCCGTTCTTTAGTATCCGTATCACAAGTTCTTAATGATACTTATCATGGAGCTAAATAATTGGTGTGATTGTAAGAGGATATTTATTTATTTATCTTCAGGTAAGATAGGAGCCTCTGAACAACGATGTCTTCACGACCAACGCTGAAACGAGAGAATCTGAGAGAAGCTGTTTACTGTCAAAATCAAGAACTGACACAAGTTTAAGTTATTGAAACAATGCTTTGGTCTTTATTATTCCGCATGAGCGCCAACAATCCATTCATGGTTAATGACAGCGAACAGAGATATGTCCAGTGAGCCTCAGAAGTAGCAGATAATATTAGTACTTTGTCACTCTAACTAGAACGCTTGTTTTGTAAGTTGCAACCTGGGGGCCTACCGCCGAATTCGATGGATTACCGGTAATCCATCTAGAATAATCTAGATCAAACTTTGTTTTGCGTTCATTAATCCGTACCGGGGAATCTGCCGACAGCCACCTCTCATTCATGACCTTCAGTCCGTGACAGACCAATAGGTAAATGGAGAACGCCATTTTGTTTCGATTTCCATGAGTTCGGCGGTACGACAGAATCAATTCGAAATCCATTTTGCCTTATAATCGATTGCCATCGAACTCGGCGGTAGGCCCCCTGACTATTTGAACGCAATCTCGTTAAGGCATAGTACTAAAGATAATTCTAAAGACGACCGATAGTCAGATTTAAAAATAGATGCGGACTATATCTTCTCACACTAATTCAGAACGACTGTTCAATTCAATGTTTATTGCACTCCATAATGTTTTACATAAGGTCTTACATCTACACAAGTTACAATTATGGACCCTTTTGGGCACGGCAAACTTAGGAGAGAGGAAGCATACTAAGTTCTTTCTTTACAATTTTACATAAAGTTTCCATTAAATAGTTCGAAGGTATTTTTGTACTACTATCAGAATTGTATAGTTTATTTATTATTATATTTATTTATTATAATATTATTTATATATTATTTTTTGTTCAATAAGTTGCAGTCTTACAATTTAAACGCATTAATTGGCGTGATACAGTACTAAGTGTATAGCTACTTTATAACGGTGTAACCGACCGTGCGTCAGATTTAGAAGTAGCTCACTTCTAGCTCTTTAAAGACAAGGTCTGAGGACTAGAAAAGACTGGCAAGAAGGGATAACAAAAAAAAACTCGTTTTTTTTTTCTATAGCCTTTAAAATTATTTGTTATTAGATGTTGACTTTGGCAGCTAGGGCTGGCAGATATACTAGTAAGCCAGTATGTGATGTCAGAAACAAATACGATTGTGTACAGTTAGTGACGAGTCATTGTAGAACGACTGCGTCCGGTAATCACTAACTACAAGCAATAAAACTTGCAATACTATACTCGTACATGTCTTTGAGATCAGACATGAATAAATATTTGCTGAAAATCACCCCAATTATTTAGTTCTAAGATAAGTATCACTAACAACTTGTATTTTGGATACTAATTAACGCCAAAAATCCCGAAATAATGGTAATGTATGTGACTTTAGAGTACTGAGTCAAATCTTAGCATTTGAATTAATAGGGGGGTGCAGATAAAACATTTAGTCATCAAATCATATAAAGTCCACTGCTAAAAATTCTAACATAGATTATATTCTATTGTAAATATATACTTAATATACATATAAAATACCCAGACTAGAAAAATATTCATGTTAATGTACACAAAGAATTGTCTTGTTTGGGAATCAAACCCACAACCTCAGGAGCGGAGTGCTGACGTGGCAAGGCAAAACACTGTATACTAGAATACAGTGTTTCTCCTTAACAACGCTTATTCGCCGTATTTTAAGGTCTACTTTAAGTGAATTTTGTGTTGGAGTATACAGTGTTTTGCCTTGACACGTCAGAGTGCAGGTATACTAAACTACACGCCTTATCGGTCGTCAAGTAGTAGGTCGAGTAGCCTATTTTCATCAGCGTACAGGCACCATGACTCACCATAAACACGTCTTATTCAAATTATCGCGGGAGAAATCGCGAGCGAAGCTAGTGAGGTATAACGTGGGGGCCTACCACCGAACTTGCTGGAAATCGATTATCAGCCAAAATCGATTTCGAATTAATTCTGTCGTACCGCCGAACACATGCAACTCGATACAAAAAGGCGTTCTCCATTTAGACACAAATTTTGAAGGATTGGCATAATATTTGACAGTCTCTATCTGTGTTTTTTAAATTATACAGTTTTGTTTTATTTTCTAAAATTTGTGATATTTCTAACATTAATGTGTAATAACGGTGGATTATTAACCGTTAAGTGTTTGTGAATATATATGAGTGTTGGTAAATCAAACAAAGCAGTGCAACATCACTTTTCAAATTCTCTTAAGGAGTCCATGTGAGATCAACTGAGATCTCAGTATAGTCCCACATCTTTACTGAGGACTCAAGGGGCTTAGGGGAGGGTAACTCATATACCATCTTTATCATCACTCATTTTCATTTACTATGAATTATAATATATTATTAATATATCACTTACTTGACACTGGCTATATATGCTAGACGCACAAAGCCATTATTTGAAAAAAATATATTTAGGTAAAAATGTGTTATCGAAACTCAAATAATAATCATTTAATTAATTAGTCGCTTAAGTAGTCTGCCAAGGTCATGAAAATCTACGGCTTTCGGCAGATTCCTCGGTACGGATTGATGAACCTCAGAAATTTTTGATCTAGATGAAATAGCTGAAATTCACCGAATTCGGCGGTAGGGCGCCAGGTCCCAATTCCAATGAACTTTACATTTCCGAGTGTGGCACTCATCATCCCTATTTGACCTGTTCTACTTTCAACAATCGGTTAATGAAACGTCACCTTGAGTGGGGGTCTCAGTTATTTTCAGCCTGTATCGGGTCAAGGTTATTGAAGTGCCTAATAAAACAGTCCATAAATTCTTCCAAAGCCGAAAGCTTAGTTTGATTTATGAACCTAAATAGACGACTGATATGGCGTGGAGGTAGCTGCTGAGATGTGTTCGATACCCACACAGGACAAATCTTTATGTGCATGAACATGAATATTTGTTATAGTCTGGGTATTTCTGGTTGGTCTGGATTTTATAATTATATATTAACCGATTTCACAAATTTTCAGCTTGTTTTAAATTAATGCAACTTCGAGTGTCTAATTTGACCGGACTAGCATCCCAGCATTCTGTTTAAGGAAATTAATTTGAATCTTACTTACTCACTCATTGAGCACTGAAATTTATGTGACGTCATGACGCCCCTCATCGTCTGGGATCTTAATACAAATAAACACTATACGACGTCATGTCGTAGATAAGACAAAGACTTTCATAAAAATATACACGAGTTTTAATAAAATTATTAATTAAGCTAATCAAATGTTTGAGATTGCTCTACGTATTGAGATTGTAAAAATCCCACTTTAAAGTTCCGGGTTATAGAAGCTGGGAGTCATCATCTGATTGAGTCTACATATCATGATTATTATTATTTTTGTGTATAGGTATACGTAGTTTATTAATATTACATAGTTAGATCTATGTAAGTTTATATATTTTCTTGTTCGTACTACCTCATACTTTTCTGCTAACCCAAAGGTTAACTGGAAGAGAATTCCTTGTAGCATTAAGTTCGAATTTTGTACTTTTTTTTTTTAATTTGTGCGATAAAGAAAAAATTAAAAAAAAAAAAATCAAAAAATAAAATAAACAGATGCGAATACACTTTGGAGAATTCCAATGACGAATGGTATCACAGAGGAACGAATTACTAAATTTCTTCGTTCGAGTGCTGATAGTCTGCACAGTATGATGGTGGTTCCTCAGACCAGAGCGCCGAACCGTTGGCTAATCTACTGCCTCCGTAAAAGATAAGATAAGATGAAAGATCAATATGTGTGCAGTTTCATGCAGCAGCATAAAACGAGACAGTGGGATTATTAATGGGACACGTCATAATGTGTCCATGCTGCCTAAAGGCAAGCTGTCGATGCTCCAAAAAAAAATTAAGGCGCTTCATACCGTGGAATAAGCACAATTAAAAGCGCACCACCTCATTACGGCCTGCTAAAATGTTGTTTCACGCCCCGCTTAAAAGATCCGGGATAATAGGAACTCAAAACACATGAGCCGGCAGCGAATACCAGAGCGTAATGGTCTTACACAGGACCGGCGTAGTATTAGGCATAGTATCTCCTATTGAATTGGGAACTAAGCGTAACATTGACCATTAAAAAAGTATCTATACCTGTCTCCAATTTCTACGCTGAAGGCCAGATGTGTGGCCAGCGAGATCGCGGCTATGTTGAAGGTACCCAGCGCCCACATGCCCAGACGCTGCTGGTGACCCTGGACAATAAACACGGGATATCAGAGATATCGGAGTATAGGCAGAATTCTTATTAACTAGATAAAAAATGTTGATTCGTTTAGCCGTTTAACTTTTAGCAAGGCACAAACAGTTAAAATAGGATCAATCATCATTATCATCATCATCCACACAGAAGTCCACTGCTAACGATTGGCTTCTTATTGCCGATCATTCTCAAGCTGCCTGCATCCACTGACCATCCTCTGCTTGATCAGATTAAAAAACCACAAGGTGGGAGGCTGTCACTAAATATTAGTGGTAACATACATCTTACATAAATAGAGCCATATAATTTTTTTTTTTAAATTTTAAATAGAGCAGAGGTAGGCATCTCTATGCTCCAATCTCAATTCCCACATATGAATTACTAAATATTTGTATGCATGAACTTGTATAGTTCTCTTGCAGACCAAGTTTGCGTGAATTATTCTTTGTATTTACAAACATCTTTGGCTTTGGTAAACATAAAAGTTCCGGGTAATAGGCTTGCCACCTATTAAGTGGGACCAACAATTGAACTGGCGAAATTGAACCCTGTGGGCCTACAATAATTATACCTCTGTCTACTCCTTCGGGGAAACAGGTGTGTTTAAATGTAAGTGTGTATTTATGTATAAAAGCATAAAGAGGTGAATTAATATAGAAAACTAAAGAAATATTTCAAGATGTTTTGCAAAAATTTAAAGGGAACACATACATTATGCGCTTAATGTCTATGGCTTTACAGTTCCAGCATTCTAAAACCCTATTTGATTTGTTCCTATCCATGTAATAGGCGGTGAGCCCGTTACCGGAAACTTATCACTATTGTTTCAGAAGTATCCGGGTTTAAACTAATTTCAGTATAACATGTTTATTTATTATGAAATATAAATGTCTGCTTGTGCAGGAATAATGTATAAGTTGTGTGTATATGTATTTATTTATAACTTTAAATAAAATATTGTTCAAATTGTATTAATTTATAGTAATCACGAACCCTGTCTTTTATGTTATGTCATAAACAAACACAACCACCATAAGGCCATAACATTAGCAGAGCTTATGATGGGTACCACATAATGAAAAGCTGTGACAATAGATACACATACTTAAAACATATTTTTATATTTTAAAAAAACATCAAAACCATTTTCATGTTCATGCAGACAAATATTTACTAAAATAACATTTACACTTCTTGAAATAACATCACAACATTACATTGTCTTCATCAATTTTGAGTTTTCAAAACAGCCCATGTCTACATGTTTATTCGTAATCATGCTCATATAACTTAAAAAAAGTTATTTTCTTCTTTTATTTTAAATCTTGTGACAAAAACCTGTGTTCTGCACCACAGATTTTTGTAGACTTGTCAAATTGTTTTACTACTAAGTACAATTTTCTTGTCCCACAATTAAGCTCCCGCCCTTGAATAAATGATTTTGAATTTGAATTTAACATATGTATATAGTCAGTAGTGACATGAACTTCTCCTTTTTTTCTTAAGTAGATATTACATGTTGGTAGTTCTAAGGACAACTGAGCAGTAATATTAAAAATATTTACTTTTTCTGATTGTGTTAGAATTTAAAGACATAATAATAATAATCGTTTATTTACCAATATAAAAAATAAATGAATTACAGTGGTTATTACACTAGGCTTGCGAGCCTGTGTCGCAATAACCATAAGTGAGTTACAAATATTAGTTATACAATCATTTCCGTCTTTGTGGATCCGGTTCATTTATAAATAAATAATAACATAATTATGATTAAAAGATCAAATTAAAAAAACATTAGAAATGCAATATAAAATATTTTTTAAAAAAATACATAAAAAGGGAATGAATAAGTGTGTGTGACGGGTGAGACTGTAAGTGAGTGTGCGTTAGTGTATGTGTGATGTATTGGACATAAATTGGAAAAAGCCAAGATAAGTTTCTTGAGGCTATCTCTTTGCAACTTGGAAGCCTTATTAGAGTGTTATTAGAGTGACTGACAATCCCAGCAGTTTCAGATAAACTAGACAAATACTTATAAAGAATACATTTTGCTTGTATAATGTATACATTTTGCTTGTATGTATAATGTAAATCTCTTTCATTGTTGTGAAAAAAATATTGAATGTCCAATTTGTTAGTGAACTTTGGCAAATCTAAATGATCCTGTTGATCATAACAGACAATAAAGTTTATTTTATTTTAGTATTTAAAGACTGAATTAATATCAAAATATTGTAGAGAAAGATGATCTATTGAAAAAAATTACAGGTAATACTTTTAATTCACTATAGCACATAATAATAATTTATCTAACTTGAGATTCTATCAGAACCCAGATGAACAAAATATAGTAAACCCATTTTAATATTCTAAATAACTTAAGATTTATAAATGATATTTGCTATGTTTTTGGATTGCATAAGACAATATTGACTTTTGTTAGAATAGAACCGTCCCTAAAGAAGATATCACCTACAGGTTTTTCTGAAACTGCTCCAATAATTAATAAACTAGAAATGTTAAAAAACACAATTTTCTTTCAACTATATTGTACAAATTGCAGAAGAATTTTGCCATCTTTTATAGCGTTTCGTAAGTTTACAAAGATTTGATAAACTCAATGGTAAACAAAGATTGTTTTGAGTTTTGTAAGTGCTGATAACAACACAGATAATTATTGTTGTCCACAATTGACATATAAAATTGGCAAATCAACGTAAATTCGAAATAAACAGAAAATTAAACTATTAAATAAAATTAGAATTTCTGTTTTTATTTTAAATCGTATCAACACCACTAAAAGTACTATTACTTAAAATTTACTTTACATATTAAGATTTACATTGTAAGCTTAATTAATTTTGTTTATCGGATACATTCTGATTTTAAATATATTTACAGGGTTTGATTATACAAAGTCTAAAACAACATTAAAACTTAGTCTTACCTTGCAATTTACTGGTTCCATCGCTAACGTTCGTAACTTCCAAAATTTTATTTTAACTCAGAACATACTGGAAAGATCTAATTTACACAATTAGATCGTTAAAATCTCTAAAACAACAAAACAGCCGCAGAACGAGCACCACCTCGCAATTATTTTTCAATTTTTTGAAGTAAAGAAGACCAATCACTTCATGTAGCTGTCAAGAAAAGTGTCAGTCAAATTGTCAAATTTAATCGGCTGTCTTTCATTCTTTTTTTTAAATAATGGCTTCGTGCGTCTAGCACATTTAGCCAGTGTCAAGTAAGTGATATATTAATAATATATAATTCATAGTAAATGAGAATGAGTGGTGATAAAAATGATAAATGGTAAATGAGATACCCTCCCCTAAGCCCCTTGAGTCCTCAGTAAAGATGTGGGACTATACTGAGATCTCATAAGGACTCCTTGAGAGAAAATATGAAAAGTGATGTTGCACTGTTTTGTTTGATTTACCAACACTCATGTATTTTCACAAACACTTGACGGTTAATAATCCACCGTTATTAAACATTAATGTTAGAAATATCACAAATTTTATAAAAATATAACAAAACTGCAGACATGACGCTTCACTTTCCCGCCAAGAAGTCACTGTCAAATTTAATCTGCGCGGCTGTCAAATGTTTAATATTTTTTTATTTATATGGTTAGATTGACTTTATCTAAGTAATTAGTTTATATTTTATAAACTTTTTTTTTACTTAAACATAGTAAATAATTTCACAAAATTAATATACCTTACACATCGTACTCGTAGATTTGTATTTAATATTAAATATTGTAGATATTGTATTTCATTTTTTGTATCTAACGTTTGCTATTTGACTTTTCACGGCTATTCAATAAAGGTTTAGTGATTTTAGAAAAAATCTTATACGTATATGCAAATAAAATAGTAATACAGATCAAAGAGTTGAATATATGTTTATGTTGCGAAAGTATAATCATTTTACATACGATTGACCGACTTTTCTTTTTGCATAACTTTTAAACATTTGTGATTTTAACAAAATGTGTAGTACTTCTCTATAAAATAGAATATCCAATTCCAATCCAATAAAAACTCCAATAAAAAAGTTTTACCCACATATGAGCAAATTAAGTTATTTTAATACTTCTACCATTCTACCCTCAAATTACTCCTTAAAAAATTATCGACTCTCATTATACCGATGCCACAAATTTCTTTCGGAGGAAATATTTTAGTTAATGGTTTGTTATTTCTGCTTTCTCAGCAGAAAATAGTGATATCTTAAGAAAGGGGTAAAAACTATAAGATCTTATTAATTCACCTTTAAAAAATATAATGGAAGTAGATGAGCCATCGGTGAGTACCGACTTTTGTGAATATAATTTTTATTTTGTCTTTGCGGTTATAGCTAATTTAATCAAGGTGTTTTATACTGAAAAAACAACAATGTACTTATGTAAATGATTACATTACAGGATGTAAAAAGACACAACAGCTTTACAAACAGTTGCAACATAAAGAGACCACCTGTATCTAAAAGATTAGGCCGAGAACGTTGTCATAGCTATAACCACACTCCGGAAAAACGCCCCGCCGAGTACCGCTTAAGTGCTCCAAGAGTGAGTATTTACAAAATAACAATCATCTTTCGGTTTCAACAACAGTAATTAGCCTATTAAGAAGTATAACCAAACGACATGGCGTGAGTAAACCTTAAATTAATCAATGATGTAGCAATTAGAATAATACTCGAGTCGAAAGGAAAAGATTATGAATTTTTGACAAATATTTTGAAACATTGACTGAGAGCAGTACAAATTTAGGTATTACATAAATACTTCATTCATAAAAACTTTCATTATATACGATGTGCAAACTCAACTTATAGGCATAAAGAGTAAACCTGAGAAAGATTTAACGCTTTTGATTTCATTATACTAACCAAATCGATTGAGCTTCATACTATTTTGACGTGACAACGTCTTAAATTAGGTTGCGGCTGGGAGTCACTTATGAAAAAGTGTAACGCTCGGTAACGTTACGATGAGTCACCGAACGAGAGAGAGGCCCGGCGAATGCCTTGCGTCTCTCTCCCACTCAACTATGATCGGTCTGCCGCGCGCGCAGCACTAGAGAATTAGGCGCATTGAATCGGCACATGCTTGTGTCTCTGTCTTTGTCTTTCTCGAACGTTCTTGGCGTTGGAAAAACAAGAAAGCGTCATAATACAAGTTCACACGACGTTTTTACGTGACGAGATTTTACGTGACGTTGTCACGTAAAATCTTCGCCCGTAAAAACGACTTTACAGGCAACCATTTTTTTGACGTGACAACGTCTTAAATTAGGTTGCGGCTGGGAGTCACTTATGAAAAAGTGTAACGCTCGGTAACGTTACGATGAGTCACCGAACGAGAGAGAGGCCCGGCGAATGCCTTGCGTCTCTCTCCCACTCAACTATGATCGGTCTGCCGCGCGCGCAGCACTAGTGTACAATGTTTTAGTAAACAAAATATATTTCTATAGTTAAAATTTGTGCAATTCTTATTTTCATTCAATTCCTTGTTCCTATTGTGCAATTTAATTATATTCATATCAATAAATATTCTACCGAGAAAAAGACGTTGTCACGTAAAATCTTCGCCCGTAAAAACGACTTTACAGGCAACCATTTTTTTTTTGTTCTAAATTTTTATTTAAGGTGCTAATTTGTAACTTTCTTTTTAAAAGTCATATTTTTAACTAATAATTATTTGTTGTGAATATAATTAGTGTTAGTGAAAATATTTCAAGAGAAAACATGTAATTATATACAAATACAAATCTATAAGCAAGAACACTTTGAAAGTATTCTTAGTCTAATTTATGAACGTTTCGACTAAATTGAAAGTCTTGACGCTTGGCGGGAAAGTGAAGCGTCATGTCAGCAGTTTTATTTTATTTTCTAAAATTTGTGATATTTCGAACATTAATGTGTAATAACGGTTGATTGTTAACCGTTAAGTGTTTGTGAATACATGAGTGTTGGTAAATCAAACAAAGCAGTGCAACATCACTTTTCAAATTCTCTCAAGAAGTCCATGTGAGATCTCAGTATAGTCCCACATCTTTACTGAGGACTCAAGGGGCTTAGGGGAGGGTATCTCACTTACCATTTATCATCTTTATCATCACTCATTCTCATTTACTATGAATTATATATTATTAATATATCACTTACTTGACACTGGCTAGATGTGCTAGACGCACGAAGCCATTATTTAAAAGAAAAAAAAAAAAAAAAAAAGTCTTGACATTTCTTTGACAACACAAAGATGCGTTCAAAGAGCTCTAAATGAGTTTCTAATTTTTTGCTATAGATGTACGTAAAATGAAAGATATATTGATTACAAATATCATTAACTATTAACAGATCTAATAAGTTAAATTTAAATTCTTTAAAACTCTTTATTTTTCATAAAAACATAAACTTCAAAACTGCAAATGTAGTAGCTGTAGGCATTACCAAATATGGAGTTCGCTCGTTTTCCCAACCGTCCTCCCTTCGATCCTTAGTTGCTCTCGATTTTTATTTTCTATTAAATCTTTGAGTTAAATTTCAAATGTTTTCATTGCATTTTCAAGTGTAAATAGTGTATATTCTTCTTATAAATAAAAGTGAGTTAATTCAATTTTGTTAAAGTGTCAAAATATAGGTCAAAATAACGTATAGGTTATGTTTTAAGCAATTATTTATTTAGAATTTACAATTGTGTATTGTTTTGTGGTTAAGCCAGTGTTTTTCCGCGTTACAGATGTCGTTTAGAGTCGTACGTAGTTCAAAATTCCGCCATGTATATGGGCAGGCCATGAAAAGGGAGCAGTGTTATGATAATATAAGAGTATCAAAAAGTTCATGGGACTCAACGTTTTGTGCTGTGAACCCCAAATTCCTGGCGATAATTGTCGAGTCGGCTGGCGGAGGTGCTTTCATTGTTCTACCACACAACAAGGTAAGTGTTGTTGCATATTATTTTTATACTTTTATGTAAAAAAATCTTCCCTGCAGTCACCATCAACATAAGGGCCCTAAATGTACATATTGTCTTCCACACTTACAAATAGAATCTTGTGAATTTACTAGAGAATCTTACATGTTTGTGTAAAGAAGCTTGGACCTTTATCAATGGTTAATAAATTGGTAGAGGTCTGAACTTCTGCAAAGCATGTATCTCAGTTTTGAATCAATTGATTTTAAGGCTGCATTGAATGTAATTTATACATAGTAAAATAGGGCAATAATGAAATTATTTACTTGCTATTAAAAAACATTACTTCTTGGAGCTGTTTGGTTCATTTGTGAATTTGAACATCTTCAATAAATGGTATAAAGAATAAATGGATCTATGTTTATTTTTTTTAATTGGTAAGTGGTGGACAACTGCCATAAGACAAGGATCAATAGAATATAATTGCCTGGATATCCGAATCTGTGGCTTAAAGATTCAGAGTACAGGCATGGAATTAGTATGCCTAGAAATATTTTAATGATTAGATTTTTTGCTATTTACATGTATACAAATTTAGTCCTTTATTGGATTGGAATCCTTTCCCAGACAGCACTGTTGCTGATCTTTCCATCAAGGTATTGAATATGATAATATATGCCATGATCTCTCTGTGTGACATTTTTGTCAAAGCCTGCTTTCACACACAAAACACATTATAGAATTTTCAAGTATTTATTGCAGAGAGCCTACTCTTATTCAATAAAAACGAAACTTCTTTATACCTATCTCTTTCACTCTCTAGGTATATCAGTATTGAGTGATAGGGATGGGTATAACAAAGTTTCGTTTTCATTATATTAGAGTAGGCCCTCAGCTCAAATTTATGCCTTGTCTGAAATAAAACAAGAAATTAGAGGTGTAATTAAGTCACCAAAAAGTTTTAACTATTAGTTTACTAAACCCTTTTTAAATTTAAATATTTTATTTATGAAGCCAGTATTATAAATCAGTTTTTTTAATGAGATACGTCATAGTGACTACATCCTGCCTAATGGAGAGCAGTCAATGCAGTCAGAATAAATTAAGATGCTTTATAATGTGGAGTATGCATGGTAACAAGCGCAGTCACTCATGACCTGTTTCATACCCCAATTTAAAGGCCCTGGATTATAAGAGCTTGGAAACACATTGCAATTCAAATTAATAAGGAATTTTTACTTTAAATGCATTTTGTGATGAATTTTCGTTATCTGTATCTACATAGTCTGCATTCTACATACAAACAGTATTTTGTGATTCATTTTTGTTATCTATATGACCTGACGAGCATGATTACGAATAAACATAGTAGACATGAGCAGACCAGTCCCCACTGGCGGCACCCTTTCACGAGTATGACGCATGAACCAGCTATCGTTTCGCTCAACCATATTTTAGGGAACGTAACTACCCGACGCATGACGCCACCACCGCAAAGACATTTAAGTGAACATGACATACTAAAGCTACAGGATAAATGAATTTTAACAAAATAACATTATATTGATGAAATGTGCTGCAAACCACAAATATTTTTAGTCTTATAAAAGATATCATTTACAGCAGTTATGTACATTTATGACATGTTATTAATAAATACATTAGTAAACTTATCAAGTCAGGAAGTCAGTGCCTTCTAACATCCTGACAGCTAGTTTAATCATGGATTGACTTCCCTCTGGATTGCGGAAGTCAGATGGCAGTTGCTTCATGTAATAACTTAAATTCAGCCAAATCTGGTTAAACCAGTAAGCAGACCCTGGGCCCTAAGCTTAAGTCTACAATATGATATGATCTAACAGAGCACCTATGAAGATGGAAATAACAACACGCCCATTCACTATTGGCAGGAGTTTGTAATGGACAAGAATTGGGCAAGATATTTGTCAACTTTGTTTTTCTGCCGTCATAGCTTGACTTTTGGAGCTGTTCTGCAAACTGAGGCAATAAGATTGACTATAAGATTCAAAATTGTTTTTTTTTATAATTGCTTAATTTTGGCTTCATTCCGAAGCACTTGTGAGCGTCACTTTAATATAGGAGCGCCTTTGCTCACATTGAGTAAGTCCACGAAAGTAATTCCAGTGCACAGAATATTTCGCACGCTGAGAATGAAAGTGACCCATTACAAAATTATAATTTTTTGGATAGAGACGAAAATGTGTCGGTCTCATTGACGATATTCTTCTTATTCTTTAATCATATTTTATTATGTCAACATTAAGATAAAAAAAATCGTTTGTATAATATTATGGGACTTTTCTACCTTAAATACAGTATACTTTTTTGTGTCATTTTATATATTTAACTAATTTCACCAAAATTTTGATATCGGTCACTTTCGTTCTCAGCGTGCGATTTGTCATCACTGCTAATCTAATCTTTCACTACATACATACATAATAACACGCCTGTTTCACTTTTATTTGATAAAATAAAGACAGTGACAGCGCTAGTTTAAAACCAGTTTTAACTTTAGATCTTGTTTTGTAATGAGCCCCTAACTGGCTTAGATTATGATGATTTACCTTTCTTAACTTTAGCCCTAAGCCCCTTCACGTCTACGTTAAATCGCTTCTGAGTGCGGGCCTGTCAAGAACCACGGTGAGAGGGATATACTAGGTATATAAATATCTAACGCCCGCCCGCAACTTTGCCCGCGGACCTACAGGCACTTTGTTAGTTTTTAGGGCAAATAACCTTGGCCTAAAAATATAAGCTGCATATTTTCATAGTAAGTGTAAATGAGTGCTTTTCTGGTACATTTATACAGCGCTGTAAACGATATGACGTCATAACTTTTTGGGTGATCTCTAGTACTGGCGTCATACCTAAACATACAAACATACATACATAATATCACGCCTGTTACCCCGAAGGAGTAGGCAGAGGCACACTATACGCCCACACTTCGCCAATTACACAGTTGGTCCCACGTAATAGCTGGCGAGCCTATTGCCGCTTACCGGGCACTGTTATGTTCGCCAGAGCCTCGTCCGTTGATCGGCAGGTGCACCACTTGCAGGTGAGGTTGACTTGGGTTCCTTAGGTCTAGGTAGGATCCCTATACACCCAAACATCTGCACTATTTACGACAAATTGTGTTACCACCCAACATTTACATCACAAATTATAGGCTACGTGATATTCTGATGAGATTGTAAAGTTTCATTAAAATTGGGTGTATAGGGATCCTACTCAGATCTGCAGAACCCAAGCTAACCTTGCCTGCGTGGGGTGCAACTGCTGGACAACAAACGAGGCTATGGCGAACACAAAAGATCCCGATAAGCAACAATGTGTGACCAACAATATAATTGGCGAAATGTGGGCATATAATATGCCTCTGCCTACCCCTTTAGGGAAACAGTTGTGGAAATTATATATGTTTTTATATATTCATAAAGTAGTTTGTACGTGAATGAGTAACACACAATCTTTCGCGCTTAAATTAGTGAGAATTTCACCCAATTCCTAGGTTCTATGGGACCTTCTACAGCAGTGGTTCCCAAACTTATTTTGTCTACTGCCCACTTTGAGAATAAATATTTTTTTAAGAGGCTCCTTTAAAATTAGAAATCACCCCCCCCTAGGCCTCTACACAACGCCCCCATATTCTTTCTGGGTCTCTTACCGCCCCCCTTGAGACCTGCAGCGCCCACAAGGGGGCGTTATCGCCCACTTTGGGAATGACTGTCTACAGGAATCGATTGTTCAGAGTTTGATTTCCGAGAATATACTAGTAGCTATAATGTGTTTCCTAAAGGCAAGACAAAAACTAATGACCAGTGTAACAATGCATTAACGACCGATAGGTGTATTGACTTGTGCAACAGACACGACCATAGACCACGTAACGTTCGTAATAGGTCTGAAATGCTAAACATATGAGTTTGTTGAACAACTGTAATGCGAGGCAGGTGTAACTTTCACGCATATCTATTGCATTGTGTAGCATGGACAGAACACAATATGCGAAATATTGTACAATATCAAAATTCTGTAAAGATTTTTTTATAAAAATGTCTAAAGTCAATGGCCCTATTAACGGCATATTAAAAGGCAATGTAATAATTTAAAACGTGGAGGCTCCGTGAAAAATGAAACGGATGGTGTTCGGGGTCGTCCCATTTAATTTACTATGATATCTTGTCTTTGACTCATTTTTACATATTATCTAGGCACACTAAATAAGGTCATCATTTCAGCCATTTGAAGTCCACTGCTGAACATAGGCCTCCCCAATTGCTTTCCACTAAATAAGGTAATCCGAATTAATTATACATATACATGCGATATCTCCGTAGGGGCAGATATTCCTTGCTTTATAGAATGCTGATTTGCCATCCTGACATGTTCTTTTAGCTTCATTTACTTACACACTCCTGTTGGTGTAGGATACTCATGCATTTTCTTACACGGTCTTCCTCTCCAACCATTTCCATTCACTCGTCCAACATAAATTATTTTTGTTCCATAAATTTAACCAATCTTGTACTGCTTAGATAAACATACCTTTTTTCAATCATTGCCACTATAAATTATAAAATGTTTAATTTCATATTATTGTCCCTTGTTAAACTTTAATTGGGCAGTACGATTTATGATCCCACCATATATTAAAGCGTTAAGTTTAGATAAAAAACCAAGAAGAAAAATTCACTAGCTTTTCTCTATTAAGGATTAAAAATACATAAGACGCGTCTATTAGGGTAGATGTTCTATGGCCACGACCGACAATGGTCGACACAATGGCGCGTACCAAGAACCGCGCCGAATGATTGTGTTGTTACTCATCGTCGTATGTCACGTAATACGTTTTTAATCGTCCGCCATTATGCGCATTTTTTCTCCACACATGCTTATCACTCTTGAGAGCAGCGATAATTCAGGGGCGAGAACATTCCATTGCAATTCAGAGGGTCTTGGGTCACCCATGAAGTTATGTTCCTACTTTTCGCTTGTTCCGTGCCTCGGGAAGCACGAGCTGTTGGTCCTAGTCAACTTTGTCTTTCCGCTGTTGCTGTTGATGTTGGTCCTAGCTGTCAAAAAGATCTATGGTTATAAGGAAGTCAGTGCCTACTAATTTCCTGACAGCTAGTTTAACCTTTTAATGATGATTCCCTCTGGGCTGCGGAGGTAAGACGGCAGTCGCTCAAAATTTAGCCAAATCTGGTTAGAACAACAAGCAGACCCTGAGACCTAAGCTTAAGTCAAGGGCAGCCGGGATAATGCTAATATAATAAGAGTGTCCCTACGTCAAAAGGCCAGGACATAGGCCTCCCTAATTGTTTTACAGTCATGTCGATCGGTCTCGAGCTGCCTGAACTTCACTCCAGTTCTTCTAAACTGGAGTGGACCTCACGTAGGGACCGACGATCTGTTTAAGACTTCATACATAATGGTAGTCATCCTGCCTGATGGTAAGCAGTCAATGCATACAGATACAGGCTTTTAAGATCAGCCGATGCATATAGATACAGGCTGTTTAAGATCTTAGACGTGGAAAAAAATTGGGGAGCCCTATGTTCAGCATGTGCCGTATGGTACCGGCCTTCCAGAATAGTGCCACCCCCTCTCATCTCACGGGGAGTCGTAAGATTCGACGAAGAGAAATCTTACCGGATGATGGGCGGCAGCGTCATACTGTCAGCGTCATGCAAACGATTATAAGGCAAAATGGATTTCGAATTGATTCTGTCGTACCGCCGAACTCATGGAAATCGAAACAAAATGGCGTTCTCCATTTACCTATTGGTCTGTCACGGACTGAAGGTCATGAATGAGAGGTGGCTGTCGGCAGATTCCCCGGTACAGATTAATAAACGCAAAATAAAGTTTGATCTAGATGGATTACCGGTAATCCATGGTATTCGGCGGTAGGCCCCCTGGCTGGAATTGCTATCACCAACCCGCCTGCCCAGCATGGTGATTACGGGCAGATACCCCCAATAGAATGTGACCTATTGGGGAGGCTAATATTCAGCAGTGGACTTCTAATGGTTGAAATGATGAGGCTTATCACTTATATTTAAAGATGTTTCTTTCTATTTTGCAAAAAATACGAAGTTTTACATATTCTTTTAAGAATTGTCCGAAAAGTCAAAAATCAAAATCATTTATTCAAGTTTGGCTCGAAAGAGCTCTTATGAAGGTCAAAACTTAAACTGACTTAGGCTTAGGTAGCGTTTGAGTATCACAATGAAATTAAACACTTACCAACGACATTATATGTCTAAGGTAAATAAGTATGTGTAAGATAGTCAACTCAGGCGCTTAATAAGTAAACAAAGTAATTAATAAAGTATATATTATACCGGATGAGCATAACATTACTAACTTTAGCGAGTCCTTCCCAATCGGTGCAGCGCCGCCGGTTTGATGGCATTCCGCGCATTTATCCCCACCTGAAAATAACCTGCGCACGAGCATATTTATGCAATCTCCCGAACGTCAACGGAAACGCATTAAATAGCAAATTTAGTGGGTAAAGTTAGCCACAGGTTAAGCGCCACACTCCGCTGTTTGAATGCATCTTTTTTTTGCATTTGTGCATTTTGACACAGTTTGCAAAGTTATAAAACAGTGTATAGTTTAACTAGATGCCGCCCAAGAACTCGTCCGCGTGACCTAAATATAAAACTTCTATTAAACCATTCTATGTATTTAAAAAAAAAACCCATCTCTATCACTCTATCTATCAAAATCTGTTGCGTAGTTTTAAAGATCTAACCATACATGAGGACAGACAGGGGAAAGGGACTTAGTTTAATACTATATAGTGATTATATAATCTATTGTTCTAATCATTCACGTAGTAGAGGGCGGTAAACAATGAACCTATGATCTGGTCAAGGCAGCGCGGAGCCGGTGGATGCAGGCGGCA
Source organism: Musotima nitidalis (assembly GCA_949126915.1). Classification (NCBI taxonomy): domain Eukaryota; kingdom Metazoa; phylum Arthropoda; class Insecta; order Lepidoptera; family Crambidae; genus Musotima; species Musotima nitidalis. The sequence goes on along the minus strand of OX421434.1, from coordinate 1,223,513 downwards.
CAGGATCGTTCAACGTGGTAAGCAATTGGGGAGGCCAATTTTTGGCAGTGGACATCATCAATGGAATCATTTACTTTAACTATTTGTGGAAATAACGTCATCCTCTTTTCTTTGTTAAATAAAATGGCTGTGCTAAAAGTTTCGAATTTAACTAAATTTAAACATAGTCATCATCAGCCTATCTTCGTCCACTGCTGGACATAGGCCTCTCTAATGGCACGCCACTGAGCTTGATTCAGCTCTTCGTCTCCAACCACTTCCAGCCGTTTAACATGATACTACATAATTTATTGATTCAGGCATTACTTTGCGGAAATCCAATGTAAGCAAGTGATGGATTAAAAATATATTTGTAACAATTCCCGCACTACTATAATTTCCCGAAAAATCGAGAAACTATTCAACATTTTAGTCAGTAGAAGTCTGACACACCCTCCCGCTCAAAAAAAAAAAGAAAAAAAAAGGGCTCTGGGCAGGTCGGACTGCAGTCGCCCCGTGTAATAACTTAAATCAGCCAAATCTGGTAAGACCAGTAAGCAGACCACCTCTAAGATTAAGTCTAGGGCAACCGGATTAATGCTAGGATATGATATCCCAATATCTCCTGTAGGAGGAACGGGGACCGCGGAGTTTTTTTTAATGTGACACGTCATAATAACTACATCCTGCCTGATGGTAAACAGCCGATATAGTCCAATAAAAAATGAAAGTTCTTCAAACCGTGAAATAAGCACGGTACCTACGAAGCGCATCCACTCATGACGGCCTCCTAAAATGCCGTTTCACGCCCCGCTTAAAAGACCCGGGATCATAGGAAATAGGAAACACATGAGCCGGCAGCGAATTCCAAAGCTTAGTGGTCTTGCTCAGAAACGACCTCCCAAATTTCTTGGTTCGAGTGCTGATAGTCTGCACAGTATGAGGATGGTTTCTAAGACCAGCACGTGTTGTTCGGGAGGGAAGTCTTCACATCTTCCCAATTTATTTTAATATCAAACTAGATCGGCGGAATGGCTCACCAGCCGCACTGCACACGTCTTCGAGCCGCAGACGCCCACGCATATATTTCCGCCTGCTCACCTAATTATTGCTCAATACTACTAACTTATAAATAGACCATCTATATTATATCGCGCTAAATTTAAACCCATGCGTGTATCTTGAACGATGAGCTAATTATAGCGGCACAGTAATTGTTTGGTTGGATTATGTTATCGAGAAGAGGGTGGTTTCAACTACTTGTGTGCCAAATTTCACCGAAATCAGTTCTATAGATTTTGCGTGCAAGAGTAACTAACATTCATAAATAAAAGCTTTCGTATTCATAATATTAGTAGAATATTTTTTCCAATTGTTTCAAAATAATTTTTGCATGGATTTTGTTTTCAAAACTTTACAAAAACTTGGGTTAAAAAAAGTAATTACTGCCAATGAGCAACCCTTGGAAATCATTCCAGCTGTTTCAAAGATTATCTACAACAAACAGACATATCAAACAAATTTTGGTCATAAGTATCGTATTGTCTAATCATTAGTAAGAGTGCTAGATCTGGAACATTTTGGCTATTTCAAATATTCGTAAACAGTGTTTTCATGTAAAACTGAAAAACACCGCCTAAAAACTAACTGTATTTACTTCAATTTTTTTATGAATTCCAGAAAATGTCTCGCGCTTTAAACGATGTCATCTAAACAGGAAAACCCTCAGGATAATTCTTCTTTAACGAATAATAGACTAATCCTCAACCTACCGTATTTTTGGTGATCTTATCCACTTCCTTACACCTCAATACACTTAAATATATCTTATCATAATCTTCGATATATTAGATAATCACCAACGATATACCTACGCATCATATCATTGTCAAAATATTCTAAATACATATTTGTTTTGTAATTGCCGTACCTACTATATTGTCCGTTCATTATGACAAATATTCCTCTCCCGAACTAAACCTTTTTTTATTTACGTCGGTAACAAAATGCCTTTACGCTATGCCTCCCGGCCAAAGGGGGACCGACAGGGGAGTGTGGGGCTCGCTGCAGCAGACGCGACCGCCAGCAGTTTCGCCCACTAAAAATCTTCCGACGACGCCTACCGCTGTTGAAAAAGGGGCGGGGGGCCAGTGCAAAAGTATAAAGCTTCTGACACCTGTCCACCGGGACCTCCGCAGAGAAGCGCAGTGTGTCGCGCCCCCCCTTACCACCTCCCGAACTTAAACTGCTAGTCTTAGGAACGAAACTCATAATGTGCAGCACTCGAAAGTCGTTCCTCTGCAAGACCAAACGGCTATGGAATTCTCTGTCGACGCATTTTTTTTGACTAATGTAGGACCGGGTGCCGGGGCTGAAACAGCATGAAAAGGGCCGGCCGTAATGGGAAGATGCGCTTGTAACCGTGCTTTTCACGTTACGGAGTTCTTTCGATTTTTCAACTGCATCCTCTCCTATCAGACAGAATGTAGTAATTATGACGAGACACAAAAAATATTGTTCACTTGGGGTGAACCTCAAAGTCTTCAGAGTATCATTGTAGACTCCAGCACCTCACTGCTCAGTTATTCGACAGACTCGTCTAGCAATTAAGACCTATTGCCTGTTTATGTTGGTATATAGTTCTTGTTAAAGTATGGAAGCGAATGCTGGTTATGGTAGAAGAAAACAGATTCTTGTAAGAAATCTGTAAATGAATTTCTTAATGATAAAACAAATTAATAATTATATATAACTAGTTGAAATTAGTTGAAATTTTTTTAAATTGACTTATTCTTTAATCTGATATAAATTGTAACTATATTATTCTTATTAATTATTTTAACTAATTTGTACTGATTTTGCACATCCAGAAATCTTTATAATAACTTAAAATCATAATGCACCAATCGTATGCAAATAAATGATTTAAATTTGAAACATGAAAGTAAGATTAATGCAGTAGAGATTTGAGAACCCAGAAGTGTTCTAGGTGTGAAATTGAGTCATATAATAAGGAATAAAGTGATAAGGGCCGAAACTAGTGTAAAAGAAAGAAAGGTAGGTAGGTAAATTGAGAAAGGTAGGTATACTTAGATGGTTTAGTCATGCTGAGAGGACGAATGAAAGTAGACTTACGAAAGTGATTTATGATGGACAAGTGAATCCTTCCATGACCAAATCCAGAAGATTTTGGAGGAAGAGCAGGTAAAAAGTACCCTAAACCGACGGGCGTTGTTCTCATACAGAAGGTTATTGAGTGAATGAAGCTAAGAGTGTGTGCCAAGATCGTAGCAAGTGGAAGGATGTGATCACTGCCTTACCCCTACGGGAAAGAGGCGTGACATTATGCATGTATGTATTTCTTGTTAGCTTTACCTATTGAAGAATTTGACTTTTTGTTTATCATGTTCATGGACGTAGAATGGGCTTAACCTCTGTTACTTTTACTATAAGAGATCTGTCTTCAGCAAATTAGTGAGATCATTAATATGGACCAGAATTAAAGACATTTTTTTTTTTTACTATAATACAATTGAAGTGTATATGGTAGGATACCTTACCTGAGGAGCCCAAGTCAACCTCACCTGCAAGTGGTGCACCTGCTGATTAACGGACGAGGCTCTGGCGGACATAACAGTGCCCGGTAAGCGGCAAAAGGCTCGCCACCTTTTACGTGGGACCAAATATTTAATTGGCGAAGTGTGGGCGTATAATGTGCCTCTGCCTACTCCTTCGGGGAAACAGGCGTGAATGTTGGTATGTATGTATTTTACATATTATATATAGGCATTTCACACGGCATTAACTATCCCTTAACAGAGCAGAGCTTGAACTGTTGTTAAGAAACGACGGATAAGCATTCCTCGATTTCAACATTTTAATTGACAGATGATCTGGTATTATTCATATAATACACCCAGACCACATGCATCGCCCCAATCATCAAATCTCTCCCTACCTCCCTCCCGGCCTCTGCCTACCTTTTGGGGGAAACAGACGTGAATGTATGTAATAGAATACTGAAAATATACATTGAGCCCATGCTGAATATACACATGACGATGTTTATGAAGCAATTCCAAAAATAAACATGAATATACATCTTTCCCCAAAATAAACGGCCTTGATAATTTTGACGATCTAAATTTATAAGAGCCGACTTAATGCATAAAGAATTCTATTGTCTGATGACTCATTTCATTTGAATCAATTCTAAATTAATGTTGTATGTGATTAATAGTTAAAAAGTTAAAATCATTTATTCAAAAAGTTAAAATCATTTATGAAGTTTTATGGGGTTTATCCGTTTTATCCACTTATGTACCCAACACTATTTGTTTTGGGGATGGTCGGCTATTACAAGTTGGAAGTGCACAGGGATTTGGCACTCGCGATTTATATGGTAAGACTGTTGCGAGGATGTGCTCATAATCCAGTCGTGCTGCAGGACATGGGGCTGAGTGTACCAGATAGATACGTGTGGAGGCGGAGGCGCCCGGGCTTCCTGGCAACACCTATAGCCAGAACTAATTTATTGCGGCTAACACCTTTAACGCGTATCACTATTTTATTGAATAAGGTCCATGAAATTGTTGATTTGCTCACATGTTCTTTGAGTGAATTCGAAATAGTAACACTAAAACTTCTGTGTAACTTTTAATTTTAGATACAGTATCTTATTGGGTACTTACCTGTAATGATAGTTGTACAAATCTATATAATAAATAAATAAAAAGTTTGGCTCAATAGAGCTTTTATGAAAGTCAAAAATTAAAAACTAGCGCGGGAAATGAGGGCGGGAACTTGATTACAAAAGAACGGGCAAGAAACTCGTCAAAATTAGTTTTTTCTCCCGCCAGGTACAAGCAAATGTACTTAATAGTAAAACAATTTGACAAGTCTACAAAAACCTTTGTACAGTCAAGAGATTTAAAATAAAAAGTTCTGAAGGCAAATTGTAATTTTGGAAAGTAATATTATTATTCACTTATATTTATTAAATTTACACATCATTTGCATTTTTCACAATAATTATACAACAAAAAATACAATACTGTAAAAAATATAAAAAATGGAGACCGCCAGCCGCGAGGTAAAACCCAAACGACTGGCGGCTAGGGCTGCAAAGAGAGAAACCTCCTGACAATGCGCGCCGTATCGAGGAGCCCTGCCTTTTGTATCTGACCCTTGACCCAGCTACCTAGCTTGAGCTTCTTAAGATATTGGTTAAAGCTCTTTGCTATGAACCCGATGACCGTGATTCTGTTTTTGTAATAGAAAAAATAACATACATAATGTCTGTGTTGCTGCTCTTATATAGCCTTAGAAACCTTGCCACAACTGTTGACGACCTATATGGCGTAGAGGCGAGTATACCCGCACTCAGCTCCTGAGGTCTAAGGTTCGGTTCCCATAAAGGACAAATCTTTGTGTGCTTAGATAAATATTTGTTCTGGTCTGGGTGTTTTCCTCTGTATAGAAAGTATGTATTTACAAAAAAATTATACTTACGTATATTTATGCGTTATTCAGTATCCATAACACAAGTTCTTAAAGATACTTATCTTGGAACTAAATAATTTGTGTAATTAAAAGAACAATAAATCATTTATTTGCCATAATTCTTACATACATGAACTTATATGTAGCGAGCTCTGCACTAAGCTAAGCTTGTATCGCAGAGACCAGACCACAGTTACCGATTGTAAAAATAAAGCTCGAGCAAACAATAATAATAATAATTTTGATATAACTACAAAAACTTGAAATTAAAATAATGAAAAATACACAATAAAAAATTATGCTGTGAATTACCTAACTAAAAAAGAACAAATAATGTAAGTGTGTATGTATGTAAGTGTGTGTGTATGTAAGTGTGTGTTTGTGTGTATATGTGTGAGGGTATGCACTATATAATCGTGTGTCTATGTAAATTTATGCGGGTATAAACACATGTTTTAAGAGCAGCATGAGTTAGTTTCCCAGCAGGTTTTCAATTTTATTGTAATTTAGGCCCATTAGCCAAGATTCCAAT